>SJYW01033628.1:423089-443983 GCA_006410735.1 Raphicerus campestris
AAGAGCCACGCCTCAGTGACTTGAGGGCTTGCATCCCTTTGGCCACCGTACCTAGTTCATGAATGAACACAGGACACAAAATGAGTCAATGAGACGCTTCCCAAGACCTAGGCTAAAACTCTAGGAGAGATGCCTTCTCTTTTTCTGGGATTATTAGCTGGACGAATTCTATAAACAAAGAACCAATCTAAGAATGATGCCAAAAGAGGAGACATAAAAACAGAATTTTGATACTGTCATTTAAGCCTCTGGATCACACCATCAGTTATGCATGTGAGAGTGCTAAGTCACTTCAGCCATGTCCAACTCATTGCAACACTATGGGTAGCCCTCCAGGCTCCTCTGCCCATGGGATTCTCCAAGCAAGAATACTGGAGTGTGATGCCATGCCCTCCTCCAGGGGATCTTCCCAACCCAGGGATGGAACCCTTGTCTCTCATGTCTCCAGAATTGGCAGGCAGGTTCTTCACCACTAGCACCACCTGGGAAGCTCTAGTTATGTGAACAAATAATTCCCC
Organism: Raphicerus campestris; assembly: GCA_006410735.1. Lineage (NCBI taxonomy): Eukaryota > Metazoa > Chordata > Mammalia > Artiodactyla > Bovidae > Raphicerus > Raphicerus campestris. The sequence continues at coordinate 423,608 of SJYW01033628.1, forward strand.
TTTTTTTCATTATGCCAGTTACATCTGGGTTTCTGAAGTTTGTGAACACAGAAATCCCAACTACCACAGGGAAAAAAGGTGGAAACAAACTAAATGTCTTCAATGGGGGTATGGCTAGTCAAACTATGGTGTGTGCTATGGAATACTATGCAACATAGAAAGAAGAGGCAATGTTATGCACACTGTCGTGGAAGTTCTCTAAGATATATTTTTAAGCAAAAAAAGTAAGTGAAATGTGTAAAGAATGATCCTATTAATATTTTAGATTTTGTATGTGTGTGGTGTGTTTTGGAGCAGGGCATGGGACTCATTCCAGTATTCTTGCCTGGAGAATTCCATGGACAGAGGAGCCTGGTGGGCTATATACATGAGGTCGCAAAGACTTAGACACGACTGAACAACTCATGGTGTGTGGTGTGTCTGTGTGTGTGAAGGAAAACAGAGTAGAAGGAATTATTCTGAAATGTTTACAACAGTTATCACTAGAGAGAGGAGGGAGTTAAGAAGTGAGAGATGTGTATAAAGATGGACTTTCTCTGTACTTTTCCATTCGTTTTCTAACTTTACTAAATTAAGCATGCATTTATAACTCTGAGGTAAATTAAAATATTTAAACTGGAAGACATCCGGTCCCTAGGTCTTTACTTCTGGTCCCCATTGCATCTCATTCCACAATTCAATACACCTAAAAACATATGTCCCCCCATATGTCTTCTTATTCTGGCCCTAATTAATGAGATCACCTAGTCACTGGAGTACCAGATGTGAACACTCCCAGACATGGCTCTTCTTCCCACAGTCCACGTCCTTCAGCATCCACATGGTCACTACCTGTTATCAGCTCCACCTTAAACACCTCCTGGATTTGTCCCTTCTCGCTGTCCTCATTCCTGCCTCTGCTGCCCAAGCCCTCATTATGAGTGGCCTGGCTTATTACTATACACATCTACCCAATTGCCAAGACTCCACGCTTCCTTATCTTTCATTCTTTCGCACAGAGATGTTTCTAAATGCAGTTCTGAGCCTGTGATTCCTCTGCCTGACAATCTTCAGCAGATATATTAATAGGAATGAAGTCCAAACTCTGGGGCATGGCACGCTCGGTCCTCTCTGATCTGCCTCCAGTTTCACCTTCTCACCATTCTCCTCCCCACGCCCCACACATAGCAAGTATCTAGCAACTTCCAGAGCATGCCAAGCCCTCTCTCACTTCAGTGCCTTTCACAGGCAGTTTCCTCTGCTTTAGCTCACTCTTCCCCACCTTTTTTCCCTGACTCACTCCCTCTTTCTTCAAAGGTCAAGGGAAGCATCCCTGTTTCTGATTCTTCTAGAGGGATGGGGTGCCATTTTTATGTGTACTCTTGAAATGCTCTGCCCCAGCCACTTCCCCTGTCATACTTTACTGTAACGATCCCTTTACCCATGTGGCTTCTTTCCAGAGTCCCCAAATGGGGGGGGGGGTCACAAACTATAGGCTCAGAGCAGAATTCTGCTCTATCATTTAATAGCTGTGAGACTTCGGGGCAATTAACTTGATTTCTATGCCTCTGTTTCTTCATCTGTACAATGAATTGTACCCAGCCACAAAATTGCTGTGAAGATTAAGCAGGCCCATCTACTTGGAGTGCTGGAAATACTGCCTGGCTTATAGAAAGCACCAAATAAGGACTGCTTTCATTCATATTATTAACCATCTTTGTGTCTAGTCCAATGCCTGGCATGGAAGAGATGCTCAGTAAATGAACAATTACTTCTTAAAACAAAGTATTTTGAAAAAAATACTTATGTAGAAGCATTCATTCCCCAAGATGTGATTCCATTTTAAGGTGGGACTTTATACCAGGATATATAAAATAAAGGAAAATGCCATTTAGAAATTTCAAATAACTTGAATGCTAATTGCAGTCATCTAGAACATAGCCACTCATCATGGCTCTGGGGCCATCATTCACATAGCTTTTATGTAAAAACCACCTCACCCATCAATTTTAACATCATAAATGGTAAAAGTGCTATCCTCCATTCTAACAGTCTTTAGAATTTCATTTGTAACACAATTTGAAAATGTTGGCAGAATGATTCTTTGGCAGGACTATTTTTTCAAGTACTACTTCTCCAACTAAAAATTACTAAAAATTTCAAGACAAGATGATTTCCAAGAACTTTTTCAGTACCAGTGGGAGAGCAGGAAACCTCTGTCACCATCATTCCTGCCACAACCAAATGTCCTCACTTGGATCATGCTTTACTGTCCCCCAAAGATCCATGCATATCCAAGATGTTACAAATCCATTACATTAGAAGGATGACTGCTGGTGAGACAGTCTGAGACCTGGGACCCTTTGCAGCAGCACTGGTACCTGGATGAATGTCTCCTTAAGCAACTGAATACAAACAAACCACAAGGGACTAACAAGAACTGTGTGTATACATATGCTGAAGCGCCAACACTTTGGCTCCTTGATGTAAAGAGGCAACTTACTGGAAAAGACCCTGATGCTGGGAAAGATGCATGGCAGGAGGAGAAGGCAGCGAGAGACAATGAGATGGTTGAATGGCATCACCAATTCCATGGAAATGCCTTTGCGCAAACTCTGCAAGATAGTAATCGACTGGGAAGTCTGGTGTGCTGCAGTTCATGGGGTCACAAAGAGTCAGACACAACTGAGCGCTGTACAACAACAACATGGTCGTGCACACTTGGAGCCAATTGTAGATGACAAGATACACAGAACAAAGAGCCCAACCACCACTTCTGAGGAGCCAGAAGCGAAAGCAGGGTGCCATGCGTGTCCCCTGCACACAGCCACACCAAAGGCGAGCAAACCACCTGAGCCGCTCCTCCAGCCCAGCTCCTGGACACACCCTACCCTCACCCTACATAAGGAACTAACTTCCCTCTCCCCACCTCGGAGAGTGAGCAAGAGAGACTGTTATTTGCTCTCGCTATCCCCTGCTGCAGCAGGGGCCCCGTAAAGCCTTGCCTGGCCTCTGATCAATTCCTATTGATTAAGGAGGCCAAGAACCCTGGTCGGTAACAGTGGGGCAGGAGAGAGAGGGGAAAGAGATTGAGAGGTTAAGGGAGAGGGGATGGCGGGGCCTGACTCTTCAAAGGGGTTACACTGAAAGAGGTGTGTGGTTGGAGCATCAAACATCACAGGATGGAATATGTGGGGACCCTTCTTTCTCTCTGCTGCTCATCTCCCCCATCCGAGAGCCCCATCCTCAAGGAATGTTTCATCCTCTCTATCAAAGCATACACAAAGGATACATGTGTTTGCTCAGTTGCTTAGTCATGTCCGACTCTTTGCAACCTCATGGACTGTAGCCTGCCAGGTTCCTCTGTCCATGGGATTCTCCAGGCAAGAATACTGGAGTGGGTTGCCATGTCCTCCTCTAAGGGATCTACCCAATCCAGGGATCAAATCTGAGGCTTCTGCACCTCCTGCATTGGCAGCTGTATTCTTTACCACTGGGCCACCTGGGAAGATGACTGTGTCAATGCAACTAAATCCTTCCTGCTGAACTCTGGCCCAGAACTCACGATGTCCCACTTTTCAGTAGATCCGGCAGACAGCGGAGACCAGCCAACATTCATCTTGTAGACCTCAGGGGGGATTTGGGGACTGGAGGAGGGAGAGAGTAACATACAGGCAGGCCCTCTGGAAGCCATCTATTTCACCCTCTGGACCCCAGAGCTTTGATCTCTCTCCACAGATCATCTCTCTGTAATCACATCACATCTTCCTTTCCCCTCATAAAGCCTGAAAGATTAGGGACAACTGACTTATGAGAATAATAACAAGTCCAATATTCATGAAGCTTCTTTCTTCCAAGGAAACTGGAGGCCCTTCCAAGGTCTCCACATTCACGTTGCAGCCCTTTTGCAAGGCGGGCTGCCAGGCTGACAGCGGTTTTGCTATTTAGCAGTATAGGAGCCGGGCTGGGGAAAGAGCTTAGAGATTTTGCAATGGTAAATGAAAGGATGTGTCATAAGTCAGACACTGATGAGTCTACTGAACAAACAAAATTTCATATTGTGCAATGAGTCCCCCTAAACAGCAGTATTCCCTGCAAAAACAATATTGGAGGTTTCTAGAAAGACTCTAGGAAATATGTGAATAGACACAATTTTTTTTACAGATATCTTAAAATGTGGAGAAAGAACAGGAAGTAGCAGTTAAGGGTGGCAGGCAGGATCATTAACAGGAAGCATTAACTGTGACGTTTCTCATGGCCACTGTTTTGTCACTAATTTCTACTGGCCTGTCTTTCCAAGAAAACCTTAAAGACCTTTGTTCAACTATGTTTTTTGCCAGGGAATCCGATCTCATTTCTCATTCCAGAAAATATGCTGCTCTGTCAAGACAGAGTGCGCAGGCATCAGATGGAGCTAGGGATGCTTCAGGACCAACTTGCTAATTCAGGATGCTGNGTGGAGTCTTGGCAATTGGGTAGATGTGTATAGTAATAAGCCAGGCCACTCATAATGAGGGCTTGGGCAGCAGAGGCAGGAATGAGGACAGCGAGAAGGGACAAATCCAGGAGGTGTTTAAGGTGGAGCTGATAACAGGTAGTGACCATGTGGATGCTGAAGGACGTGGACTGTGGGAAGAAGAGCCATGTCTGGGAGTGTTCACATCTGGTACTCCAGTGACTAGGTGATCTCATTAATTAGGGCCAGAATAAGAAGACATATGGGGGGACATATGGTTTTAGGTGTATTGAATTGTGGAATGAGATGCAATGGGGACCAGAAGTAAAGACCTAGGGACCGGATGTCTTCCAGTTTAAATATTTTAATTTACCTCAGAGTTATAAATGCATGCTTAATTTAGTAAAGTTAGAAAACGAATGGAAAAGTACAGAGAAAGTCCATCTTTATACACATCTCTCACTTCTTAACTCCCTCCTCTCTCTAGTGATAACTGTTGTAAACATTTCAGAATAATTCCTTCTACTCTGTTTTCCTTCACACACACAGACACACCACACACCATGAGTTGTTCAGTTGTGTCTAAGTCTTTGCGACCTCATGTATATAGCCCACCAGGCTCCTCTGTCCATGGAATTCTCCAGGCAAGAATACTGGAATGAGTCCCATGCCCTGCTCCAAAACATACCACACACATAAAAAATCTAAAATATTAATAGGATCATTCTTTACACATTTCACTTACTTTTTTTGCTTAAAAATATATCTTAGAGAACTTCCACGACAGTGTGCATAACATTGCCTCTTCTTTCTATGTTGCATAGTATTCCATAGCACACACCATAGTTTGACTAGCCATACCCCCATTGAAGACATTTAGTTTGTTTCCACCTTTTTTCCCTGTGGTAGTTGGGATTTCTGTGTTCACAAACTTCAGAAACCCAGATGTAACTGGCATAATGAAAAAAAGGGGAATTATTGGTTCACATAACTAGAGCTTCCCAGGTGGTGCTAGTGGTGAAGAACCTGCCTGCCAATTCTGGAGACATGAGAGACAAGGGTTCCATCCCTGGGTTGGGAAGATCCCCTGGAGGAGGGCATGGCATCACACTCCAGTATTCTTGCTTGGAGAATCCCATGGGCAGAGGAGCCTGGAGGGCTACAGTCCATAGGGTTGCAATGAGTTGGACACGGCTGAAGTGACTTAGCACTCTCACATGCATAACTGATGGTGTGATCCAGAGGCTTAAATGACAGTATCAAAATTCTGTTTTTATGTCTCCTCTTTTGGCATCGTTCTTAGATTGGTTCTTTGTTTATAGCATTCATCCAGCTAATAATCCCAGAAAGAAGAGAAGGCATCTCTCCTAGAGTTTTAGCCTAGGTCTTGGGAAGCGTCTCATTGACTCATTTTGTGTCCTGTGTTCATTCATGAACTAGGTACAGTGGCCAAAGGGATGCAAGCCCTCAAGTCACTGAGGCGTGGCTCTTGTCTGCCCCTCAATTTCTAACCAAACTTTAGATACTGGGAGTCAGAGACGGAAGAAGGGCAGAGCAGACAAGAAGTATCAGATGCCAGTACNGGCGCTTCAGCATATGTATACACACAGTTCTTGTTAGTCCCTTGTGGTTTGTTTGTATTCAGTTGCTTAAGGAGACATTCATCCAGGTACCAGTGCTGCTGCAAAGGGTCCCAGGTCTCAGACTGTCTCACCAGCAGTCATCCTTCTAATGTAATGGATTTGTAACATCTTGGATATGCATGGATCTTTGGGGGACAGTAAAGCATGATCCAAGTGAGGACATTTGGTTGTGGCAGGAATGATGGTGACAGAGGTTTCCTGCTCTCCCACTGGTACTGAAAAAGTTCTTGAAATCATCTTGTCTTGAAATTTTTAGTAATTTTTAGTTGGAGAAGTAGTACTTGAAAAAATAGTCCTGCCAAAGAATCATTCTGCCAACATTTTCAAATTGTGTTACAAATGAAATTCTAAAGACTGTTAGAATGGAGGATAGCACTTTTACCATTTATGATGTTAAAATTGATGGGTGAGGTGGTTTTTACATAAAAGCTATGTGAATGATGGCCCCAGAGCCATGATGAGTGGCTATGTTCTAGATGACTGCAATTAGCATTCAAGTTATTTGAAATTTCTAAATGGCATTTTCCTTTATTTTATATATCCTGGTATAAAGTCCCACCTTAAAATGGAATCACATCTTGGGGAATGAATGCTTCTACATAAGTATTTTTTTCAAAATACTTTGTTTTAAGAAGTAATTGTTCATTTACTGAGCATCTCTTCCATGCCAGGCATTGGACTAGACACAAAGATGGTTAATAATATGAATGAAAGCAGTCCTTATTTGGTGCTTTCTATAAGCCAGGCAGTATTTCCAGCACTCCAAGTAGATGGGCCTGCTTAATCTTCACAGCAATTTTGTGGCTGGGTACAATTCATTGTACAGATGAAGAAACAGAGGCATAGAAATCAAGTTAATTGCCCCGAAGTCTCACAGCTATTAAATGATAGAGCAGAATTCTGCTCTGAGCCTATAGTTTGTGACCCCCCCCCCCATTTGGGGACTCTGGAAAGAAGCCACATGGGTAAAGGGATCGTTACAGTAAAGTATGACAGGGGAAGTGGCTGGGGCAGAGCATTTCAAGAGTACACATAAAAATGGCACCCCATCCCTCTAGAAGAATCAGAAACAGGGATGCTTCCCTTGACCTTTGAAGAAAGAGGGAGTGAGTCAGGGAAAAAAGGTGGGGAAGAGTGAGCTAAAGCAGAGGAAACTGCCTGTGAACGGCACTGAAGTGAGAGAGGGCTTGGCATGCTCTGGAAGTTGCCAGATACTTGCTATGTGTGGGGCGTGGGGAGGAGAATGGTGAGAAGGTGAAACTGGAGGCAGATCAGAGAGGACCGAGCGTGCCATGCCCCAGAGTTTGGACTTCATTCCTATTAATATATCTGCTGAAGATTGTCAGGCAGAGGAATCACAGGCTCAGAACTGCATTTAGAAACATCTCTGTGCGAAAGAATGAAAGATAAGGAAGCGTGGAGTCTTGGCAATTGGGTAGATGTGTATAGTAATAAGCCAGGCCACTCATAATGAGGGCTTGGGCAGCAGAGGCAGGAATGAGGACAGCGAGAAGGGACAAATCCAGGAGGTGTTTAAGGTGGAGCTGATAACAGGTAGTGACCATGTGGATGCTGAAGGACGTGGACTGTGGGAAGAAGAGCCATGTCTGGGAGTGTTCACATCTGGTACTCCAGTGACTAGGTGATCTCATTAATTAGGGCCAGAATAAGAAGACATATGGGGGGACATATGTTTTTAGGTGTGTTGAATTGTGGAATGAGATGCAATGGGGACCAGAAGTAAAGACCTAGGGACCGGATGTCTTCCAGTTTAAATATTTTAATTTACCTCAGAGTTATAAATGCATGCTTAATTTAGTAAAGTTAGAAAACGAATGGAAAAGTACAGAGAAAGTCCATCTTTATACACATCTCTCACTTCTTAACTCCCTCCTCTCTCTAGTGATAACTGTTGTAAACATTTCAGAATAATTCCTTCTACTCTGTTTTCCTTCACACACACAGACACACCACACACCATGAGTTGTTCAGTCGTGTCTAAGTCTTTGCGACCTCATGTATATAGCCCACCAGGCTCCTCTGTCCATGGAATTCTCCAGGCAAGAATACTGGAATGAGTCCCATGCCCTGCTCCAAAACATACCACACACATACAAAATCTAAAATATTAATAGGATCATTCTTTACACATTTCACTTACTTTTTTTGCTTAAAAATATATCTTAGAGAACTTCCACGACAGTGTGCATAACATTGCCTCTTCTTTCTATGTTGCATAGTATTCCATAGCACACACCATAGTTTGACTAGCCATACCCCCATTGAAGACATTTAGTTTGTTTCCACCTTTTTTCCCTGTGGTAGTTGGGATTTCTGTGTTCACAAACTTCAGAAACCCAGATGTAACTGGCATAATGAAAAAAAGGGGAATTATTTGTTCACATAACTAGAGCTTCCCAGGTGGTGCTAGTGGTGAAGAACCTGCCTGCCAATTCTGGAGACATGAGAGACAAGGGTTCCATCCCTGGGTTGGGAAGATCCCCTGGAGGAGGGCATGGCATCACACTCCAGTATTCTTGCTTGGAGAATCCCATGGGCAGAGGAGCCTGGAGGGCTACAGTCCATAGGGTTGCAATGAGTTGGACACGGCTGAAGTGACTTAGCACTCTCACATGCATAACTGATGGTGTGATCCAGAGGCTTAAATGACAGTATCAAAATTCTGTTTTTATGTCTCCTCTTTTGGCATCGTTCTTAGATTGGTTCTTTGTTTATAGCATTCATCCAGCTAATAATCCCAGAAAGAAGAGAAGGCATCTCTCCTAGAGTTTTAGCCTAGGTCTTGGGAAGCGTCTCATTGACTCATTTTGTGTCCTGTGTTCATTCATGAACTAGGTACAGTGGCCAAAGGGATGCAAGCCCTCAAGTCACTGAGGCGTGGCTCTTGTCTGCCCCTCAATTTCTAACCAAACTTTAGATACTGGGAGTCAGAGACGGAAGAAGGGCAGAGCAGACAAGAAGTATCAGATGCCAGTACCTTCAGTTTCATAACTCACATACTGCTGCACACGAGTGTTCCCAGAAGACAGATTTCTGTGATAGGAGTTGCTGGGTAAAAACGATGTACAGGATAGGGTCTCCTCAGAGAATCCTTCCAAAAGACATCTTTGCTTCCAACCTGGATGGTCAGCATTTAAGACAGGTGGACGAGGAACAGAAGTGACTCATGAAACGAAATAAAGTACAGCGAAATGAGAAACAGGAAAGGAAATGCTTTCAAGAAGGAAGGAATAGTATGCTATTCCGTGGAGCTGTTTTTAAGAGAAAATTCCACAGTCACAACCCCTTTCAGACTGTTAATACTTAATTAGCTTAGAAAAGGTGAATGGCTTTAGACATGCCATTCTAGTTGTATTTAAAATGTTTAGTCCACTTGCCAGGAATAAACATGACATATATGTGTGATATGAAGGGCCAGAGTACAATGTTTACTTAATGTCACCATCTCTGTGTTTAAAATACAGGTTTCTTTAAGCATCTCCAGCTGGGATGCTATACATAGCAGAAGTTATTTTCTTTAGTTCCATTACCTTAGTGTGGCTTCTGTCTGCCTCCTCTGAGTTTCTTTTTTAAAAAATAGCATATCTCTATTTATTTATTTGTTTATTTTGGCCCTGCTGTTTGACATGCAGGATCATAGTTCCATGACAGGGGATCAAACCCGTGTCCCCAGTATTGGGAGCACAGAGTCTTAACCATTAGACTGCCAGGGAAGTCTCTCCTCTGAGTTTTTGGTGACATCAGCACCACTTCCTCCAGAGGGTCATCGTGTGGACTAGTTCTTGATATCCTAAAATAAGGTGGGGGCTGGAACATCTCTATGTTATTGTTTTGGTTCCTTAATGTTGACAGATGCTCCATTTTCTATTTTCAATTGATTTGTAGGTCATTTTTCCCTCACTGTGTTGAAGAATGGATTTATCAAGTTTATTGATTTTTTTTAATAATTCTAGAATTTTCAATAAGATTGTCTCACAGCTTTCTCTCTAGTAGATAAGACTCACTCCATCAGCTGTTTCAAGGCTTTGCTCAGGTTTGACCTTCTTAGTCGACCTACCCAGACCACCCAATTTTCATATTGCAACTTGTCCCTGCTACTCCCAGCCTCCCCATCTAGCCGCACTGCAGCGTGTTACTTTTTGCCGTACCATTTGTCACTTTCCAGCATACTCTCTCTCTCTCTTGTTTTTCATTTTATCATCTCTTCCACCAGATGGACAGAAATCTTTGTCTGTTTACTGATAGGTGCTAATTTCCAGGACAGGGTCAGGCATACAGTGGGAAAACAGAAAGCCTCTGTGGAGTGTGGCATGGTGCTTTCTGCATGGATGGGTCAGAAACTTACCCAAAGCCACTCTCTCACAGAGCCAGACATGAACCTGATCCTATCCCCAGAATGACCAAGCCCCGAGTAAAAACTGATTTGCAGAAGGTTCACGAAACTATTACAGGAACCTAACACACCTTCCAGGCTCACAGGGACCCATGTTCACAGGTCATGCCACCCAGGATGGTGCAAGAATGAAGTTCTTAGGGTCTGCACTCTGTCCAGAAACAAAGAACACAGTCTTATGTGTCCGTGTTCCCAAGAAGACTGGAAACTCCTCAAGTGGTGGGACCGTGGGTATGCTTATTTTTCCTGCTTTCTGCAACATCAAGCAAAATGCAGGGTCCTGGTTAGGGTCAGGGTTAGGTGTTAGGAGTTAAGGTCAAGGTTAGGATTGTGTAATTTAATACATATTAATTGCATTCAGTTGAGAGCACAAAGATTGAAAAACTGGTTTGGGAGATGTGAAATCCTAGCTTGGATGTAGTGGCTGGGTGATGTTTTATTGTTCTAGAGAGATGACGATTCACAGAGGAGGGGAGGGCAACAGGAGGGGTGTTTTTCGACTGGACACATGGGTTTCTTAGCACTCCCTCCTTGGGCTCTCTGTGGGGTGTGTTTTGATTTTCCTAGCTTCTAATAACGCTTGTTTGGCTGCCTCGCTGCTGCCCGCTGTCCCGTTCACGGTGGGGGAGTTAACGCGTGACCAGCCGAGCTGGCTACCCTGCTGTGAGTGTGTTGCTCTGTGCTCCCCGATCAGCTGAGCCCCCCTCGCCAAGTTGAGAGTGTCGAACACAATCTGTTTCACGCTGCATATCTACCCCATTGGTGACACGCTGATGCCATTCAATCGGCCAGCTCACGGCATGGGGCCCCACTGCGATGCCCCTTTCAACTGTGTCATATAACTGCTGGGAAGCGCCTGAAGAGCCCCAAACACCCTGTTAGTCAAGATTTATAGCCCAACACATCAACTTTCTTGTCTTCCACTCCCCAGGACAATACCCACATACCAGGGGAATGGGTTTCCCTTAACTCAGACCATACAAGTTCCTGTAAATCATCTCCTGGAAAGGGATAGAGGGCTGAACTGAAAGCTGACAGATTGTCTGCACCTCAGCCNAATAATTCTAGAATTTTCAATAAGATTGTCTCACAGCTTTCTCTCTAGTAGATAAGACTCACTCCATCAGCTGTTTCAAGGCTTTGCTCAGGTTTGACCTTCTTAGTCGACCTACCCAGACCACCCAATTTTCATATTGCAACTTGTCCCTGCTACTCCCAGCCTCCCCATCTAGCCGCACTGCAGCGTGTTACTTTTTGCCGTACCATTTGTCACTTTCCAGCATACTCTCTCTCTCTCTTGTTTTTCATTTTATCATCTCTTCCACCAGATGGACAGAAATCTTTGTCTGTTTACTGATAGGTGCTAATTTCCAGGACAGGGTCAGGCATACAGTGGGAAAACAGAAAGCCTCTGTGGAGTGTGGCATGGTGCTTTCTGCATGGATGGGTCAGAAACTTACCCAAAGCCACTCTCTCACAGAGCCAGACATGAACCTGATCCTATCCCCAGAATGACCAAGCCCAGAGTAAAAACTGATTTGCAGAAGGTTCACGAAACTATTACAGGAACCTAACACACCTTCCAGGCTCACAGGGACCCATGTTCACAGGTCATGCCACCCAGGATGGTGCAAGAATGAAGTTCTTAGGGTCTGCACTCTGTCCAGAAACAAAGAACACAGTCTTATGTGTCCGTGTTCCCAAGAAGACTGGAAACTCCTCAAGTGGTGGGACCGTGGGTATGCTTATTTTTCCTGCTTTCTGCAACATCAAGCAAAATGCAGGGTCCTGGTTAGGGTCAGGGTTAGGTGTTAGGAGTTAAGGTCAAGGTTAGGATTGTGTAATTTAATACATATTAATTGCATTCAGTTGAGAGCACAAAGATTGAAAAACTGGTTTGGGAGATGTGAAATCCTAGCTTGGATGTAGTGGCTGGGTGATGTTTTATTGTTCTAGAGAGATGACGATTCACAGAGGAGGGGAGGGCAACAGGAGGGGTGTTTTTCGACTGGACACATGGGTTTCTTAGCACTCCCTCCTTGGGCTCTCTGTGGGGTGTGTTTTGATTTTCCTAGCTTCTAATAACGCTTGTTTGGCTGCCTCGCTGCTGCCCGCTGTCCCGTTCACGGTGGGGGAGTTAACGCGTGACCAGCCGAGCTGGCTACCCTGCTGTGAGTGTGTTGCTCTGTGCTCCCCGATCAGCTGAGCCCCCCTCGCCAAGTTGAGAGTGTCGAACACAATCTGTTTCACGCTGCATATCTACCCCATTGGTGACACGCTGATGCCATTCAATCGGCCAGCTCACGGCATGGGGCCCCACTGCGATGCCCCTTTCAACTGTGTCATATAACTGCTGGGAAGCGCCTGAAGAGCCCCAAACACCCTGTTAGTCAAGATTTATAGCCCAACACATCAACTTTCTTGTCTTCCACTCCCCAGGACAATACCCACATACCAGGGGAATGGGTTTCCCTTAACTCAGACCATACAAGTTCCTGTAAATCATCTCCTGGAAAGGGATAGAGGGCTGAACTGAAAGCTGACAGATTGTCTGCACCTCAGCCTTCAAAGTAACGGTCTGTTTTTCCTTCCCATTTAGGACTTCAAGGCTAGTGTACAAGAGTTATATCTTTTCCTCTCATTTTCCCTTTTTTCTCATGCCAGAGTATACTGTAATATATACATGGATTTAGTCATGTTGTTCAAACATCAACGTAGTCATGTGTGTCCCTGCTAATATGTCAAAGAAGTATTTATGGGCTCTCATTAAAAAAAAAAAATTTCTACAGCTTTCTCTGTAGAATCGAAGTGCTGTAGCTGATGAATCTTTAGAGAACAAGCATGTGGTGTGTGTTTGAGGCACAGAAGCTGCATGAGAGGCTTCGGGGAATTTAGGAGAGGTGACAAACCCAGGCTCTCTTCACTGAAAGAATGTTGAAAACCTTCGATCTCAACAATGAGGAAGCCCTCCTTAAAGTGCTTCCTGAAGACAGAGCTCGATTGGTTCCAAGTCAGAGCAACACCTTCCTTACAAAAGGCTAACAGTTGGCGCCTGTTCTCCATTATTGATGTAGGTTTCTGGTTCTGCAGAATTTGCACACACATAAACCTAAAGATTCCAAATAGTGTCCTTTACCTTGGATTCATATTTAAGACCACATCTTCGAGGTCACACATTCTCATTACTTCTTTCCTTTTGCTACCGCTTTTGAAAGTACTTTGAGTTGACCAAACCATGTTGCTTCTGCCACAGCTGCAGAAAGGCAGTCAGTGACAGTGAGATGGTTACTATTGTAAAATATTTATGGATAAGAAGAGGGAAAACATCACTTTTATCAGGAAAATTAGTGGCAACTGCATAGATCTGGCATGTACATGAGAGTTAGAAAGTAACAAGACAATTTCTATTGACCTGATACCCACCTGAGGCTTTCTTTCACTCATTGTTTCTGAAAAACACTTTCTGTTCTTATATTCACTAGTTACTTACCTGTTAGAAGATAATTGTACAAGTATAGCCAATACAGTATCACTGATAGTGAACATAACACTTCAATGGGAAATGTGGGAAAGAAAAACATAAGAAGTACTTTTGAAGCAATGTCATAGAGGAAATAAATAAAATAACCTTTATTTATTGAGTACTTATATGTTTGGTGCTGCACTGAAAACCTAATGTGGATTATTTCATCTGCTCTTCACAATCATTTTCTGAGATAGGTACCAAAACTGTGTTTACTTATTTTTGAAGCATATTTGTTTGTTTATTATTTTAAATTATGTATTTATTTGGCTGTACTGGGCGTTAGGTGCAGCCTGCAAGTTCTTCGTCGTGTCATGAAGGCCCTTTCCTTTCGCTGTGGCCCATGGACTTTCTAGTTGTGGCACAGGCTCAGTAGTTGTGGTGCCCGGGCTTAGGTGCTCTGAGGCATGTGGAGCCTTGGCTTCCTGACCAGGGACTGAATCTGCATCTGCTGCATTACTTAACCACTGGACCACCAGGGAAGTCCCTGCCATGATTACTTTGCACATGAGAGAACTGAGGCTCAGAGGAGTAAACCTTGTCCAAGATCACACACCTAGTGAGAGGCAGAGCCTGCATGAGAACCTAGGTCTAACTCCAAAGCTTAGTCTTATCACCAGGATGCTGTACTACTTTCCACGTGATAGGAAGTTATAAGCCAGATATTATGGGGGTCTCCAAAGGGAGCAATTAATTAAAGTAGTGAAAGGAAGAATAGCAGGAAAACCTTTGAACTATTTTAAAAATTCATTTTATTTCTTCTATTGGCATATTATTTGTATCTCTTTTTTTAAGTCACCACTATTACATTAATGAGGTTTCCACGATGGCTCAGAAGGTAAAGAACCTGCCTGCAGTATAGGAGACCCAGGTTCAATCCCTGGGTCAGGAAGATCCCCTGAAAAGGGAATGGCAACCCACTCCAGTTCTTGCTTGGAGGATTCCATGGACAAAGGAACCTGGAAGGCTACAGTCCACGGGGTTATAAAGAGTCAGCCATGACTGAGTGACTAACACATAAAACACCCATTACATTAATAATAGAAAACTTAAATTCACCAGGCTCTACCTTCAAATAATATATTTTTGCTTGTGCTAGATGGTGCTAGTGGTAAAGAATCTACCTGCCAGTGCAGGAGACCCAAGAGATGCAGACTTGATCCCTGGGTGGGGAAGATTCCCTGGAGAAGGAAATGGCAACCTGCTCCAGTGTTCTTGCCTAGAAGGTTCCATGGACAGAGGAGCCTGGTGGGCTACAGTCCATGGGGTCACAAAGAGTCAGACATGACTGAGCATACACACATTGCTTGTGTAGTGTAAGAAATTTCAAGAGTTTCCTCCCTGATATCTTTGGAATTATTGTCATATATTTTCTTTAACATATGCTAAAAACACATAGTGCATTGTTAACTATTTTTGCTTTAGAGCAAAATTTCTCTTTTAGAGCAATTAAAAATAAGAAAAAATAGCTATTGTCACTCATTTTATTTCTGATTCATTATTTCTTTGTGTAAATCTAAATTTCCAACTTGTATTTTTTTCTGCTTGAATTTCCTGAACAGTTTCTGTACTGTAGGTCTATTTGCAATGAATTCTGTCAGTTTTGTTTGCCTAGAAAGTATTTCTCTTTCCTTTTTGAAAGACATTTCATTGGGTATAGAATTCTATATTGACAGCATCTGCCCCACCCCTGTTTTTGCATTTTAAAAATACCACTCCGTTGTCTTCTGGCTTACAGAAAATCTATAATTTTACTTTTATTCTTCTCTGTGTAACATGCTTTTTTGGGGGCTGCTTTCAAGGTTTTTCTTTTTGATTTTAGCAATTTGATTATTATATGCCTAGTGTTGTGTAGGATTTATTATTATTTGTTTATTTATTCTATTGTTTGTTTGGGTATTTATCCCCCTTGATATTATCTAATTTTCCTGAATCTGTGGCTTGGTTATCTGTCATTACTTTGGAAGCTTTTTTTCCATTATGTCTTCAAACACTTTGTCCTGTTCTCTCTTTCTGAATTTCAAAGAACACCTATGTTAGTTTGATATTGTGATATATCTCTTAGATACTAAGTAATGTTTTTCCATGTGTTTTTAAAATTTTAATATGCTTATTTATTTTCAGCTATGCTGGGTCTTCATTGTTGCATGTGAGCTTTCTCTCGTTGTGGTGCGGGAGCTTCTCACTGCAGTGGTTTATCTTGTTGCAGAGCATAGACTCTGTAGTTTCAGCTTGAGAACTCCAGAGCACAGGCTTATTACTTGTGGCATAAGGGCTCAGCTGCCTGGCAGCTGTGAGATCTTCCTGGACAATGAATCGAACCCATGTCTCCTGCATTGCAAGGTAGATTCTTAACCCCTGAGCCACCAGGGAAGCCCCATATTTTCTTTTTGAATTCATTCAGTATTATCTTTGTATTTTGGTTTAGGACATTTTTATTGACCTTCTTTGAGTTCATTGAATCTTTCATCGACTATGTTAGTCTGACGAGCCTGCTAAAAACATTCAGTGTCTCTCTTGTGTGTTTTCCATTTCAATTATTTGCATTTGAGTATCTCTTTTAAACTTTCCATCTCTCTGCTGAAGCTTTTCATCTAATCTGTCATATTGTGTACCTTTTCCGTTAGAGCCCATAACATATTAATCAAAGTTATTCTAGTTTTCGCAGTCAGATAGTTCCAACATATGGTTCATATATGACTCTTGCTCTGATTGTGGCTTTATGTTTTAGGAGTCTCTTTTTTCTTGCCTTTTCATATGCCTCATAACTTTTTGTTGAAAGCTAGACTTCTGGTGGAGGGCCATAGAGAATAAAGCAAATAGCTTTCATGCCTGAAACTGGACATGCCTTTTCTTTTGCTAGATTTTTGAGGGAGAGTTTGAGTTAATACAGTTAGGAGATGGACTGGGTTGGGGGGTTGTTGCTATGGCTACCCTCAAGGTACCACAGACTTCAGAACTCCTGAAGGGATGCCTTGCGTTTCGATTGGGGTTTGGTTTCCAAAGCAACATTTGCTCAGTGCTCAGCTCTGCCTGCACGCTGCTCCTCGTTGTGCCTCTTCACATGGGGATTGTTCCTTTCCTTTCCCTCTTCCATCAGCATCTGCTTTTACTTTTCACTTGAAACTTGTTAACTTGATGGCGGGGGGAGAGGGTACAGGGCGTTCTCTGCTTTCTAATTAAACCTCAGTCTTAGGCCTGCTCCCATCCCTTGGTCTTGCCGCTGTGTCCTTCTCAGTCTTCCTGTCCCTCCTCCAGCTGCAGTTGGTCAGCAGGTGCTCCTGCCCCTTCCTCAGGAGTGAGGTTTTGTTTCTGGTGTGTCATTCCCCTCCCCCAGCTGCAGTGAGTTTTTTCTTTTTTAATCAAAACTCTAGAGATAACAGTGTTTGCTGACCTTTCCTCTGCAAATTGGGGCTTTCCTGGTGCATCAGATGGTAAGGAATCTGTGTGCAATGTAGGAGACCCAAGTTTGATCCCCGGGTCAGGAAGATCTCCTCGAGAAGGAAATGCCACTCCAGTATTCTTGCCTGGAGAATTCCATGGACAGAGGAGCCTAGCAGGTGAAAATGTGTGTCCCGTAAGAGAAGTCTGGAAAAGGGGTCTAGCAGAGCTTTGTACCCTCCAGGTGTCTGCTGTTTTCTTCCTTCATGTCTGTCCCACACCAGACACTTCCTTAGGGTTTTCTCTGATCTTTTCTGTGAGCACCCAGGGGAGTGCATGGAGAAAGAGCCTGCTGTTTCTGTACCCCTCAGGGGCTTCCTGGTGTCCTGTGAGCCCACACTTGACTATCACCAACTCATGAGCTCTTTTGCTGCTATAAAAGCAGCAGCTTGAATCCTGATAGGAGTCTTATGAAC
Source organism: Raphicerus campestris (assembly GCA_006410735.1). Lineage (NCBI taxonomy): Eukaryota > Metazoa > Chordata > Mammalia > Artiodactyla > Bovidae > Raphicerus > Raphicerus campestris. The sequence continues at coordinate 441,480 of SJYW01033628.1, forward strand.
TTGGCCTTTATACCCTCTTTGTAAAAACTACATTTGTCACCCTTAGAGTTATAATGAATCTTCAAGAGGGAGGGTGCTGAGTTGCTTCAGTCGTGTCTGACTCTTTGTGACCCCATGGACCCACGAGGCTCCTCTGTCCGTGGAACTCTCCAGGCAAGAATACTGGAGTAGGTAGCCATTTCCTTCTCCAGGGGATCTTCCTGACTCAGGGATCGAACCTGTGTCTCTTAGGTCTCCTGCACTGGCAGGCAAGTTCTTTACCACTAGCGCCACCTTGAAAGCCATCAAGAGGGAGGAAGCCCCCCAAAACAGAATCTAGAAAGCTGCCTCTCCTATAGAGGGAGAGAATTATAAATAAAATCAAAGACAGGAGACTGTCCTACATACAGTAATTGGATAGAGGCTAACATTAGGAATTTAAAGGACTAAGGAATTGAAAAGAAAGGCAGCATGTGTACATTAAATGTATCATTTCTACCATTCCACTCCAAGTTCAATTTGATGCTTAAAAAACAAAAGTAACCCTCTGTCCTCAGTTACTTTCATCCTCTCCTGTTTCTGCTGTGTCGAAGTCCACCCTTGCCTTCTTCCCCAGTGACCTACCTCCCCACACACCAGAGCCCGCACCCGCATTGTCCATCACAAGCACAAACATGCACAGAGCTGCAGGATTAAATTTAATTCCTAATTCTCAGGGATCTTGACAAAACCTTTTAATTGTGTGCATTCCTACCTCATGGTAGATTGAAAAATTTAAATGTGCCGTGGTGACTTCATTTGCATTTATGGTTGCCCTAATTAGTAGTTATGAAATATGAACCTAACTAATATTTTCTGTCATGTTCTCCTTGGGGTCTGGATTTGTCAGGCTGCATAAGACTGGCTAATCAAAGAATCAGGGCCCGTTGCATTTCCCTTTATTAGCTGCACGTTCATTTGCCTAAGTAGCCTACCCCTGCTGGGCACACTCATCCCTGGATCACCTCTGTTTCTCTTCTTCGTTACAATTTTCCAAATTGCACTTCACAGACGATCATCTATTACCCCAGGTTCCTTTGTGTTCCCTTATATTTAGTCTCCCTTGACGATTCTGTCTTCACTTTTCTGTTGTAGGTTAATCAGATTCATCCTGCTTGATACCTCTTTCCTGAATAGTTCTGAAATTTTGTATGTTACTATTAAATATCATGTTTACTCCAGTATAGCATTGATACCTTATATCAGTTTAAGAAGAACTTTTTAAATTACTAGGTTGTGAGGGAGTTTTATAAATTTGTTGAATTTATTTTTCAGCATCTTTCCTGAATCAATCAAATATTATATGGTCTGTTTACTTCATTTTTGTGAATCAGTGACATTTTTCCTAATATTTAACCATTATGTGATAAACCACATTTGATCATGATGTATTTTTATACATTTATAGATTCATTTAGTAAATATTTTATTGAGGATTTCTGCATTTATATTAATAGATTAGAACATCTGTATTTTCCTTTCTACTAATATTCTTGCTAATTTTTTTGTATTACAAAATAGACTTCCAATATAAACTGTGAAGTTTTACTAAAGTGCACATTTTAAGGCTACATCTTTTCCTCTACAAATAGCTTTAGCTGAATTCCACAAGTTATAATTGGTACTACTGCTTTTCTTTGTCATTCATTTTCAAGTATTATCTGATTTTGGTTATCACTATCAATGCTGTTTTTATTGTTGTTTATATCCAGAGTTTGTGGTTGTTGTTGCTATTATTGTTTTGTTGTCTTATTATTGACTTTTAATTTAATTACAAAGCAATCTGCTGCTGCTAAGTAATCTGCATGATACCAATTCTTAGCATTGGCTAAACCTTCTTTTGGAGTTTAGTCATTCATCAATTCTTATAAATGTACATATGCTTGAAAATTATATTCTTTCTCTTTGGATCGACTGCAAGATTCTAATACACACATCTCAGATAAAGCTTGTTAATTCTGTTGGTCAAATATTTTATATCATTTTGTTTGTCTAATTAAGCAATTATTTTCTCAGATACCTGTCTTAAAATCTCTCCCTGTGATGTAGATTTCTTAATCTTCTCCTGTAATTCTATCCATTTTTACTTTAGATATCTTGAGATTATGTGGATAAGTACATACTTTCCAATTAATTGTTTCTTCTGGTGACTCTTTCTTTTCATCATTATATACTGATTTTTATTTTTTATTGAGAAAAGGATAGTTTGTCTAATATTAATATAGGTAAGCAAGTTTTCTTTTGATTAATATATATTTTTCATTCTCTTTTTTCAATAAGAAAGTATTATTGATAACTGAATAATTTATGTGACCTCTCATCTTAAACTTTCTAAGTAATTCTACTATTTCTAATGAAAGCATCTAGCACAATTTTCCTTGTTAATACAGACTGAGAATCTTTACATTTTCATAGACAAATTGTATCCATTTACATTTACTTTTTTGCTTTTTCATTTTTCTATCATGATTTTTTTCTTTCTTTTT
>SJYW01033628.1:450504-474596 GCA_006410735.1 Raphicerus campestris
GTTTTTATGTCTTTTTTTGTATATGTTTTTTTTTCAAATTTTTTTAAAATTTTTTTTTTTTTTTTTTTTTTTGCCTTATATTGCATAGAATAAATTTTATTTGGTCCCTTCTTTCCCTGTAGTGCTTGGAAACTGAATATTATTCTTTTAGTCCTTTAGTGCAATGAATCTCAATGTGTGATCCTTAGAAAAGCAGCATCAGAATCACCTGGAAAGGTATTCTGGTCTGTATCCTAAAACTACTGAATCAGAACCTCTGCAAGTGGGAATCAGAATCCTTGATTTACAAGCCCTCCAGGCAATTCTGATTCACATTAAAGTTTGAAAACTTTAGAGGTGTAGTGGATACTGTTAAATCATTAAGATTAGCCTATGAAATTAAAAATGTCTTTTCTTCTCTCAGTCCAAAGACTTAATCTTCAATTCCAATTGCCCTCCCACATCTTAAATATTTATATCTAGTATTTGGTTTACCTTCAAATGTATCACTGTCCTTATGATTATTTTTACAATTAATCCTCACATTGATATTTTAACACCTCAGCAGTTTTTTTCTCTCCATTTTTCTAGTATGTCCTTTCTTCCTTCAGGGGTAAGTTTCCTTTTTACTGAAGTACATTGTTAATTGTCCTTTCTTTGAAGTTCTGTGAGTAATAAATTCACCCTTTGTCTGAAAAGGTCTTTTTTTTTCCTTCCTCTATACTGGAGTTCTGTGAAAAACTAACCTGATAGATATTTTTTTATCACTTTAGAAATATTACTTTATTGTCTTTTGGCATGTATTTTTGCTAACGAGAAGTCTTCTGTCTATTCATGATTTATTTGCAAGTAATCTATAAGACATTTTTCTTGTTGGCTTTGATGTTGCTAGTAGTTATTTTGCTACTATATGCAGTAAGATGGGAGTTCTTTTTCTTTATCCTGTAGGAGGCTTGATGTAATTCTTCAATGAAGAACTCATATTTTTCTAAATTCTGGAAAATTCTTAGACATTTGCCCTTCAAATGTTTTCTCTTCTTTTTCTCTCCATGCTTTCCTTCTGGAACTCCAAAATTCGATGCATATTGTATCTTCTTAGACTGTCATCTGTGTGTCCTAGCTTTGGATTTTTTTCCTTTCATCTGTCTCTGCTGTGTTCCAGGTGATTTACTCAGAGCGTCTATTCTCTGCTTTTCTGTCTTGTTGTCACTGATCTGCTTTTAAGCCATCTCCTGGGCATTTTATTTTAAGGACTTCATTTACCACTTCTGGAACTGGCACTTCTTCCTTTTTCAATTCCATTTGTTCCTTTTGCATATTAGGTTACTCTTTTATTATTGCTTCTTTTTTATGTCAGCTCTTTCCTCATTTATTTAGATTCTTTTATATTTTTATTCCTTCAGATTCTTGGGATACTAGTTGCCCTGTGTGTTGCATCTACTGACTTTTTCTCATTTGCTGTTTCCCATTGTAGTTTGTAATTTTCAGTGCAGACAGATCTTCACTGGGACTTTGTTCATCTGTGGGAGGCTTACATATTCTGGTTGTGGAAGTGCCCCTGAAGACAATTTATGAGAGAGCGTTTTGTCTTCCTCCGCTGCTTTTAATGTTAGCCTCTCAGTTTTACACGCCTGCTCTCCTGTGACAATTTATACCGCAGCACCTCTCCCCTACGTTATGATGGCTGAGGCTTTGGTGTGTTGTGGGTGATTGATTTTTATCTACTCTATACCAGGCAGAAAAACAAACGTTTTACTTCCTCCCAGTCCTGGTAAGTGGGGCTTTCTAATTTACACTTGGTGGGTATGGCTGCCCTTCGAGTCATTAAAATTCAAGTACTCAGCTCCTGTAGCCCATATTCATGCCCTTGTCTTCTTGGAGTCACCATGGTGTTAGTTCAGATATAACATTCACATTTAAAATCCCCTCTTTGCTTCTGACTGTTAGAGGGTTTCTTCTTTGGAATTCAATCATTTTTCTTATGATTTTTAAGATTATATATTTAGATATGTGTATATGTATATATATATTTCTGTGTATATTTTTACAGTGGATGGAAGCCTTTCTGTATTACCAGGCTCCCTGAAGCCCATCAATACTTTGCTAAACAGTGTGTTATATAATAGGCTTCCAACACAAATTGTATATTGTGGTAGAATCCATTTCTCACTTTCTGAAGTTCAGTTGTGTAACCATTTATAGCCACTGACTGAAAAGCTTACTTAACCTACAAAATTTTAACTCATATTGTCAGCCGTATTTGACAGTGTTTATGTTTTAATGCTAATACCCTCAAATTTATCATATTTGCATTTATCATATTTGATCTTATCAATCATTTATTCTATAAAAGGGGCTCTCCCCCTTACCTAAAAAGTGGTTTCTCACATTTGAAAAGTCACTACTTTACTTTTTCCATTCCTTCTTGGACATTTTTCTACTCCCCATATCCCTACCTGTGCATCAACATGTCTGATCGCTTTCCCCAATTCTTTTGTTCCTGATTTTCAGTCCCTCAGCTGGGCTCCCACCTGAATTCATCACTGTGTCCCACCTTGAACTTCCAAATGTCTTCCCATGTGTCAACATCCTTTCCAAGCACTCTCATCTCTGCTCTCTCAGCAGTCTCTCATTTTGAACTCAAGTCACCTTTAATTCAATAGCCAGTCTCTGGGATTCTTTTCAGCCTTGCCTGCTTCTTCAAGTTCAAACACTGATAATCATAAGTTGCATATTTTTCTGAGTTTAAAAAAACTTAATGAATTTGACAACAAATTTTTTTTTTAAAAAGAACTAATCTGGGATGGGAGACTAGTAAGGCTGCAGCAATAGGGGTAACAGGTAGTGATTGAATTTAATCAAATGGACTTATCATATGGGCAGCTCCTAGTATAAGAACATTCAGTAAATGGTGAATTATTTCATTGAGAAAGGGGGAGGAAGTCCCCAGAGGAAAGGTGGCCTATGCCTTATTTAAGAACGTACTAGCAAGGAAATGGGTTAAGGTCATATTTATGGGTGACACTTCTCTTAAGATAGTTTGTGAATTTATGCAGATTGCATTTTCTGCCTAGAGCAGAGATACAACAGCAAGTCTATGCCAGATTGAAAAGATGTTTCCAAAAAGGGTTATTTGAAGTGAGAGTATTTATGGTATCTTTCTTTGGGAAACAGCCAGAATTATTCCACTGTGACTCCTTTTCGTCTTTTCTGAGTGTTTTTAGTGGAAAAGACCCAAATGATTTTGTTTTATCGTATAGTCATACTTGGGTAATTTGGGAAGTTTATTATGCTTTAATAGGCCTGAGATTTAAGAGCTTGGCAGCAGAGCATTAGGAATGAGATAAGCTTCATAAAACAGAGGCCTCATACTGTCTAAGGAGATGCAAGTTCATAGCTAATGGAAATGGGACTTCTATTTAAAGTACCTCAGTGTGTACACATCAGTCCCAAACTCACGTGTTGCCGTATATAAAATAGATAACCCATGAAGACCTACTGGATAGCACAGGGAACTCTACCCACTACTCTGTTACAACCTAAATGGGGGATTTAAGTTTTCTCATTTGAAATAGATATATGTGTGTGTATAACTGAATCACTTTGCTATATACCTGAAACTAACACAGCACTATAAATCAACCCTGTGTGTGTGCTCAGTGGTTCAGTTGTGTCCAACTCTTTGTGACCTCATGATTGTAGCCCATGAGGATCCTCTGCCCATGGAATTTTTCAGGCAATAATACAGGAGTGGGTTGCCATTTCCTCCTCTAGGGGATCTTTCCAACCCAGGTACCAGACCCACATATCCTGCGTTGCATCTCTTGCATTACAGACGGATTCTTTACCACTGAGCTACTTGGGAAGGCAGTAAATCAGCTCCACTCCAATATAAAATAAAAAAAAATTCCTTAAGTACTCAAGTGCAATGCTGTGCTGCATGTGGTGGTATTAGTGTTATTCTTTCCATTGACTGTTATCTTAATGAGTTATTATTTNTGTTCTCCCCTCCCCCACCCCTCCACTTCCACCCACACCCCTCCACTTCCACCCACACCCCTCCACTTCCACCCACATACCTCCACTTCCACACACACAGATTCCAAAGGCATCTCTGAACGATTCAGAGAATCATTCCACCTGTTGATGGATGAATGGAAGGTTCGGGAAGGATTTTTAGGATGAGAGGTATCAAAGCCATCACTTTTGGAAAACAGATTTGCTCTTTGGCTGTCATAAACTGTTCCAAAGATTGGTGTGGACTGATGCTACGTCCAAGTTTGGACTTTTTTGTTTTCATCTTTGTGTCCCTGTGTTCAATGTACAGAACAGCCCTGCTCACAGTAGGTGCTCCATGACTTTCTTAACTTAATGAAGTCCAACGATATTATGTAAAAGAGAAAGGAAAGCATAATCTGGATTTCATTTGCCGCAACATAATGTTCGCTATTAAACTGTTCTTAATAAGAAGGTCTTTAAAATCAGTCTTGATGAGTTCTGCCTGGTATCTCCATTTAATTTACAGGCAGTGATGGCAAATGCACTGTAATAATAGTGCCTGGTGTTTATAAATCCGCTTATGTTAGAGTACTTTTAAAGAGCTTTAGAAATACATATTGATATTATGATTTATCATCCTTCTCTTTATATATAAACAATTTCTAAATAACCAAACTTTATCATTAACATGCAGCAGATGTTTAGGCTAGAAAGCATTTGATTCATCATCCAGTGTCTCAGTCCTAAAGGAGTTGACTGGTCAGGAAGATCCCCTGGAGGAGGGCATGGCAACCCACTCCAGTATTCTTGCCTGGAGAATCCGATGGACTTATGACCCTGGTGGGCTACAGTCCATAGAGTTGCAGAGTCGGACGTGACTGAATTGACTTAGCAGCCCTAAGGAAGGAAAAGCTCCATCACAATGATCTGATTTTGATACTTCAAAAGCCTTCTCTTGTTGTTCAGTCACTAAGTCACATCCAATTCTATTTTGACCCCATGGACTGTAGCCTGCCAGGCTCCTCTGTCCATGGAATTTTCCAGGGAAGGATACTGGAGTGGGTTGCCATTTCCTTCTCCAGGGGGTCTTCCTGACTCAGGGATTGAACCCACAGCTCCTGCACTGGCAGGTGGATTCTTTACCACTGAGCTACCAGGGAAGTTCCAAAAGTCTTCTATAAAATGTTAAATACCATAGCTATGAGGAGACACATATAACAGTCACCTGAAGGGCACATGAAAGTTCGTGGTTGTTATATTGCTAATATATGGTCCAGATTCATTTTAAAATGTTCAATAGTTCTGGACAATATCCTTGTTAACAAGTATACTATAAGCATGTTCATGAGACCACTGTGTTGGCTTAAGATAGGAATCATTCTATGTGATTGCTTTACAAAAAAAAATCAGCTCTGTATTCCATGCCTTTGTTCATTGTTGTTCAGTTACAGATGTCATGATCTTGTCCCACTCTAATCAGGAAGAAGATAATCAGTGTGACTTCATCTTCAGCTCTTCCTGAGACGGTGATGGTACTCAGAAAGACCTTGATTAAAATCCCAGTCCATATGCTCCATTTGGTGTTTGATTTTAGGAAATTATTCAGCCTGTTCCATTCAGTCACTGAGTCGTGTCCGACTCTTTGCAACCCCATGGACTGCATCACACCAGGCTTCCCTGTCTATCACCAACTCCCAGAGTTTGCTCAAATTCATGTCTATCGAGTTGGTGATACCATCCAACCATTTTATCCTCTGTCATCCCCTTCTCCTCCCACCTTCAATCTTTCCCCAGTATCAGAGTCTTTTCCAATGAGTCAGTTCTTCTCATCAGATGGCCAAAGTACTGGAGTTTCAGCTTCAGCATCAGTCCTTCCAATGAATATTCAGGACTGATTTCCTTTAGGATTGACTAGTTGAATTTCCTTGCAGTCCAAGGGACTCTCAAGAGTCTTCTCCAACACCACAGTTCCAAAGCATCAGTTCTTTGGCACAAATTTTCTTTATGGTCCATCTCTCACATCCATACATGATGACTGGAAAAAGCGTAGCTTTGACTAGATGGACCTTTATTGGCAAAGTAATGTCTCTGCTTTTTAATATGCTGTCTAGGTTGGCCATTGCTTTTCTTCCAAGGAGAAAGCGTCTTTTAATTTCACGGCTGCAGTTACCATCTGCAGTAGTTTGGGAGCCCAAGAAAGTAAAGTCTGTCACTGGTTCCATTGTTTCCCCATCTATTTGCCATGAAGTGATGGGACCGGATGCCACAATCTTTGGTTTTTTGAATGTTGAGTTTTAAGCCAGCTTTTTCACTCTCCTCTTTGACTTTTGTCAAGAGATTCTTTAGTTCCTCTTCGCTTTCTGCCATAAGGGTGGTGTCATCTGCATATCTGAGGTTATTGATAGTTCTCCTGGCAGTCTTGATTCCAGCTTGTGCTTCATCCAGCCTGCCATTTCACATGATGTGCCCTGCATATAAGTTAAATAAGCAAGGTGACAATATACAGCCTTGACGTACTCCTTTCCCAGTTTGGAACCAGTCTGTTGTTCCATGTCTGGATCTAACTGTTGCTTCTTGACCTGCTTACAGATTTCTCAGGAAAATTATTAGAAGAAATGAAGTAGCCCTCATAGTCAACAAAACTCAACCTGTGAGCCTCAGTTAACTCATGTGTAAAATGGGATGACTGTCTCTATGTGCCTCCTAGACGTTGTAAACACAAAATTAATCCTGTACCCATTTTGCTTTCTTTCTTTGTATTTTTTAAAATTTATTGCTAATTGGAGGCTAATTGCTATACAAGGTTTTGCTGTTTTCTGTCAAACAATGACATAAATCAGCAATAAGTGTATTACGTGTGTGTCCTCTCCCTCTTGACCTTGTATTTTAAAAATGTGGCCACATTGCATGGCATTTGGGATCTTAGTTCACTGACCAGAGATGGAATCTGGGGTCTTCTATGTTGGAACCATGGAGTCTTAACTACTGGACTGCCAGGGAAGTCCCTTCCTTATATTTTTATCTGCTGTCATTTAACTTTTGCTTCAGGTAAATCTAGACATGTTTTATGTGTCCTTGCAACCTACCTGAAATCATTTCTGAAATAGCAGAACACAACCATAGCAACTCACGAAAGAACACATGTGTAGACCATGGAGCGTCATATCCGCAGGTACCGTGCTATGAGATGCTCTGTAAACGCTACTCCTCACCTCCTGACGCTCTGGTTATTTTGAGGCTTTAGCCAGTCCCAGAGCCTGGGCTCTGTTCTCTGAGCATAACAGCTGCCTTAGTGGAAAGAGTGAGATCTCCCATGTGCCATTCTTTTGTGGTTTATCGATCGACAGAATAGATGATCAAAATATTTCAGCTAGTCTCAGTGAGCTCTCATGGGTCTTTTTTTGTTATTCCACAGCCCCTTCCTGGGTTTGTAATATAGAAGGGAAACTAGCTGGACCTTCAGAATTGCTGAATACCCCCTGTACTGTCTACAGGGAGGGAGTCCTCTTGCTACTCCTCTTGCTACTCCTCTAGAGCAGACCTTGTATCTCACTCAGTGCCCCTTGTGAGCATTGTCAGCCACAGTAGCGGGCTGTTACTGTACCAGGTCTGCTCCTCGTGGCATTAGCCAAATATCCCATACACCTGGATATACCTGCCAATCCTGAAGCACGCAGCATCCTTGCCCCGCCTGTACCATCCTTTAACAGTTTAAAGGAAGCTTTCCTTCCCTTCTCAGCCCTCTGCTTCAGGCTAAACAGTCCTCTCTGTTCTTGGTGTGAGATGGTCTAGACCTTGAGCATCTCAGCTGCCTTCATCCAGATGTTTGCTGAGATTTCCCTGTCCATGCCCTCCGTAGCAGATACCTCCAGGTGTCACCTGCTCAGTTCACAGGAAAGGGACCTTGTTACTTCCTCTAAGTCCTATGTTCTGCTCTCACTTATGCTTCTTAAACTCTTGTTGTTTATTCACTAAGTTGTGTCTGACTCTTTGCGACCCCACGGACTGCAACACTCCAGGCTTCTGTCCTTCACTTTCTCTCGAATTTTGCTCAAACTCGCATCCATCGAATTGGTGATGCCATCCAGCCATCTCCTCCTCTTTCGTCCCTTTCTCCTCCTGCCCTGAATCTTTCCCAGCATCAGGTTCTTTTCCAATGAGTCAGCTCTTCACATCAGGAGACCAAAGTATTGGAGCTTCAGCATCTTAAAATCTAAGCCTCCTCAATTATTTTGTTAAAGTATTGCCGAGCCAGGTCTTCATCATCCCACTCTTACATGTATATGTTTTACTGAAAGGCAGAAATTTCCATTTCCTCTATCTATTCTCAACTTCTTGGCTTCAACTCAACATTCCAATCCATGCAGGTCAACATGTCCATTGTCATTCATCATCTCTCCAGCCCTTCACTTGTTCTGTCTGAGATGGGCTTGCCTGTCCTCATCTGGGTCTTCATTCATAGTTTGTTAATTATGATGAGCTGGACAGAGTCGTGGATGCCTGACGTGGTTAAGGCCATCAAAAAAGAAACTCTTAACTTCACACTTTATTTTCTGTTTTTCAGAATGAAGGGATTTTGCTAGATATTCTCTTCCTAGTAAACTGTTTTAAGGGTGGTTTGTAAGATCATCGTGCAAAGCATTAAACATCTCAAAAGGCATTTTGTTTTTCTGTTCTAAAAACTCTTTATTTTATATTGGGATGTGCTGCTGCTGCTGCTCAATCACTTTAGTCGTGTCTGACTCTTTTATGACCCCATGGAATGTAGCCCGCCAGGCTCCTCTGTCCATGGAGTGAATTGCCATGCCCTCCTCCAGGGGGCATGGAGGATACTGGAGTGAGTTGCCATGCCCTCCTCCAGGGGATCTTCCCAACCTAGGGACTGAACTCACATCTCTTGTGTCTCCTTCATTGCAGGCAGGTTCTTTACCCCTGGGCCACTGGGGAAGCCCATGCTGGAATATAGCTGATTAACAAACAATGTTGTGATCATTTCAAGTGAACAGTGAAAGGACTCAGTCATACAAATACATGCATCCATTTTCCCCCAACTCCCCGCTTCCTTCCAGGCTGCTGCATAACACTGAGCAGAGTTCCCTGTCCTGCACAGAAGGTCCTTACTGGTTATCCATTTTAAACATAGCACTGTGTGCACGTCTGTTCCAAACTTCCTAACTATCCCTTCCTCTGTCCACCCTCCCTGGTTCATTCTCTAAGTTCATTTCCTAAAAGTCTGCAAGTCTGTTTCTTTTTTGTAAGTTCATTTGATCATTTCTTTTAAGATTCCACATATAAAGACTACGATATTTCTCTCAAAAGACATTTTTTAAAGTGTAAAGCAGGAAGCTTATATGGCTTATGAGTTAATAGTAAAATGCAGCATTATAATTCAAGTCTGCAGTTCTTCCAGAAAGGGATTTACATATTTCAACTTGTAATGAAGCTACCCCACAATTTATCTGGATGTGTTTTAAAGGGCTTCCCACATAGCACTAGTGGTAAAGAACCTGCCTGTCAGTGAAGGAAATATAAGAGGTGTGGATCTGGTCCCTGGGTCAAGAAGATCCCCTGGAAGAGGACATGGCAACCCACTCCACTGTTCTTGCCTGGAGAATTCCGTGGACAGAGGAGCCTGGTGGGCTACAGTCCATGGGGTTGCAGAGAGTTGAACATAATTGATGTGACTTAGCACGCATGTTTTATAAAGCACTTGGACACAGCTGCTGTGGGGTACAGTCCTGCAGCTCCCTTATCAGATGTCTTGGGTATTAGAGCTCTTGCACGCACACCTAGGAGCGTTGGGCCCTGGACACACACTTACTAAAGCAGTGGAAGCAGCCCAGCAGCAGCGGCAGTGACGGGAGGGGGCTCGTCTTTCTGCACGTAGAGGCCGCCTGCCCACTGTCTCAAATATATTCATTCCTGTCCTGTCACTCACTTTGGAAGTAGGATTTTATTTTTCTCATTTCACAAATCAGAAAAAGGAAAGTCAGGGCAGTGAAATAACTTGCCCAAGGTCACAGAACAAGTCAGTGGCCAAGCCACGATATTAACTCAGGTCTGGCCTTATTTCAGGCCCTGAGCATTTCCCATTATGAAATAAAGCTTCTCAAAATGCCTTCCACACCAAAAACAAAAAACAAACAAACAACAAGAAACTCCAAACTATAAGCCAGTGACTTCCAGTTAAAGCATTTGCTCTTGACTCGAGAGGTGTGGTCCCAAGAGCCTGTCTAGAAGGGAAGGTGGCTGCAGCCCGGGCCTGAGATCCCGTGGGCCTCATTCTGGGAAGGCCTTCTCTGGGTCTCCCTTTTCTGAAAGGCCTTCTCTGGGTCCCCAAGCGAGCCCTGTGTGGCCCCTCCCTGCGGGGTCAACACTGGGTGCTACAGAGGTCGGTGGCTGTGTTCCCTGTTACCTCCACAGAAGTGGACGTTGGTCCCACACCTCTCCTCTGCCCTCAGGCCCAAACTGACCCGAGTCAGAACACAACCTGCCTAAGCATGTGCTTGCTCATTTGCTTCAGTTGTGTCTGTCTTTTTGTGACCCCATGGACTGTAGCCCACCAAGCCCCTCTGTCCATGAGAATGTCCAGGCAAGAATATTGGAGTGTGCTGCCATGCCCTCCTCCAGGGGATCTTCCCAATCCAGGGACTGAACCCACATCTCCTGCAGCTCCTACACTGCAGGTGGATTCTTTACCACTGAGCCACCGGAAAAGCCCGACTTGCCCAAGGCCACTCTTGGGATCATCCTCTGAGGGGTCTCACTGATGACTGGACCGCTGGAGCCTCGCGGCTCAGATGCTTGGAGTCCTCTGCTCAGGCTGTGTGAGAGGTGGTGAGTGGCTACCTGGCCAGATCTGGACCATTGCCCATCGCTGGGAGGTTCATCGTTCCCTGTTTCTGTGGGGACCTCGTGATGCTCCCACGTCCCTGAGCTGGTCGCCTCAGTGCTCCTTCTGGAGGCCCTGAGCAGGAGCTGCAGCTCTGCCTGATTCTCAGAAGCCCTGGATCCCATGAAGGAAAGTGAAGGGGCGCCCCCTCGGGTACAGCCTGCTGCCTCCAGGACTGCCAGAACCAGCAGTGGGAGCCTCTCCCACTGGGAGACCCAGAACCACCAATGATGTGAGGCACAGGGGCACACTGGTTCCAGACCCTGCCAGGTAGGTAGATGTGACTTCAGAGCAGGACTGAAGCCTGAGGTACCCTCGTGGGTTCACCTGAGGTCCTGAATAAAAGCTCAAGCCCAGAAAGGGCGGTTGTTATTCAGTCGCTCAGTCATGCCTGACTCTTTGTGACCCCATGGACTGCAGCACACTAGGCTTCCCCGTCCCTTCATTATCTCCCAGAGTTTACTCAAACTCATGTCTGTTGAGTCGCTGATGCCATCCAACCATCTCATCCTCTGTCACCCTCTTCTCCTCCTGTCCTCAGCCTTTCACTGTTTCCCAGCATCAAGGTCTTTTCCAGTGAACTGGCTCTTCACGTCAGGTGACCAAAGTATTGGAGCTGCAGCTTCAGCATCAGTCCTTCTAGTGAATATTCAGGATTGATTTCCTTTAGGATAGACTGGTTGGATTTCCTTGCAGTCCAAGGGACTCTCAAGAGTCTTCTCCAACACCACAGTTCCAAAGCATCAGTTCTTTGGCACAAATTTTCTTTATGGTCCATCTCTCACATCCATACATGATGACTGGAAAAAGCGTAGCTTTGACTAGATGGACCTTTATTGGCAAAGTAATGTCTCTGCTTTTTAATATGCTGTCTAGGTTGGCCATTGCTTTTCTTCCAAGGAGAAAGCGTCTTTTAATTTCACGGCTGCAGTTACCATCTGCAGTAGTTTGGGAGCCCAAGAAAGTAAAGTCTGTCACTGGTTCCATTGTTTCCCCATCTATTTGCCATGAAGTGATGGGACCGGATGCCACAATCTTTGGTTTTTTGAATGTTGAGTTTTAAGCCAGCTTTTTCACTCTCCTCTTTGACTTTTGTCAAGAGATTCTTTAGTTCCTCTTCGCTTTCTGCCATAAGGGTGGTGTCATCTGCATATCTGAGGTTATTGATAGTTCTCCTGGCAGTCTTGATTCCAGCTTGTGCTTCATCCAGCCTGCCATTTCACATGATGTGCTCTGCATATAAGTTAAATAAGCAAGGTGACAATATACAGCCTTGACATACTCCTTTCCCAGTTTGGAACCAGTCTGTTGTTCCATGTCTGGATCTAACTGTTGCTTCTTGACCTGCTTACAGATTTCTCAGGAAAATTATTAGAAGAAATGAAGTAGCCCTCATAGTCAACAAAACTCAACCTGTGAGCCTCAGTTAACTCGTGTGTAAAATGGGATGACTGTCTCTATGTGCCTCCTAGACGTTGTAAACACAAAATTAATCCTGTACCCATTTTGCTTTCCTTCTTTGTATTTTTTAAAATTTATTGCTAATTGGAGGCTAATTGCTATACAAGGTTTTGCTGTTTTCTGTCAAACAATGACATAAATCAGCAATAAGTGTATTACGTGTGTGTCCTCTCCCTCTTGACCTTGTATTTTAAAAATGTGGCCACATTGCATGGCATTTGGGATCTTAGTTCACTGACCAGAGATGGAATCTGGGGTCTTCTGTGTTGGAACCATGGAGTCTTAACTACTGGACTGCCAGGGAAGTCCCTTCCTTATATTTTTATCTGCTGTCATTTAACTTTTGCTTCAGGTAAATCTAGACATGTTTTATGTGTCCTTGCAACCTACCTGAAATCATTTCTGAAATAGCAGAACACAACCATAGCAACTCACGAAAGAACACATGTGTAGACCATGGAGCGTCATATCCGCAGGTACCGTGCTATGAGATGCTCTGTAAACGCTACTCCTCACCTCCTGACGCTCTGGTTATTTTGAGGCTTTAGCCAGTCCCAGAGCCTGGGCTCTGTTCTCTGAGCATAACAGCTGCCTTAGTGGAAAGAGTGAGATCTCCCATGTGCCATTCTTTTGTGGTTTATCGATCGACAGAATAGATGATCAAAATATTTCAGCTAGTCTCAGTGAGCTCTCATGGGTCTTTTTTTGTTATTCCACAGCCCCTTCCTGGGTTTGTAATATAGAAGGGAAACTAGCTGGACCTTCAGAATTGCTGAATACCCCCTGTACTGTCTACAGGGAGGGAGTCCTCTTGCTACTCCTCTTGCTACTCCTCTAGAGCAGACCTTGTATCTCACTCAGTGCCCCTTGTGAGCATTGTCAGCCACAGTAGCGGGCTGTTACTGTACCAGGTCTGCTCCTCGTGGCATTAGCCAAATATCCCATACACCTGGATATACCTGCCAATCCTGAAGCACGCAGCATCCTTGCCCCGCCTGTACCATCCTTTAACAGTTTAAAGGAAGCTTTCCTTCCCTTCTCAGCCCTCTGCTTCAGGCTAAACAGTCCTCTCTGTTCTTGGTGTGAGATGGTCTAGACCTTGAGCATCTCAGCTGCCTTCATCCAGATGTTTGCTGAGATTTCCCTGTCCATGCCCTCCGTAGCAGATACCTCCAGGTGTCACCTGCTCAGTTCACAGGAAAGGGACCTTGTTACTTCCTCTAAGTCCTATGTTCTGCTCTCACTTATGCTTCTTAAACTCTTGTTGTTTATTCACTAAGTTGTGTCTGACTCTTTGCGACCCCACGGACTGCAACACTCCAGGCTTCTGTCCTTCACTTTCTCTCGAATTTTGCTCAAACTCGCATCCATCGAATTGGTGATGCCATCCAGCCATCTCCTCCTCTTTCGTCCCTTTCTCCTCCTGCCCTGAATCTTTCCCAGCATCAGGTTCTTTTCCAATGAGTCAGCTCTTCACATCAGGAGACCAAAGTATTGGAGCTTCAGCATCTTAAAATCTAAGCCTCCTCAATTATTTTGTTAAAGTATTGCCGAGCCAGGTCTTCATCATCCCACTCTTACATGTATATGTTTTACTGAAAGGCAGAAATTTCCATTTCCTCTATCTATTCTCAACTTCTTGGCTTCAACTCAACATTCCAATCCATGCAGGTCAACATGTCCATTGTCATTCATCATCTCTCCAGCCCTTCACTTGTTCTGTCTGAGATGGGCTTGCCTGTCCTCATCTGGGTCTTCATTCATAGTTTGTTAATTATGATGAGCTGGACAGAGTCGTGGATGCCTGACGTGGTTAAGGCCATCAAAAAAGAAACTCTTAACTTCACACTTTATTTTCTGTTTTTCAGAATGAAGGGATTTTGCTAGATATTCTCTTCCTAGTAAACTGTTTTAAGGGTGGTTTGTAAGATCATCGTGCAAAGCATTAAACTTCTCAAAAGGCATTTTGTTTTTCTGTTCTAAAAACTCTTTATTTTATATTGGGATGTGCTGCTGCTGCTGCTCAATCACTTTAGTCTGACTCTTTTATGACCCCATGGAATGTAGCCCGCCAGGCTCCTCTGTCCATGGAGTGAATTGCCATGCCCTCCTCCAGGGGGCATGGAGGATACTGGAGTGAGTTGCCATGCCCTCCTCCAGGGGATCTTCCCAACCTAGGGACTGAACTCACATCTCTTGTGTCTCCTTCATTGCAGGCAGGTTCTTTACCCCTGGGCCACTGGGGAAGCCCATGCTGGAATATAGCTGATTAACAAACAATGTTGTGATCATTTCAAGTGAACAGTGAAAGGACTCAGTCATACAAATACATGCATCCATTTTCCCCCAACTCCCCGCTTCCTTCCAGGCTGCTGCATAACACTGAGCAGAGTTCCCTGTCCTGCACAGAAGGTCCTTACTGGTTATCCATTTTAAACATAGCACTGTGTGCACGTCTGTTCCAAACTTCCTAACTATCCCTTCCTTCTGTCCACCCTCCCTGGTTCATTCTCTAAGTTCATTTCCTAAAAGTCTGCAAGTCTGTTTCTTTTTTGTAAGTTCATTTGATCATTTCTTTTAAGATTCCACATATAAAGACTACGATATTTCTCTCAAAAGACATTTTTTAAAGTGTAAAGCAGGAAGCTTATATGGCTTATGAGTTAATAGTAAAATGCAGCATTATAATTCAAGTCTGCAGTTCTTCCAGAAAGGGATTTACATATTTCAACTTGTAATGAAGCTACCCCACAATTTATCTGGATGTGTTTTAAAGGGCTTCCCACATAGCACTAGTGGTAAAGAACCTGCCTGTCAGTGAAGGAAATATAAGAGGTGTGGATCTGGTCCCTGGGTCAAGAAGATCCCCTGGAAGAGGACATGGCAACCCACTCCACTGTTCTTGCCTGGAGAATTCCGTGGACAGAGGAGCCTGGTGGGCTACAGTCCATGGGGTTGCAGAGAGTTGAACATAATTGATGTGACTTAGCACGCATGTTTTATAAAGCACTTGGACACAGCTGCTGTGGGGTACAGTCCTGCAGCTCCCTTATCAGATGTCTTGGGTATTAGAGCTCTTGCACGCACACCTAGGAGCGTTGGGCCCTGGACACACACTTACTAAAGCAGTGGAAGCAGCCCAGCAGCAGCGGCAGTGACGGGAGGGGGCTCGTCTTTCTGCACGTAGAGGCCGCCTGCCCACTGTCTCAAATATATTCATTCCTGTCCTGTCACTCACTTTGGAAGTAGGATTTTATTTTTCTCATTTCACAAATCAGAAAAAGGAAAGTCAGGGCAGTGAAATAACTTGCCCAAGGTCACAGAACAAGTCAGTGGCCAAGCCACGATATTAACTCAGGTCTGGCCTTATTTCAGGCCCTGAGCATTTCCCATTATGAAATAAAGCTTCTCAAAATGCCTTCCACACCAAAAACAAAAAACAAACAAACAACAAGAAACTCCAAACTATAAGCCAGTGACTTCCAGTTAAAGCATTTGCTCTTGACTCGAGAGGTGTGGTCCCAAGAGCCTGTCTAGAAGGGAAGGTGGCTGCAGCCCGGGCCTGAGATCCCGTGGGCCTCATTCTGGGAAGGCCTTCTCTGGGTCTCCCTTTTCTGAAAGGCCTTCTCTGGGTCCCCAAGCGAGCCCTGTGTGGCCCCTCCCTGCGGGGTCAACACTGGGTGCTACAGAGGTCGGTGGCTGTGTTCCCTGTTACCTCCACAGAAGTGGACGTTGGTCCCACACCTCTCCTCTGCCCTCAGGCCCAAACTGACCCGAGTCAGAACACAACCTGCCTAAGCGTGTGCTTGCTCATTTGCTTCAGTTGTGTCTGTCTTTTTGTGACCCCATGGACTGTAGCCCACCAAGCCCCTCTGTCCATGAGAATGTCCAGGCAAGAATATTGGAGTGTGCTGCCATGCCCTCCTCCAGGGGATCTTCCCAATCCAGGGACTGAACCCACATCTCCTGCAGCTCCTACACTGCAGGTGGATTCTTTACCACTGAGCCACCGGAAAAGCCCGACTTGCCCAAGGCCACTCTTGGGATCATCCTCTGAGGGGTCTCACTGATGACTGGACCGCTGGAGCCTCGCGGCTCAGATGCTTGGAGTCCTCTGCTCAGGCTGTGTGAGAGGTGGTGAGTGGCTACCTGGCCAGATCTGGACCATTGCCCATCGCTGGGAGGTTCATCGTTCCCTGTTTCTGTGGGGACCTCGTGATGCTCCCACGTCCCTGAGCTGGGCGCCTCAGTGCTCCTTCTGGAGGCCCTGAGCAGGAGCTGCAGCTCTGCCTGATTCTCAGGAGCCCTGGATCCCATGCAGGAAAGTGAAGGGGCGCCCCCTCGGGTACAGCCTGCTGCCTCCAGGACTGCCAGAACCAGCAGTGGGAGCCTCTCCCACTGGGAGACCCAGAACCACCAATGATGTGAGGCACAGGGGCACACTGGTTCCAGACCCTGCCAGGTAGGTAGATGTGACTTCAGAGCAGGACTGAAGCCTGAGGTACCCTCGTGGGTTCACCTGAGGTCCTGAATAAAAGCTCAAGCCCAGAAAGGGCGGTTGTTATTCAGTCGCTCAGTCATGCCTGACTCTTTGTGACCCCATGGACTGCAGCACACTAGGCTTCCCCGTCCCTTCATTATCTCCCAGAGTTTACTCAAACTCATGTCTGTTGAGTCGCTGATGCCATCCAACCATCTCATCCTCTGTCACCCTCTTCTCCTCCTGTCCTCAGCCTTTCACTGTTTCCCAGCATCAAGGTCTTTTCCAGTGAACTGGCTCTTCACGTCAGGTGACCAAAGTATTGGAGCTGCAGCTTCAGCATCAGTCCTTCTAGTGAATATTCAGGATTGATTTCCTTTAGGATAGACTGGTTGGGTCTCCTTGCAGTCCAAGGGACTCTCAAGAGTCTTCTGCAACACCACAGTTCAAAAGCATCAATTCTTCAGTGCTCAGCCTTCTTTATGGTCCAGCTCTCACATCCATACACAGCCACTGGCAAAACCATAGCTTTGACTATTATGGGCCTTTGTCAGCAAAGTGATGTCTCTGCTTTTTAATATGCCCTCTACGTTTGTCATACCTTTCCTTCCAAGGAGCATGTCCAATTCTTGTGACCCCATAGACTGCAGCCTGTCAGGCTCCTCTGTCCATGGGTTTCCCAGGCAAGAATACTGAAGTGGGTTGCTGTTTCCTTCTCCAGAGGTAAAAGGATCAAGTGTCTTCTAATTTCCCAGAAAGGGAGTCAGACTAATTAATTCAGAGACAATTTTCTTTTTAAACTGGCAATTTGAGAAATTCCTGTCTGTGGCCTTCAGTGCTCTTAGCTCTCTGGAGTCTCCAATAACTTGAGAAGCTTGTGAAAGGAATCAGGAAACACCCTCACTTTTATTGGGAGCTAATGATAGGTCTTTGGGAATCCTCCCCCTAGAAAGGATTCAAAGTCTGATGCATATAGACATCTGGGTGTTCTGAGCCATCAAAAAATGCTTGAGAGTCACTTTGAGGTTCCATACGGGTGTCTGTTGATAAAGGAGGTGTGTTTTGGGATTAGCATGGTTTAAGCCATGTCTGAGGAGGAAGTGCGTCCTGGGACTTAAAAGGATAGGCAGGGTGGGAAACTGGACTAAGTCTCGAACTTTCCAAAAGTGATAGAAGTGAAGATAAGCCAGCAATAAACATTCTCCGTTATGTATAATGAACTGGAGGCGTCAAGACGGACTGAAGAGTTTAGTATCAGTAAATCTCAGCCAGGTTCCTGGGGATACATGAGCTGAGTCTGTGGACATGTATCCTGACTCATGTTTCATTCCATTTTAGTAGAACCTAGTTCTGCGTAAATATTGTCCTGGACTTTAGGCCACAGGTAAGCAAGAAACAGATGAGCAAGTGAAACTGTGGCCAAAAATGACAATAGAAAAACAAGGTGTGAAACCCAGAGTCCTGGAGATGGATTGTTTCTGCCTGGCCTGAGTGAGCTCTGGGACTTTGGGGTGTGCCAAGCCTGCAGGAGAGGAGAATCCTATTTCCCACTGGACTTGGTGGTATAGAATGAAAGGTTAATGCTTCTGGCAGGCTTTTTGTCCCCATGAGGTGTGAACTGACCTGAAAACACAGCAAACAGGCAGGGCTGAGGGATGTGAAGAATGATTCCTGATGACACCATCCTCTCTAGCCTGAGTCCAGCTGGGCTCCATTGACCTTTCAGCTATGTGAGTCAATGCGTTTCAGATTTTTCTTAAGCCGTTTCCAGTTGGGTTTCCTATCACCTGAAATCTAAACACTCATAATAAGAGCAAGTAATAGCTTTAATCAAAAGGATCTTTCCCTCACCATTTTATTTAGGGGAATGACAGAACAAAGGTAAGATTTTTAGCACTATAAGTCTGTGAGTCTAGTCTAGAGTTGCAGGGAAGTGTGGACTGGCAGAAAGGAGTCTGAGCCTTCTCTGCTCTCTGGCTCATACATCCTGGGTCTTATCAGAACTTCCACATCTCTTCTCTGTCTTGGATTTTCTCAACCGGAATCCCAGTATCTGTGTCTGAATGCTGTTATGTCTGAGACACTAAATGATGAACTTGGCCCCATCCAGCTGTTTTGCTGATGGATGAGAAAGCTCACACACCATGTACCCAGGGGTAAGGTTTGACACTTCAGGTGTGGTGAAGAGCGATTATGCAAATGAATTCCAGAAGGATGATGCTTTTGAGGAACTCCAGAGCGTTGAATTTCTCAAATAGCACAGGTTTGAGCTTATTATTCATACTGCTGCTGTGCATAATTTTACCCAGAATCCTGTTCCACCCTGCTTAGTAGTTAGAGAATCTGGAAGGTATGGAGCAATGAAATGGACTGGGCGCCTGCAGGAAGCCCTCCACCTGCCCACCTGCTCCCCAGTGGTCTGGTGCTGCTGACCCAATGTATCAAGGTCACCCAGGAGTCAAGGACTCCCAGGAGCAAGGCTGTGTGTCTGAGTCTGAAGGGAGTATCAGCCTAGCATAGCATACAGGCAGAGCCCTTCTCAGGCCTGGCAGCTTTTCCAGCTTTCAGGCATGTGTTGGAGATGGAATTGATTGATTCTAAACAAAGGAAGGCAGAAGTCCCCAACTTTTGCCTCTCAGACCTTTTTACTGCAGGACTCGAGTGTTGCTGGCTCAGGAGATTTATTGGGCAGATGGAGGTATTTGCACAGTTGAGGGTCACTCCTCAATGCCAAGAACCCTGAGCCCTTTCAAAGTTCTCTGTGATCAGGCAGGCATGCTACTGGCCACACTGTCCCCATCAGTGACACACTGTCTAAGGGATGGCCATTCTGGGTCCTGGGGGACTTTTGCATTTGGAACTCTAGGTTCATGGGGGACACAGGTGGAAGACTCTATTAATTTTGTAACTGTCAACTGAAAAGAAAGCATAGCCAAAAAGTTGAGGGTTATGTTTTATTCCAAGGACTTGCTTGCCGAGGTCCAGCCTCAGCAGAGTCCAGGGATATCCTCAGGATGGATGAAGTCAGTGAATGAAGAAAAATAGAGATAGAGATAAGAAAGAACGGCATGGGGTGACCAGGCTTCTTCGGTGAGCGAGGCCCATTTACTTTATTTTTCTCAGGGGTTTTATACCCTGAGTTGTACATATAGCAAGGTGAAAAATGCAGAGTCAACTCAACATTCCATCAGTAATAACTTTTATCAATATCAGGTTCCTTCTTGGGAAAGTCTTATTTTCTGTACATCATCTTCTATTCCAGAGGCCTGTTGATATTTCGTGACCTCCTTTTGATAAAGGTTGGTCAGCCAGAACAATAATTTTCCCTTAAGGTGTTTCTTCTTAAATTCTTAGCCTGCGTCACTCTTAAAGTACAGAGTTACATTTTTATGGAGCAAAGATTCAGTGGGTTACAGCAAAGAAAGAATTTA
The DNA here is from genome assembly GCA_006410735.1 of Raphicerus campestris. Classification (NCBI taxonomy): domain Eukaryota; kingdom Metazoa; phylum Chordata; class Mammalia; order Artiodactyla; family Bovidae; genus Raphicerus; species Raphicerus campestris. The sequence continues at coordinate 470,747 of SJYW01033628.1, forward strand.
TTAACTCAAAGTCTAATGTTGCTAATGCTAAGGCTATTACTTGTTTCTTCTACATCCTGACTATATGCACTCCCAGGAACACAATGGATAAAGGATATGAGAACTTGGCAGCAAGCATAGGCTCAACAGTGTTGCAAGAGTCTGGATAAACCTGCCAAGTAAGCTAGAATGCTAACAGAGGGTTTGAAACACTCCTTTCATGCCCAGGAGATTTATAAACTAAAGCCCTAAGTTAACTTTCCAGAGAAATGTGGTCGAGGGACAGCCCCCTGCTATTGTCAGAAGAGCTGGTGAAAGACATGAAATAGTAAGACAGACAGATTCTGGTTTGGGGGTAGATGCTCGAGCAGATCCAGGGGGTCCGTCGAGTCCAGTGACCTTGCTTATCAGGACTCTTCTGCATGACCTTGTCATGGGTCGGATGGCCCAGGGAGTCCCTCGAGTCCTGCATGACCTTGTCATGGGTGGGATCTCCCGTGCTGGCTCCTGGCACTTGCTGAAGCCTGCAAGCCTCGGAGACAGCCTCTCAAAAGCTCTGAGAAACTGCTCAGAAGAGGTAAGGGAGGAATCAGGGTATATAGTTTTGCAACATAGACCAGGTAGTCCCAGAGCATCAAATGATTACTGTTAATTAAAGAAAGTCAGACATCTCAAGGAATTTAGAAGTCTTCTATGTATAGGCAGATGCAAGAGTCTGGGCTCACTGAAGTGATCCCTTTGACACTCGTCTCAGCTATCTGGAGCCACAATCCTGTGTTTTCCCACCCTGAGTCCCCTCAAGTGAACCATTGTTGTTTTTTGTTGTTTACCTGCTAAGTCATGTCCAATTCTTTTGCAATTCCATGGACTGTGGCCCATCAGATTCCTCTGTCCATGGGATTTTCCAGGCAAGAATACTGGAGTGGGTCACCATTCCCTTCCCCAGGGGATCTTCCTGACCCAGGGATCGAACCTACATCTCCTGCACTGGCAGACGGATTGTCTACCACTGGGCCACGGAAAGCCACAGGGTACACCATTGGGTGGCTCTAGTGCACGGCATGATGGCTGTAGCATCTTTTGTCTGCTGATATGGCGGGCACCATTTATCATTCACAATACTCTGAGCATACTTCCAAGACTGACTTTAGTCCCTGTTTATTGAAGGCTAAGAACTGTCCCAGACTTCACATATGGTTGCTCTTTCAGGGTTTATGATACACTTGGCTGATTAATGAAATTAATGCATTATGTGAACATAGGAAGTCATGCTCTTTTTTTCTTGTCACTTTGAAAGCATTCTGCCATCACCACCACTCCATAGCGTTTATAATGCCCTTTCATGTCTCAATGACTGTGTTTGTCTCTCTCTGTAAACACAATTAAGTAGATGGATGCTCCCCATCAAGCTGGTTTAAATGAAAAATGACCAATAATGGAAAAATAATCCCATATGTGAGAATTAGTAAAAATGTTACATGATAAGAATAATGGCAATTTAATGTATTATATTCTTTTTCTGTTTTGTATTGTCTAATTAAGTGACATATTTTGGTGTTTGTGTGGTTAGAGCTTAATTTCCTAGAGATTGGGAAAGCTTTGGAGAGAGGAATACTTTGAGGTTTGAGAGAAGAGAAAGTTCTTAGTGGATTTTAAAGAACACTGTTTGTATTATTTTTGTTGTTCAGTTGCTAAGTAGTGTCCAGTTCTTTGCGATACGATGTACTATAGCATGCCGGGATCCTCTGTTCTGTTATCTCCTGGAGTTTGCTCAAATTCATGTCCATTGAGTCAGTGATGCTATCTAACCATCTCGTCCTCTGTCATCCCCTTCTCCTTCTGCTTTCAGTCTTTCCCAGCATCAGGGTCTTTTCCAATAAGTCGGCTATTCTCATCAGGTGGCCAAAGTGTTGGAGCTTCCAAACAATACAGAAAGTATTGTTTGCAGAGAGAATGAAATTTTTAAAAATCTCTAATTTTAAGAGTAGTCCACAATGATAGAACACTAGCTTTCTAGTTAAATTTATCCAGGATAAAGGCTTCAGAGGAGGTTTTTCTCATCATTGTCAAAGACACTGCCTGGGAGAAAAGCTGGGGAGATGGAGGACAATTGGAAGAGGTGAATGATCTCATTTCCTGTTGTCTATATGCCTGTGCTCTTAGAGCCAGTATTCAATACAATTTTAGTATTCAAAATCAAATTTGAAAAAAACATATTAGGATTTAAAAATCACTGTTGTTTTCCCCCCATAAAAGAAATCTATACTGAGATGTACTGATGCAGTGATATAAAAACTATTTCCTATTTATCCATTGTCCCTCCTGATTCCCTTGGGTAACAGGCCTGTTGCAAGGTTAAGCAATTCTTTGTTTAGTTTTGCAGTAGACAGTCAGAAGAAGGGCTGTATATTTCAGTTGCATATCAAAAGCACTGATTTTAGTTGCCATTTTGTGCACTCAGAAAACTGAAGGTCAGAAGAATTATGGGAGTCTTTCTACATCTCTCAAGTAATTTAATAAACCATAAGCCAAGTTACAAACAGAAATCAGATTTATCAACTTAAATTTTCAGTCTGATTCTTAGGGTTCCGCTGCCTTATTGTTTTTGTGTAATGTTCCAGGCCAAATGATTTTTCATAAGGTACATCATTGCTGAAATGCAGGCAGGGGAGGCCAAGCCTGCATTGTGATTATTGTTGTTCAGTCAGTAAGTCGTGTCCGACTCTTCCCAACCCCGTGGACTATAGCCCACCAGGCTCCTCTGTCCATGGAATTTCCTAGGTAAGAATGCTGGAGGAGGTTGCCATTTTCTTCTCCAGGAGATCTTTCCCACCAGGACTGAACCCGAGTCTCCTACGTGGCAGGAGGATTGTTTACTGCTGAGGCCAGGAAAGCCCCACAAGCCTGCATATGACGCTTTATTTATCATTTTAGTCAGTGTAACTTATTTAGCAAGGTGTCTCATGGTGATTATAGAATTAGGAGCCCCATTTTAGTTAAACTTGGTTTTGTAACAGGTTTGAAGATTGAGCATGGGTCAGGTAAAATGTTATGTATTAGGAGTGAATGAAATAACAAAGGAAAAATGAAGTCCATCTCAGCGGAAAAAGGAGCTGGTGTGATTTTATTAAGTGCCACGTCCCTCGAGGACAAAACAGCACCGTGTCTTAACAGGCTTCACGTTAGGAGAGCGTGTCTTCTGGATTTGCTATCTCTCTTGAGATGTGTGGGCATGAAAACAGGAGGGTCCAGAGGTAATTCGTCAGGGCTGTGCATGTCAATGCAAAATCCTGCAATCTCATTGGCAACAGTCGACATTTCTGTTTTCTGTGTGCTCACTTTGATCCAAATTCTGTACATACCAGTGGTCACTAATAAAAAAATAAATGTGTCTTCATCCCCAAGAGAAATATCATCCAGAACTCTAAATAAAACACTGTCAAATTGGGCCTCTTTTTACCAGGAGGCTATTGTACCCAGAAGTCAAAACCTTAAGTCAGTCATGTTACTCTTGGGGAAACAAAACGAGCAGCACCCTGATCATTTAATACTTAGGAATCCCTTGTAATCTCTTGCATTTCCATCTATTCAGCTCCTCATTTAGGCCCAGCCACATGCAACTAGAAATTATTACTGTTTTGATTAGTTGCATTTGCAGAAACACTTTCATCCCCTAAATATTTATGACTTGCCAGTGAATAAATAGTGAGACTTCATGTCTCTTAGTTGAAATGTTGGAGAGTCTTGGATTTTTCTGACTGAAATGAGAGAAGTGATCCTAATTTGCAATGCAAGCAAGTTAAGGTGAGAGATGAGAATCACACATGAATGCATTATAATCACAAAATTCAGGCCTGCTTCTAGCTAGTGG
>SJYW01033628.1:474748-493304 GCA_006410735.1 Raphicerus campestris
TCACTCTTAAAGTACAGAGTTACATTTTTATGGAGCAAAGATTCAGTGGGTTACAGCAAAGAAAGAATTTATTAACTCAAAGTCTAATGTTGCTAATGCTAAGGCTATTACTTGTTTCTTCTACATCCTGACTATATGCACTCCCAGGAACACAATGGATAAAGGATATGAGAACTTGGCAGCAAGCATAGGCTCAACAGTGTTGCAAGAGTCTGGATAAACCTGCCAAGTAAGCTAGAATGCTAACAGAGGGTTTGAAACACTCCTTTCATGCCCAGGAGATTTATAAACTAAAGCCCTAAGTTAACTTTCCAGAGAAATGTGGTCGAGGGACAGCCCCCTGCTATTGTCAGAAGAGCTGGTGAAAGACATGAAATAGTAAGACAGACAGATTCTGGTTTGGGGGTAGATGCTCGAGCAGATCCAGGGGGTCCGTCGAGTCCAGAGACCTTGCTTATCAGGACTCTTCTGCATGACCTTGTCATGGGTCGGATGGCCCAGGGAGTCCCTCGAGTCCTGCATGACCTTGTCATGGGTGGGATCTCCCGTGCTGGCTCCTGGCACTTGCTGAAGCCTGCAAGCCTCGGAGACAGCCTCTCAAAAGCTCTGAGAAACTGCTCAGAAGAGGTAAGGGAGGAATCAGGGTATATAGTTTTGCAACATAGACCAGGTAGTCCCAGAGCATCAAATGATTACTGTTAATTAAAGAAAGTCAGACATCTCAAGGAATTTAGAAGTCTTCTATGTATAGGCAGATGCAAGAGTCTGGGCTCACTGAAGTGATCCCTTTGACACTCGTCTCAGCTATCTGGAGCCACAATCCTGTGTTTTCCCACCCTGAGTCCCCTCAAGTGAACCATTGTTGTTTTTTGTTGTTTACCTGCTAAGTCATGTCCAATTCTTTTGCAATTCCATGGACTGTGGCCCATCAGATTCCTCTGTCCATGGGATTTTCCAGGCAAGAATACTGGAGTGGGTCACCATTCCCTTCCCCAGGGGATCTTCCTGACCCAGGGATCGAACCTACATCTCCTGCACTGGCAGACGGATTGTCTACCACTGGGCCACGGAAAGCCACAGGGTACACCATTGGGTGGCTCTAGTGCACGGCATGATGGCTGTAGCATCTTTTGTCTGCTGATATGGCGGGCACCATTTATCATTCACAATACTCTGAGCATACTTCCAAGACTGACTTTAGTCCCTGTTTATTGAAGGCTAAGAACTGTCCCAGACTTCACATATGGTTGCTCTTTCAGGGTTTATGATACACTTGGCTGATTAATGAAATTAATGCATTATGTGAACATAGGAAGTCATGCTCTTTTTTTCTTGTCACTTTGAAAGCATTCTGCCATCACCACCACTCCATAGCGTTTATAATGCCCTTTCATGTCTCAATGACTGTGTTTGTCTCTCTCTGTAAACACAATTAAGTAGATGGATGCTCCCCATCAAGCTGGTTTAAATGAAAAATGACCAATAATGGAAAAATAATCCCATATGTGAGAATTAGTAAAAATGTTACATGATAAGAATAATGGCAATTTAATGTATTATATTCTTTTTCTGTTTTGTATTGTCTAATTAAGTGACATATTTTGGTGTTTGTGTGGTTAGAGCTTAATTTCCTAGAGATTGGGAAAGCTTTGGAGAGAGGAATACTTTGAGGTTTGAGAGAAGAGAAAGTTCTTAGTGGATTTTAAAGAACACTGTTTGTATTATTTTTGTTGTTCAGTTGCTAAGTAGTGTCCAGTTCTTTGCGATACGATGTACTATAGCATGCCGGGATCCTCTGTTCTGTTATCTCCTGGAGTTTGCTCAAATTCATGTCCATTGAGTCAGTGATGCTATCTAACCATCTCGTCCTCTGTCATCCCCTTCTCCTTCTGCTTTCAGTCTTTCCCAGCATCAGGGTCTTTTCCAATAAGTCGGCTATTCTCATCAGGTGGCCAAAGTGTTGGAGCTTCCAAACAATACAGAAAGTATTGTTTGCAGAGAGAATGAAATTTTTAAAAATCTCTAATTTTAAGAGTAGTCCACAATGATAGAACACTAGCTTTCTAGTTAAATTTATCCAGGATAAAAGCTTCAGAGGAGGTTTTTCTCATCATTGTCAAAGACACTGCCTGGGAGAAAAGCTGGGGAGATGGAGGACAATTGGAAGAGGTGAATGATCTCATTTCCTGTTGTCTATATGCCTGTNTTTTGCAATTCCATGGACTGTGGCCCATCAGATTCCTCTGTCCATGGGATTTTCCAGGCAAGAATACTGGAGTGGGTCACCATTCCCTTCCCCAGGGGATCTTCCTGACCCAGGGATCGAACCTACATCTCCTGCACTGGCAGACGGATTGTCTACCACTGGGCCACGGAAAGCCACAGGGTACACCATTGGGTGGCTCTAGTGCACGGCATGATGGCTGTAGCATCTTTTGTCTGCTGATATGGCGGGCACCATTTATCATTCACAATACTCTGAGCATACTTCCAAGACTGACTTTAGTCCCTGTTTATTGAAGGCTAAGAACTGTCCCAGACTTCACATATGGTTGCTCTTTCAGGGTTTATGATACACTTGGCTGATTAATGAAATTAATGCATTATGTGAACATAGGAAGTCATGCTCTTTTTTTCTTGTCACTTTGAAAGCATTCTGCCATCACCACCACTCCATAGCGTTTATAATGCCCTTTCATGTCTCAATGACTGTGTTTGTCTCTCTCTGTAAACACAATTAAGTAGATGGATGCTCCCCATCAAGCTGGTTTAAATGAAAAATGACCAATAATGGAAAAATAATCCCATATGTGAGAATTAGTAAAAATGTTACATGATAAGAATAATGGCAATTTAATGTATTATATTCTTTTTCTGTTTTGTATTGTCTAATTAAGTGACATATTTTGGTGTTTGTGTGGTTAGAGCTTAATTTCCTAGAGATTGGGAAAGCTTTGGAGAGAGGAATACTTTGAGGTTTGAGAGAAGAGAAAGTTCTTAGTGGATTTTAAAGAACACTGTTTGTATTATTTTTGTTGTTCAGTTGCTAAGTAGTGTCCAGTTCTTTGCGATACGATGTACTATAGCATGCCGGGATCCTCTGTTCTGTTATCTCCTGGAGTTTGCTCAAATTCATGTCCATTGAGTCAGTGATGCTATCTAACCATCTCGTCCTCTGTCATCCCCTTCTCCTTCTGCTTTCAGTCTTTCCCAGCATCAGGGTCTTTTCCAATAAGTCGGCTATTCTCATCAGGTGGCCAAAGTGTTGGAGCTTCCAAACAATACAGAAAGTATTGTTTGCAGAGAGAATGAAATTTTTAAAAATCTCTAATTTTAAGAGTAGTCCACAATGATAGAACACTAGCTTTCTAGTTAAATTTATCCAGGATAAAGGCTTCAGAGGAGGTTTTTCTCATCATTGTCAAAGACACTGCCTGGGAGAAAAGCTGGGGAGATGGAGGACAATTGGAAGAGGTGAATGATCTCATTTCCTGTTGTCTATATGCCTGTGCTCTTAGAGCCAGTATTCAATACAATTTTAGTATTCAAAATCAAATTTGAAAAAAACATATTAGGATTTAAAAATCACTGTTGTTTTCCCCCCATAAAAGAAATCTATACTGAGATGTACTGATGCAGTGATATAAAAACTATTTCCTATTTATCCATTGTCCCTCCTGATTCCCTTGGGTAACAGGCCTGTTGCAAGGTTAAGCAATTCTTTGTTTAGTTTTGCAGTAGACAGTCAGAAGAAGGGCTGTATATTTCAGTTGCATATCAAAAGCACTGATTTTAGTTGCCATTTTGTGCACTCAGAAAACTGAAGGTCAGAAGAATTATGGGAGTCTTTCTACATCTCTCAAGTAATTTAATAAACCATAAGCCAAGTTACAAACAGAAATCAGATTTATCAACTTAAATTTTCAGTCTGATTCTTAGGGTTCCGCTGCCTTATTGTTTTTGTGTAATGTTCCAGGCCAAATGATTTTTCATAAGGTACATCATTGCTGAAATGCAGGCAGGGGAGGCCAAGCCTGCATTGTGATTATTGTTGTTCAGTCAGTAAGTCGTGTCCGACTCTTCCCAACCCCGTGGACTGTAGCCCACCAGGCTCCTCTGTCCATGGAATTTCCTAGGTAAGAATGCTGGAGGAGGTTGCCATTTTCTTCTCCAGGAGATCTTTCCCACCAGGACTGAACCCGAGTCTCCTACGTGGCAGGAGGATTGTTTACTGCTGAGGCCAGGAAAGCCCCACAAGCCTGCATATGACGCTTTATTTATCATTTTAGTCAGTGTAACTTATTTAGCAAGGTGTCTCATGGTGATTATAGAATTAGGAGCCCCATTTTAGTTAAACTTGGTTTTGTAACAGGTTTGAAGATTGAGCATGGGTCAGGTAAAATGTTATGTATTAGGAGTGAATGAAATAACAAAGGAAAAATGAAGTCCATCTCAGCGGAAAAAGGAGCTGGTGTGATTTTATTAAGTGCCACGTCCCTCGAGGACAAAACAGCACCGTGTCTTAACAGGCTTCACGTTAGGAGAGCGTGTCTTCTGGATTTGCTATCTCTCTTGAGATGTGTGGGCATGAAAACAGGAGGGTCCGGAGGTAATTCGTCAGGGCTGTGCATGTCAATGCAAAATCCTGCAATCTCATTGGCAACAGTCGACATTTCTGTTTTCTGTGTGCTCACTTTGATCCAAATTCTGTACATACCAGTGGTCACTAATAAAAAAATAAATGTGTCTTCATCCCCAAGAGAAATATCATCCAGAACTCTAAATAAAACACTGTCAAATTGGGCCTCTTTTTACCAGGAGGCTATTGTACCCAGAAGTCAAAACCTTAAGTCAGTCATGTTACTCTTGGGGAAACAAAACGAGCAGCACCCTGATCATTTAATACTTAGGAATCCCTTGTAATCTCTTGCATTTCCATCTATTCAGCTCCTCATTTAGGCCCAGCCACATGCAACTAGAAATTATTACTGTTTTGATTAGTTGCATTTGCAGAAACACTTTCATCCCCTAAATATTTATGACTTGCCAGTGAATAAATAGTGAGACTTCATGTCTCTTAGTTGAAATGTTGGAGAGTCTTGGATTTTTCTGACTGAAATGAGAGAAGTGATCCTAATTTGCAATGCAAGCAAGTTAAGGTGAGAGATGAGAATCACACATGAATGCATTATAATCACAAAATTCAGGCCTGCTTCTAGCTAGTGGGTTTTTTTTTTTTTTTTTTATGTATCAGTTCAGTTCAGTAACTCAGTCGTGTCTGACTCTCCACGACCCCATGAATTGCAGCACGCCAGGCCTCCCTGTCCATCACCAACTCACGGAGCTCACTCAAACTCATGTCCATCGAGTCAGTGATGCCATCAAGCCATCTCATCCTCTGTTGTCCCCTTCTCCTCCTGCTCCTGATTCCTCCCAGCATCAGAGTCTTTTCCAGTGAGCAAACTCTCCGTATGAGGTAGCCAAAGTATTGGAGTTTCAGCTTTANTGATTCTTGTCAGAAGTCAGAAATGGAAGAGAATGTGGCAGCACAAGGACATAACACATGCTTTCTCTCGCTGAAACAAGAGTTAATTATTGATTTTATTCATGTGTGAAAAAAGATAAAAAAAAATCTTTCTTTGGAAGGATCACATATAAGTGGGGGAATATAAATAAATTATAATAAACATATCAGGAAAGTGTGTGCAGAACAAGAGCATCACTATGGTAAAAGTAAGAGAGGCAGACTGGGGCATATTGAAAGTCCTAGCAGGAGAGTCAGTTTTATAGAGAGTGGCTAATGTGTGCCTCACTGAAAAGGTAATATTTGAGCCAAGTCTTCAAAGGGAGGAGAGAGATTATACCTGAGGAAGGGTTCCAAGCAAAAGTCACAGCAAATGCAGAGACAGGCAGTGTGCCCAGTGCTGGCAACGGAGGACGCAGCAGAGTCAGCATGAGGAAGAGAAGGGGATGAGAGGACGATGACTTCTGAAAGGCAATAGAATCGTAGGTCTTTAGCTTTTGACCTGAGAGAAATGAAGAGCCATTACCTGGTTTTGAGCTGACTGGTTTGAGATCTAACACAATTACGCTGGCTTTTCTTTTGAGAAAAGTATATAAAGAGGAGAAGTTAGACACAGGGAGACCAGTCAGAGGCTGCTGTAATAATCCAGGGAGGACACAGGGTGGAAGCAGTAGAGATAATGAGAAACGGCTGGCTTTAGGATATATTTTCAAAGATGCACTGGAAGGATTTGCTAATGAAGTGATGGAGGTAAGAAGGTGAAAGAAGCTTCAAGAAGAATTCTGAGGATTTTGGTCTGGAACAATCATGGGTGGAGATGTCATTAAATGACATAACACAGATTGCATGTAAAGCAGCAATTTTTCTTTTCTTTTTTCATCTTTTTTTGTGTGTGTATATGGGTATGTTTAGAAGCTTGACAGCTCACGTTTATATACAATGAGTTTGGGATGTCTACTGGGCATTTTAAGTAGGCAGTTGAAATATAGAAATATGGAAATCAAGGGATATTTTGAGCCAGAGATGCATATTTATGAGTCATTAGCCTACCCTTAGGATTTTTTAAAATGGCATTTAATGTGCTCACTGAGGAAATCAGTGCAGGTATAAAGGAAACAGAAGAGGGGAGGGGGAGGTAAGGAAAAAGAAAAGAAAGGGGAACAGAAGAAAATAGGTCTTAGCACTAAGCCTGAGGGTGAAACAGTGTGAGGCGGTTCAGAGAAAACAGAGTGGAAAAAAGGACAAAAAAGACCAGGTTGATGTGACTGGTCAGCTGGAGAGTCGGGGGTACTGGAAGCCAAGTGAAGAAAATGCTTCCAGATCAGGAAACCACTCCATGGCCATTTTGAAACTTGATATTCATTTGAGAACTTTAAAGTATTCCAGGTGTTTCAAACCCACACAGACTGCAGGATTCCACAGGAAGAACACTAGGGCATTGCTAATGGCAATATCTACCTCATGTAACACTTCGCTCATTAAGGAAAATGAAAACATGTTAGTTTATTTAGACATGCAGATAGAGTAGAATTTTTCCAGTCAAAGATGAAGTGCTTAGGTTCCATCATCTAAAACATAGTTTTCTCACAATGTACTAGAAATGCAACAGTAATCATACTTACATAATTTATCTGCTATATATAAATCTCCTATTTCAGAAACAATAATTATTTGCAGTCCCAGTTTTAGAAGGCAATAGCTCCTTGCCTCTAGAATTTTGTCAAATAGTTAAAAGAAATGCATTCAAATCTTAGAAGAAGTCAGGGCAAAAATAACATATAATTTTTGGTCTACAAAGACACAATATAATATGATCATAATAACATGAGCAACTGTAACAAACAGAATTGCTCTCTATTGAGGATCTGTTATGTGTATTATCTCATATTCAGGCATTTACCTGCAAAGTTCTGAGATATTATTATCCCTTTTTAAAAGATGAGAAAACCTGGACTCAGATGGTGTATGATATTTGCATTGTCATGTAGTTAGTGAGTAATAGAGTCCAGATTGGATTTCTTTTCCAATGATCTAGAAGTCAGAATTTCTTGGACTGTATTCCTTGCTTTGCCGCAAATGACCTGGTAAACTCACTAAGTCATCTGGAATACCTTTTTTTGGTTATTCAACTGTAAAACATATGGATGCTACCAACTTGAATGATGACTGTGAGGGTGAATATGGGCAGTAAGATGCACAGAGCTAGGCTTCACTTTTGTGGAAGGATTAGAGAAAAGAGTCATATCAAAGTGGGAGATAAAAGGATGAGGATCAGTAAAGATAGCTCCAGGGTGCTGACTCCTCCACCACTGATGGGGTTTATAACAAAAGACAAGAAAGAGAATCCTAGGAGCAGTAGAGAGAAAACAAAAAACAAAAAAACAAACAGCATGTAGCCTCAAGGCCAATGGAAAGATAACGCCTTCAATTAATATACATAATTTAATTTATATACTTTTCACTTAAAAATTTTTTTTCTAATCAGAGGATATTTGCTTTACAATATTTTTCGTTTCTGCCATATACCAGCATGAATCAGACATATGTACACATATGTTACCTCCGTCTTGAACCTCCCTCCCTCCACCTCCCATTCCATCCCACCCCTGCAGTTTGTGACAGAGCACCAGTTTAGTTTTCTTTCTGTTTTAAGGCAGAAATTTATACTGACCTAAGATAATGATTTCCTAAAGGAAATCAGTCCTGAATATGCATTGGGAAGAACGATGTTGAAGCTGAAACTCCAATTCTTTGGCCACCGGATGTGAAGAACTAACTCATTGGAAAAGACCCTGATGCTGGGAAAGACTGAAGGCGGGAGGAGAAGGGGACAACAGAGGATGAGATGGTTGGATGGCATCACTGACTCAATGGACATGAGTATGAGTAAACTCTGGGAGTTGGTGACGGACAGGGAAGCCTGGTGTGCTACAGTCCATGGGGTCACAAAGAGTCAGACACGAGCGACTGAACTGAAGATGATGATTATGACAATTAATGCAAAATAAAGGCAGAAGTAATAGGGAACTGCCAGTATGATTGTGGCATAACTTAAACTTTTACCTGTGGGAGAAAAGGACTACTGACCTTACCGATTCTCCTACGAAACCTGGCACTTGCCAGTGCCCAGTGCCACTTGCTCTGTGGCATCTGGTCATAAGATGGCATGCCCCTGACCTTCAAAAGTTGGTCTGATATTTGAGATTATCTGCAACACCCAATCCAAAGGGGCTCATGTATCACCAATGTTTTCATTATACATAATTATGATGGTTATTTATATTCTATCATTCCTTCACTTCAATACTTTTTCATCCAGTTCAATACTTTTTCATCCAGTTCAGGACTTCAAAATTGGGCCTTTGCTTAGATTGGCTCAAACCGTCACCTGAGGAATTCCACCATCCTATAGAATTCACCAGTTCATCATCTAAACCAGCAAGCTTCCTGGAAGTTTCAAAATATTCACCATGCATTTGTTAATAATCTATTGTCAGAGACAGGAATATGAAATTAGAGATGACTGAATGCCATTTTCCTGATCATATATAAGTTATCTAAGTAACTAAGTCTTTTGGAGAAGGCAATGGCAATCCACTTCAGTACTCTTGCCTGGAAAATTCCATGGACGGAGGAGCCTGGTAGGGTACAGTCCATTGGGTCATGAAGAGTCGGACATGACTGAGTGACTTCCCTTTCACTTTTCACTTTCATGCATTGGATAAGGAAATGGCAACCCACTCCAGTGTTTTTGCCTGGAGAATCCCAGAGATGGCAGAGCCTGGTGGGCTGCCATCTATGGGGTCGCACAGAGTCGGACACGACTGAAGCGATTTAGCAGCAGCAGCAGCAACTAAGTCTTTAGCACTCACCACATTAAATATGGGACTTCCTAGATGATTGCTTTTTACTGGACTCAGTATGAGTTAACTTATTTTTTCAAGCATCTTTCTTCCAGCTCCTATTAGAACTGTCAAACAAGGAAATAAATTCCCCTGTTCTCCCAGCATCTACCTGTAGTCTATGATCTTCCTTAGACAAGTCCAAATGCATTTATCAGAGGATAAACAATAGGAATGACAGACTATTAAAGGTCAAGAGGGTGCTTTCTCAGTATCCCATAAGCAAGTGGCCATGTCTAATATCTTTGAGAGTACTTTAGTTATTTTTCTTCTTTAAATATAGCTACACTTTGGAACCCTAGACAGCCGACCTCAGCTATACTTTTCATGCCTAATGTAAACATTATTCCCAAACCATATCAGAGGCAGTAAAGATTTAGATCATTCAATTTCATACTGTGATCTGGAGAAAACTGAAACTAAAATCTATACTTCGGGAAATTCATGCCAATTGATACAGATAAGGAGATAAACCCACCAGACAGAAATGTAAACACACTCAACATTGCACAAGAACCAATTCTCATGAATCAAACAATGGGGATGGCAATTGTTTCCAGACACTTCTTAACAGATTAAAATTTAAAGTACATTTAGTGACAAAAAGGTATCACCATGTTGAATTTCTCTCGTATGTTATCTAAAGTGAAACCATTTCAAAACACTCATAGCAGATCAGGTTTATGACTATCTACACTAAGTCACAGAAGCACTGAGCTCTAAAAAGGCAAAGAAGAAAGCTACTGGTATTTTCTAAGTTACAGTTCAAGGAAGGCTGCATCATTTAAAACAAAATTTTTGAAAAGGTCTCTTCTCAAGCTGTTCTGAGGGAGAAAGAAATGAAATGGTCCATCAACTCTCATTAACAAACAATGTAAAAATAACTGTTGGATTCACTGGCAGATGGCTTGAATTAGTCAGCAAAAACAAGTTAGGGCTTAGTAGCAAATTATATTTTGTTGGGAAGATATAACCATAGTGATATAGTATAATTTTACTTTGTGTTTATAAGTATATAAAAAAAGATGATAACATTGGAAACTTGACAAAGGTCACTTTGCCCTCTTTTGCTGATCAGGCGTATTTCAACATTTATATCAACAATTTGTTAGTTAAAATTACCAATCTTCCTAAAACTGAGAGACAATGAACAGAAAATAATTTTACAAACATGCATAAATTCCTAGGATGACTCACTCAGCAAGACTGTAGCTAGCAGTAATGTAATCCATGAAGTGCACAAGCTGATAAGGGGGCTGTGATTATACTGCAATGCAATTAGACTTTGGCTCCTGCACTCCATCAGCCTCTCTCTTAGTCCACACAGGCTGAAGTCCTCATCTTTCAGGGGGAAAAGTGGATTTCAGAAGCTATTTCTTCATGATCACTGGGGACTTTTTCAGTTCCGTATGTGTGTGTGTACAAATCCATTATACTTAATTTATGCTTCTTGAAAGCACAGACTAAGAAACATAGACTTCCTTGAATTTTACAACAGTGTCCTGCAATTTATGCTACTGAATAACATGGACATCATTTATAGTGTAATGACACTATATTGTCCTAATGTATGATTTTTGAACATTAATATATGGCTAAATCAAAGTTTAAGCCATCAACTACACTCCAAAATAAACTAAAATTTTAAAAATTAAAAAACCCCTAAATTTATACATTGGTATCTGTCTCCACTTATGTGAAGCAACTTCAAAAGACACTATTTTTTCCCCCAATAGATGGACATTTGTGAATTCAGTCCCAGCCAGAATGCAACTGATCCAACCACATCTTAACTCTGAAGATTTTATATTCCAGGGAAAAATACTTTGCTTGTGACACACAGAGCTGAGTAGAAATCCGACACCAGGTTCATTGGAAACTGGGTTTCTGGCTCAGTAGTAGAAGGATGTGGTTGTCTTGAAAGTCAAGTCTCTGGATTCCAAGACTGGCAGGATCTCTGAAGACCTGGAGGGGATTCAGTCATTTCTATGATCATCAGAGGAGAAGGCGATGGCACCCTACTCCACTGCTCTTGCCTGGAGAATCCCATGGACGGAGGAGCCTGGTAGGCTGCAGTCCATGGGGTCGCTAGAGTCTGACACGACTGAGAGATTTAACTTTCACTTTTCACTTTCATGTATAGTTTTCTTGCCTGGAGAATCTCAGGGATGGGGAAGCCTGGTGGGCTGCCGTCTATGGAGTCGCACAGAGTTGGACACGACTGAAGCGACTTAGCAGCAGCAGCAGCATGATCACCAGCACCACTGGAAGAATGGAGACACTGATTTTATTCAGCTGGGGGTGGCAGAAAATGCAAATGCAATTCTGCTTTATGTCATATGGATGTGAAAACATGTTATTTAGACTATGAAAACCAAATCTTTTCCATTTGCACTGTATACCAAACAGGAAAAATATTCTTTAGGGAATTAAGAATAACATCAAAACTCCCTGAAGCCCAGATTCATTAAATATTGAGGATACTGCATTGTAATACAGAAATGGATTATGATGATGAATGTGAAATCAACTGTTTTGACAAGCCTACATTAATTTTCATCTTCCCAGGGTGGAGTGGGTCAAACTGTAACTGAAATTAGTAATTTGAGGCTATTACAAAATAGTCAACCAACAATATTCAAGCAAAAAATTTTCCTAGAAATTTCTGTGCCATCATACGGTTGTGGTTATTGAGGTCCTGCACCTTTTTTCAGCAGCCAACAGTTGTGAGACCTTCATGGAAGAAACCCAATTAGTCTTCAGTTTCCTCTTTTTAGAAAATAGGAACAACTCCTTGAAAACTGTTGACAGGAAAATGGGATTAAAGTAGAGAAAGGTATTTTGCCTAATGTCTGACACACATTAAGTGCTCAATAAATGTTAAGAGCATTGTTTCCTTTTAAAGTTGGAGGAAATAAAATGATAATGTGGGTACCACAGTGGAATTTATCACCACCAATTTTTCTTTTCCCAAAGTGTTTCTTCTTTGATCAATGCCAACAATTTCAACTGAAACTTAGAACACAAAGAACAAAAGCAAGATAAAAATGAAACAAATTTATTCTTCCATTTTACACTAGGAAAAAAAAAATACTTCCATCATAGACATTTTGAAGAGAAAGTGTTGAATAAATTGGATACTGTCTAAAAGAAAAAAAGAGGTGATATTCTCATTTAGTTTATACAAGTATGCAATCATGAATTGATTAAGAGTTTTGAGATTCCAAGAATCATACAAACTGGTTTGATAAAAATGATTTATTTTCTACAAAGATAGGGGAATGACTAGAATCCAAAGGCAAGAATGAGGCTGGGAATTAAATATTAGAAACTCCAACACGATCGATCAGCAATCTGTAATTTTTTTTCCTTCTGCTCTGTGTGTCTATTTCTTTGTTCTTAATCCATCTCACTTCCTTCTTCATCTTAGGGTCTGTCTCTCTGTTTTTGGCTGCTTCTTTGACCAAAGTTGTTAAAATAATGCTGTCTATAGCTCTCTGGTTCTCAACTTGGAGGCAAATATCCCCAGGAGACATTATCCTTTATTTATTAATGTCAGTACCAAAAGCACCAGGGAAAGATTATGATTGGGTGATAAGAAGCCCACCCACTGGCTCTTTAGAATACACCATGCTGTAACTTTTGAAGGAGTCACCTGAAAAGATGGAAAGGTGAAAAAGGATCTTTTCCCAAAAGAAAGCTAATACTAGGTTAACAAGACAGAAGTGTACACCTCGGTATGCATCCATATCCAGATAAATCACATATATACAGGGGTATATATAAACATTGGTATATACATTATATCATGATTCAATAAATATATATGATAGCTGGACAGACTCTTGGAATACCCCCAATAGATTTGCATTTTAATACTAGTGGGCTAGTTGAGCAAAATATATACTGATTCTGGTACACAGATGGAACTATCCTACTAGTATAAAAAAGTATACATTTGTTTCTATAAAATAATGTTAAAAATGCAGAAAATCTGCCAATTACAACACTGCATATGGTAGTTATTATGGATTTGTCCATAGCCACAAATATATTTTGGATGAAGTAAATGTAATATTCTTATTTTAACTAAGAGAAAAAATTCCTTCATGATACAGAGTGACAAATTTGATTATATATGAAGACAGTGTACATAATAAAGCCAGCTGCTTAATGTTAGGTCAGTGAAAAAGCAACGTAATTTTGGGATCCAAATAAGGTCAGAAAAGACACTTGTACTTTGAGGATCGGTCATACTCATGTTTAAATGCTTTATGCTATACAACAAATACTATTCTGACATCTTCACATGGAAATATAATATTGATCATAACCCTTCCAAAACCATAAGCTATTTCTTGATCTATGCTCCTTCCAACCCAACTTGCTCTTCCAACCCAACTTGTTCTTCCAACAGTGTCTCCAACTTAAAAAGGAAACTTCTATTTTCTTGTCTTAGACAAAAAACCAATGATCTGTTTTCTTAGACATTCTACACCCAGTCCATCTCCAAACTACATATATCCTCAAAACACATCCTGAATCTCAAAACTTCTCTCAATTTCCATCACAAAAACCTATATCCAAGTATCATCATCTTCACCTGGAATATTGCAAGAACTTTTTAACTGATCTCTTTGCTTTCATCTATATATCTCTATAACCTGTTTTCAACAGAAGCCAGAGTCTTTTTTTTTTTTTAATTTAAACCAGATGATGTCTGCCTTTTGCTCAAAAACAGCCAATGCTTCTCTTGTCATTCATACCCAAATCTCTATGACAGCCTACAAAGCCATATAGAATCCATATCGTCTCCCAATTCCACCTCCCTTGACCTCTCTGGAGGTGATTATGTCAATCTCCTATTGTTCTCCCCTTGAATTACTCCATTCCAACCACACTGGTTACTTGACTGTTTTCTTTTTGTATTTATTTTTAATTGACAAGTAATTGCTTTACACTACTACGTTTGTTTCTGCCACTGCGGTTCTAAAAAACACTAGGCACACGTGCACCAGAGGACCTTCGTATTTGCTAACCTCTACCCGGCATGCTCGGATCTCTATGTGGCACAGCCCCTCCTTTCTCTCATTTGTTGCTCAAAGGCTATCCCCTCAGCAGACTCCTCCAAGTTCATCCCATTTAAAACTCTAGACCTCCAGCTCCTTATTCCTATTCTTTGATTTATTTTTCTATACTGTATTTATTCCCATGTGACTCACTATGTATTTTATGAATTTATCTGGTNCTCAGCAGACTCCTCCAAGTTCATCCCATTTAAAACTCTAGACCTCCAGCTCCTTATTCCTATTCTTTGATTTATTTTTCTATACTGTATTTATTCCCAGGTGACTCACTATGTATTTTATGAATTTATCTGGTTATTGTCAGTATCCCTCTCCCCAGTAGAATGCAAACTCCATGAGAATGACTATTTTGACAATCTGGGCAACTGTTGTATCATTAGTGCCTAGGGCTGACTTGACACAAAGTGAAGGCTCAATAAATATGTCTGCATGAATAAACTGATTATTCAGAAAGGAGGGGTAAAGCTGAAAAATCTGTACTTTGACAAGACACAGTGTGTTGGCATGGACACTATTAATATGTCTATAAACCATATTTCTCTTATTGCCATGATCAATACATTGCTTCTCATAAAGTGAATGGACAAACTAGAATAACTATTATTCTGGGATAAAATGACCAGCTTCACAATCAATTACTCTTACATGCATAGCTCAATTCACCTTCCAAAGAATCCTAAGAGCAATATAGAGCCCTCTCTGTGGAGCAGGGAATGGCAACCCACTTCAGTATCCTTGTCTGGAGAATTCCATGGACAGAGGTGCCTAGTGGGCTACAGCCCATAGGGTCGCAAAGAGTCAGACATAACTGAGCTACTAATGCTTGCTGGCAGTAAAGTGGTGCTTTCAAGAACCTCACTGTATTTATTGAGATCCTAACACGTGCTGAAAACAGAGCTTGAGGAACAGATACACAGAAGGACACAGCGAGGTTCATGGCTACAAAGAGTCTGAGTGTCTGAGGATGGCATGTTCTGGGAAACGTAGCATGGTACATTGTAGACAGCACTGGAATGAAATATGAAAACATCACCAGATGTGACTTTCTGTTGCTCAAGATCACACTTCCGTTCAATATCAGGAGAGAAGCAAAAGTGGGTATGGAAGTACAGAAAAGATACAGTTACTTTTAATTCAGTAATTTTGATTATGGGCTTTCCTGGTGACTCAGTGGTGAAGAATCTGCCTGCCAATGCAGGAGGCATGGGTTTGAGCCCTGGGTTGGGAAGATACCCTGGAGAAAGAAATGGCAACCCACTCCAGTGTTCTTGCTTGGGAACTTCCATGGACAGAGGAGCCTGGTGGGCTACAGTCCATGGGGTCACCAAAGAGTCAAACATGACTTAGCTACTAAACAACAGTAACAGTTGGGAATATAGTTGTTAACAGTGCTTCTTAAAATATGGTGCTGTGCATTATTATCTAAATGAGAAATGTCATAAACACATTGAAAAGTGAAAATTCCTGGGCATCACCCCCATAACTACAGAATCAGTGTGTATGAGTTAGGGAAGGACTTAAGAATATACATATTAATAAAGCCCTCCAGGTGATTCACATCCATTTTAAGCTTTAACAACTGCAGAGCTAAGGGAAAATGTGATGCTTAAACTAAAACAAACCATCCTTTAAATTACTTAGTAATAACTGAAAAATTCCTTTGGGAGAAGGAAGTGAAAGAAGAGTCTCAGGAAGAGAGCTTGGACATTTCTACTCTTGGTAAAAGCTTTGTATTACATGTACTTCAACAACTTTTACAATGCAGGTCAAGACCAGAAGTTGATGGTTAATTTTGGCATTTTAAGTGCTAAAGAGAATTGCCTTGGTTATGCAAATCAGCTAAGAACCTAAGTTGTTTAGTCCATGCGCCAAGGTAAAAAAGCCTTAGTCAATTTTGTAAGAGCTATATTTTCACAAAAAAAGGCATCAAATTTATTTCTGTGATAGTATGTAATGCTAGAACAAAATAGATTTTAGTTACTACACCTTAGAGATTATTTGTAAAGCCTTCACAATAAATATTATATCTTATTCCAAAATATAGGGTAATTTTAAAGTATTGCTTATAGCTGCCACTTTACAAAATGTCACAAAGGAATGGGCGGGGGGAGGCTTGTTTTACCTAGTAGAATCTTGAGCACTGTAATATCTAGAAATAAAATAATTCTAAAAGTGGAAAACTTTAGTATACAGATACCATTAATAATATACCACTCATATATACAATTAATACTGTTAAAAAATCTGTGAAATAAATTACAATTAAGCTAAAATGTGTCTCAATTTGGTCTGTTCATATATGAGTATTATGCTTGCTGCTGCTGCTAAGTAACTTCAGTTGTGTCCAACTCTGTGAGACCCCATTGACGGCAGCCCATCAGGCTCCCTCATCCCTGGGATTCTCCAGGCAAGAACACTAGAGTGGGTTGCCATTTCCTTCTCCACTTCTGCTTGCTAGGGACTGACAATTCATCTGGTTTCTTTTTCCTAACTATGCCTACTTATTTTATAACTGGAGGTACGCAAAAGAAAAAATTCACTTGAATTTAATAGTCAGTTGAACTTTAATGCTGATTTCCAGGTTATAACTAGGGGCTGACAAAGTACAACCTGTATGCCAAGTTTGGGCCACAGTTTGTTTTTTATCGCTGGCAACCTCAAAATGGTTTTTATGTTCATAAAGAATTACAAAGAAAAACAAAGAATATGCAACAGAGATCTTAGATGTCACCCAAACCCTAAAATATCTATCATGTGGCTGGCCATTTGCAATAAACGTTTAATGGCCCCTTTATTATATTGAAAATCCTAAAAAAAATCTAGTGATTAAGTAAATTTCTCTGCTTTCCATGAACAAGTCTAAGAAGGGCTCATTTTGGAATTCAGAAGACTGAATCAACAGGCTAAAATTAACATAGAGTAAGGCAGTAAATCAGAAAGAATACACGATATAGTAATAAAAAAGGAAGAGCCTAAATCAGTATAGTGGAAATTCGTGGGACCATTTAGTGACAAATATAGACCATTATCTCTATCAAGTTTCAATGATTTGGAAGTACTAGTATATTACTAAGACTATAATAATTGATATTAATGATAATAATATATAGTAAAAAAAAAACCTGTGGCTACAAAATTAGGAGTATGACTTATAAAGAATATGTTTAAGTCTATAATGAACTCTATTATAAAGGTAGGAATTACATCTGTATAATACCCACTGTTACACTTGGTTTGTACAGTTCAATCATGTTTGCTGAGCAAATGAAATAAGAGAGCCTCACCTTTTCACTCTAGGAAAGAAACTGATATTCAAAGGGCAACTTCCATAATGTGGCATCAACTCCTTGGTAATACTGATATATAAGACAGCACTGTATATGAAAAATATATATATCTTGCTCCTCAGTCCAACATCTTTTGTTTTTAGTGGGAGGGTTTGTAATGTCAGTCAGCCAAAGCCTTCCAGTTTTCTCCAATAGGCTNTCTTCTTCTTCTTCACAACTTCTTCTTCTTCTCACCTTCGTCTTGTTCTTCCTTTTCTTCTTCTTCTTATTCTTCTCATCTTCTTCTTCTTCTTTTTCTTCTTCTTCTTTTCACATTCTTCTTCTCCTTCTCTCCTTTATCATCATCATCTTCTTCTTCTTCTTCTTCTTTTTCTCACCTTCTTCTTGTACTTCTTCTTCTCACCCTCTTCTTCTTCTTCCCCTTCTCACCTTCTTCTTCTCAACTTTTTCTTCTTCTTCTCAACTTCTTCTTCTTCTTTTCACTTTCTTCTTGTTCTTCCTCTTCTGCTTCTGCTACTGGTTCTTCTTCTTCTTCTAACCTTCTTCTTCTTCTTCTTCTCACCTGCTTCTTCTTCTTCTTCTCACATTCTTCTTCTTCTTTTTCTTCTTCTTCTAAACTTCTTCTTCATTTTCTCACCTTCTTCTTCTCCCCTTTTCTTCTTCTTCTCCTTTTCCTTCTTCCTCTTCTACTCACCTTCTTCTTCTTCATCTTTTTCTTCTTCTTCTTTTTCTTTTACTTCTTCTCACCTTCTTCTT
>SJYW01033628.1:493503-522217 GCA_006410735.1 Raphicerus campestris
TGTGCTTCTTCTTCTTCTCACCTTCTTCTTCTTTTTCTTCTTCTTCTCACCTTCTTCTTCTTCTCTACTTCTTCTCCTTCACCTGAACTTTTTCTTCTTCTTCTCACTTCTTCTCCTTTTTCCTCTTCTACTTCTTCTCACCTTTTTCTTATTATTATTATTCTTCATTTTCTCACCTTCTTCTTCTACTTTATCTTGTTCTTCTCATCTTCTTCTTCTTCTTTTTCTTCTTCTTCTTCGTCTTCTTATCACGTTCTTCTTCTTCTTCTCACCTTTTTCTTTTCCTCTAACCTTCTTCTTCTCCTTCTTCTTCTTCTCACCTTCTTCTTCATCTTCTTCTTCTCCTCACCTTCCTTTTATTCTTCTTCTTCTTCTCNGGCCAAAGGATTGGAGTTTCAGCTTCAGTATCAGCCCTTCCACCGAATATTCAGGACTGGTCTCCTTGCTGCCTTTGCTCAACCTGAAGCCCTCTCTGCGGCCCCGCAGGAGCCCCCGCTTCCTGGGAGCAGCTGCTCAGGGCTCACGGGCGCTCGGGCCTCCCCCACGCCGGTGCCTCTGTTTCCACACCTGATGCTCCGTCAGAGCAGCTATCTCCTGTCTCTCTCTTTTCCTCTCTGCTCCTCCCTCACTGAATCCCCGCCACCCCCATTTGAGCAGCTCTGTTTCGGGGTGGGGGGGTCAGGTGTAGGTCTTTGCTCTGTCCTTACTGAATTTCACCTTGTAAAGGCAGGGCTAACATACTTGTTCTGTTTATTATACATCTGTTTTATTTTAAAAATCATCCACGAATATCCACGATGTCTTTGGGTTATTAACCAGGAGTAGAGGTCTCTGTGAGCTACAGAGACGTAACTGGTGGGCCTCCCCTTCTCCTGCCTCCTGGGCCAGCTGTTTACATCAGCACATCTGGGTGAGATCCCTTGGCCGGCTGCCACGGGCTATTGGCTGGGAGCCCAGCAAGGAGCCCTGGTGGGAGGTGCTCAGTCACGAGCAAAGTCTCAGCTCCCTTGGGTCCAGATTCACAGGGCAGTGCAGGCCAGGTGGCCTTGACCCTGGCCAGTTGTCCACCTTAGACCTGCTCTCTGAAGCCTCCCTCTGAGTCCAGCTCTCGGGGGTGAGGTCTCCAACAGAGGAGGAAGGGGAGGAAGCAAGGACCCCAAGGAAAGGGCCTGTCTCTCTCAGACCTCAGGAGAGAGGATGCTCTGCTCTGGCCTGTCCTCCGGGGTGCCCTGGCCTCTCCTTGGCTTTCTCCTGGGCGGTCTGGAAGGTCAGGGAAGGGGGGAATTCAGAAGGCGTGGGGACAGCAGGACCTGCCAACAGGATGCTAAAGTCTCTAGCTTCTTCACCTTCTGACGCTGAAATGTCCCCAGCTGATACTCTAGCCCAAGAATAGCCTTTGCGGTGGTTTGAGGGCACAGATCTCACAGGGCCGGGGACTACCCAGGCTTCACTCCCCCAGAGGCCAGCTGGGGACCAGGTGACGGCTTCTGAGTTACACCTAGGCTTAAATCCAGGTGCCAGGCCCTTAGTTCCCTTATGCATGCCTGATAAGTTGTTTCAGTCATGTCTGACTCTTTGAGACCTCATGGGCTGTAGCCCACCAGGCTTCTCTGTCCATGAGGATTCTCCAGGCAGGAATATTGGAGTGGGTTGCCATGCCTTCTCCAGGGGATCTTCCCAACCCAGGGACTGAACCTGTATCTCCTGTGTCTCCTGCACTGGCAGGCGGGTTCTTGACCACTAGCACCACCTTAGCGCCAACTTAGAGAAGCCTTAGTTTTCTTGTACTTTTGGTCAAATTAAGCACTCTGAGCCTCAGTTTTCTGGTCTGTAAAATGGGCACATTAATTCTTGCCTCACCAGGAGTTGGGGCAATCAAAAGGGAAAGTGAATAGGAAACTCCTTGGCATGTGCTGGACTCCTGGCCAGACAACTCGAGTCCTCCTCACGCCTTCATCCTCTGATCAACCATCACAAAACACCAGAGGAGGCTGGCACCCCGCCTTGATAGCTTTTGTCCAAAAAATAGCTATTAAATATGAATCACTTATCCCCTTGGGCTGCAGCTACTGAAGCCTGTGCTCTAGAGCCGATGCTTCACAAAAAGAGAAGCCGCTTTAATGAGAAGCCAGGGTACCGCACCTAGAGAATAGCCCCCACTTGCTGCAACTTGAGAAAGCCCACACTCAGCAATGACGACCCCGTGCAGCCAAAAATAACAAACAAAAAAATCATTTATCCCACAATTCTTAACTGTTAGATGCATTTCTAATATGTCCTAACTAAACAGATGCATTGGAAAAGGAAATGGCCACCCACTCCAGTATTCTTGCCTGGAGAATCCCATGGACAGAGGAGCCTGGCGGGCTACAGTCCAGGGGGTGGCGAGAGTCGGCCATGACTTAGCGACTAAACCACCACCACCAAACAGATGTATATTCCTTCCCCCGTCTAGCCTTACTGGAAGAGAGAATTGTAAGTGACAATTGTTCACCTGTACTGTACACACATTTGTGGAACGCACGGGATTTACTGTGTGTAGACTAAAGGACTCTCCCATAATAATGAGGACAGAATAGAATGTTTTGTCAAATTATTTTCCATATTTTTGTAGAAAATTTGAATTTGTGCTTGGAAAACAAGTCAGAGACTCATTTCATCAGCACATGTTTCCACATGCACAGGGTTTTGTGGGAGAGGTAAACGCCTCTAGGCAGAAGCGATGTTTTCTAAGAGTTGCCTTCTTCGCGCTGCAGAGAGGAACTCAGCCACAGGAATTCTTTACTATAAGAGTAACCAGGCCCTTCTGTAATTCACCTACCCGAGCAAATGCCTTAGATCTGAATTTTGCTGCCCTCAGGCCCATGTAACAGGCCCATGTGAGGGGCTCTCCGCATTCTCCAATTAATTAAAAGCAAGTACCTCTTTGCAATGCAGATAGCGGCTCTGCAGTCCTGCCAGGGCACCATGGCTCAGCGCACGTGAGTTTTAATTGAATGACTCCCACTCCCGAGACCTCTGGGCCTTCCATTAATCACTTACATACACAGTAAAGGTGAAGCGTAATGAGGTGTGTGTCAGGCCCTTAGACGCAGAGTACACAGGCTGTATCCACATCCTGATGATCCGACATCCAGCATTTTGTGCTCCACGGAATGCCCATTTGCAATGATTCAAATTAATGCCAAGACAGCTTGTCTGATATCAAGACAAACTTCTCAGCAGCAGGAGCAAATAAAACAACCATGCCCTTGGCTTTGTCCTAGAGTCTGAACGACAAAGCCCTTTGGTGGGTGGAGAAGAGAGGCTTAATTCAGAAGCTGAATAATTCGAGTGTTAGGCCTGGAGCCTCAGCACCCAGACTGATCAGGCTCATGCCACGGCATTGCAGCCCTGGAAAACTACTTAGATGCTGTGTACCTCAGTTTCTTAAATCAGCAAAATGGGTATAACGATACTGTCCACCTCCTAAGGTTACTGTGAGGAGTGACTAAGTTAACACAGAGAGGGGTTAAGGTCTGTGATGCCCAGATGCTCACGAAATGCCAATGTTTTTAGACTTATGTGCTTCTGTTGGTTACTTGACAAAGTCAACAAAATCTGGCATTTAGAATGAGTTCCCTGGGGCGTTCTTCTGGGCAAGAGGATGAGTTTTATCTTCCCTCTGAAGAACTCGGTGCTTTGAGCTTGGTGGTTAAGTACACAGAGGGCACAAGCGAAGCTGCTGGGCTTCAAATTCCAGCTCACCTCCAAGTTCTTGGTTAACCTTGCAAGTATGCATGCATGGGGGAAGATTCCAAGAAGCTCAGTGGAAAGCAACAGCTGGAAAAGTAAAACAACTGAGCACATACCTGAGCTTCTGCCAAGTTAAAGGAACTTGGTAAACAGCTCAAGATTCCCACTGAAACCTCAAAGTAAAGACAAGCTTTCAAGACTAAGAGCAATATCAAAATAGACCCTCACTAATGAAATGGAAAACAAAACTTCTGCAAGTTCAAGCTGAACAGCCAGTAATTTAACTGCCTGTTAGAACTAAGCCTAGCAGGCTTCAGGGTGTCAACAATGTATTATCCACAACGTCTAATCTACAATAAAAACTTATTAATCATACGATGAAACAGGCCTCCCTCATGGCTCAGTGAGTAAAGAATTCACCTGCAGTGCAAGAGACACAGGAGATGCGAGTTTGATCCCCAGGTTGGGAAGATTCCTTGGAGGTAATGGCAACCCACTCCACTGTTCTTGCCTGGAGAATCCCACGGACAGAAGAGCCTGGCGGGCTACAATCCAAGGGGTCTCAAAGAGACAAAGTCGCAAAGAGCATGACCGTGATACAACAGAGTGATATAATATGAAGAAAAAGAAGCATGTGACAAGTAGTCGAGAAAAAAAGCAATCAAACAGAAACAAACCCCAGGATGTCCTGACTTGTGCAGTGTGGGGTCCACGCAGCTGGGAGGAGAAATCCGCTGCCGTCACTTCCTCCTTTTTGTCTGTTAGGAGAAGACAGAAAAGGAACTGCTCCTGTCTGAGCAGCTGCTCACGTGTAACCATTTCCCTTAAAAGCAGACGCAGAGCTAACACCCAGCTCCATGTGCTGGATAATACTTATTACGGGTATGTCTTGATGGAGTCACAGCTGCTTACCCGGCGTTCTAGCAACCAAATGTGAACTGAACAGCCTAAGGACAGCCTTGAAGTACTCCACCAAGTGAAAATGAAATCCTGTCCAGTTTTAATATTAGGTACAAATATGTGGGGGCTTCCCTGGTGGTCCAGTGGCTGAGACACTGCATTCCCAATGCAGGGGGCCTGGGTTCAACCCCTGGTGGGGGAACTAGATCCCACACGCCGTAACTAAGAGTTCAAATGTCACAACTAAAGAGCCACGTGCTGCAACTAAGACCCGAATAGCCACATCAAATATGCAAATAAAAATAAATATTAATTTACAAACATTCAGTGGCAGAATACTCTAAAACTTGGCAATCCTTCTGTGTGTATATATATGTATATTTTGCCTCTATCTATCCATTAATATCTATCTATATATCCTAGCTTCCCAGGTGGCTCAATGGTAAAGAACTTGCCTGTTCAATGCAAGATAGAAGTGAATTCTATCCCTGGGTCAGGAAGATTCCATGGAGAGGGAAATGGCAACCCACTCCAGTATTCTTGCCTGGAAAACCTGTGGACAGAGGAGCCTGGCGGGCTACAGTCCACGGGCTCGCAGAAGAGCTGGACACAATTTAGCAACTGAACAACAGTCTATCCATCCAAATTATGTCACGGAATCATAGCTTTTAGGGCTGACAGTATCGTTTGACTCCTTTATTTTGGTGATGATAAAACAGAGCCCTGGGGAGGTGAAGAGTTTGTCTAAGACCCCAAGGCAGGGTTGCATAGCGTCTTTTAGGACCCTGCGACCTGACCCTGGGCTATTGTTCAGTCACTAGGTCCTGTCTGACTCTTTGCCACCCCATGGACTGCAGCACACCAGGCTTCCCTGTCCTTCATTATCTCCTGGAGTGTGCTGAGATTCATGTCCATTGAATCTGTGACGCTATGTAACTGAATATCTACACTACTCTGGTCAGCTTAGATTGCTGTGGGTTCCTCCTTATAATGGAAATAAGGAGCTGATTGCAATTCACAAGCCATGTGAGAAAGAATAGCCTCACATGCAAATATCTGATGCGTTATTGGAGGGAGCTGGGCTGAAAAAAGACTTAATTTTTAAGGAGATGTGAGCACTGCAGGAGGGAAGCTGTGAGCATTTCCATGACAGAGGAGGCTGATCTGAACGGCACAGTAGGGTGCTTACCAAGAGAGAAGCTGTGTCTGGCTGTTGGACGCTCCACAAGATGCAATAATAAAGTAATTTACCGGAGGATGCAAAGGGGATGTTTAAGAGGGACGTGCATGTCAGTTAGGGAAAGGGTCTGTGCTAGGTGACTTAAGGAAATTGTTGTTATCACTCGGTCGCTAAGTCACATCTGGCTCTTTGCAACTCCATGAACTGCAGCCTGCTAGGCTTTCCAGTCCTCCACCGTCTCCCAGAGATGGTGGACAAACTCATGTTCACCGAGGTGGTGATGCCATCTAACCATCTCACCTTGCAGCATTTGAAAATGTAATATGAAAGGAGGAGGCGAGCTGGAGACTGGGAAACGTGACAAATACCTTGAAGACGACATGCAGCATCATCTGGAGGCCACTCTTGCCTGGGTATTTCCCGGTGATGTTGGCAGCAGATAGGTTGAAGAGGTTGGCTCCCGTTTCGGTACAGATGGCATGGACCAGCATCTTCTTCCCCACCCCAGATGGTCCGGCCAACAGCAGGGACTTCACCAAAGGGGCTTTCTCATGCACGGCTGCAGAGCCTAAAAAAAGGCAGAAGCAGAGACTCTAAGGTCCTGCCAAAAAAACAAGTGGTTCTTAGGTCAGGATCCTGCAAGGCCGTGACTGCATGGCGTGACCCCAGTCTCAACTACAGTGATGGATGTGTTGAAGCATTCTCACCAGGGGCGCACCTCCTGTCTCAGCCGGCTCGGTGACACCTTTGATTTGTACATCAAGGTGGAACTGTCGGGTCTCCCTGGGTGTCCAATACATCACTTCTCTCTCACCCTCACCCCAGCATTCTCCCTAAACTTGTAATTTTAAAGAGCATTCCTGCGATAACTCAGCTCTGGCATTCTGTGGGGAGGGGGCAGGGGAGTCTCTGCTTGTCCTTTGAAGGCTTGGGAGGATGAATGTGAAGCGGACAGGAAGATACAGGGGGAAAGGGAGAAAAACGGAGGTCCAGATGGCGGTAGCCTGGGCTTTGAAAACTTTTTATTTTACACTGCGGTATAGTCGATTAACAACGTTGGGTTGGCTCCAGGTTCAGTTACACACACGTGCGCAGCTATTCGTTTTCAAGTTCTCTTCTCCTGTAGGTGGGGACAGAACCCTGAGCAGGGCTCCCTGTGTTGTGCAGGGAGTCTTTGTTGGTTTCTCCTGCCCTGGGGTCTGGCCTGTCGCTGGGGCGGAGTGAACACGACCCCTGATAATGAAATGATGCGACTCATTGGGTCACTAGGAGGCCCCTGGCTTTTGCTCTCCACCATACTGTCCATCTCCTTTGAGTCCAGACTGGGACTAGGGTTTGATCTCTCCCATCATTCTGAACATAATCAGAGCACATGCTGGCACTAACTAGTTAGTGGAAGGAATGAAATCCTGCAGAGCACTGCGGTCAGAACCTCCGTTGTCACACTCGTCTGCTTTGGGTCACACTCGTCTGCTGGGCTCTTCTGGGTCAGCTGGGAACATATCAATATTCTAGGTATGACTGTGCTTCTCTTTCTTTGTATGTGATTGACAAGACACAGGGCATCGATCTGCATCATCAGAAAGAAGGCTTCAGTTCAGTTCAGTTCAGTCGCTCAGTCATGTCCGACTCTTTGCGACCCCATGAATTGCAGCAAGCCCGGCCTCCCTGTCCATCATCAACTCCCGGAGTTCACTCAAACTCATGTCCATTGAGCTGGTGATGCTATCCAGCCATCTCATCCTCTGTCGTCCCCTTCTCCTCCTGCCCCCAATCCCTCCCAGCATCAGAGTCTTTTCCAATGAGNTTTAGTTCTTCTTCACTTTCTGCCATAAGGATGGTGTCATCTGCATATCTGAGGTTATTGATATTTCTCCCGGCAATCTTGATTCCAGCTTGCGCTTCCTCCAGCCCAGCATTTCTCATGAGGTACTCTGCATACAAGTTAAATAAACAGGGTGACAATATACAGCCTTGACATACTCCTTTTCCTATTTGGAACCAGTCTGTTGCTCCATGTCCAGTTCTAACTGCTGCTTCCTGACCAGCATATAGGTTTCTCAAGAGGCAGGTCAGGTGGTCTGGTATTCCCATCTCTTGAAGAATTTTACAGTTTATTGTGATCCACACAGTCAAAGGTTTTGGCATAGTCAATAAAGCAGAAATAGATGTTTTTATGGAACTCTCTTGCTTTTTCCGTGATCCAGTATCACTTTTTTGAAAAAAGTTTTTCACTTTGTATTGTGATATAACCGATTAACAGTGTTGTGATAGTTTCAGATGAAGAGCAAAGGACTCAGCTATATGTATACATGTGTATGGAGATTTTTTTTTAATTAAAATTTTTTAAAGCTAAAGTATAAATTTACATGGGGTTGAAAGAAATATTAAAAAGAGATCTCCCCATACACCTTTTATTCAATTTACATATGTTAACATCTTACACCACTATCACTGGGATATTGATGTTGGTCCAGTCGAGATATTGACCATGTCCACCCACACAGAGGTCTCTGCTGCTGTCCTTTTATATTGAAAACACACTCTTCTGTTCTGCAGCTCACCACTTCTTAACTCCTATAACCATTGGTCTGTTCTCTAGCTCTAATTTTGTTATCTCAAGATTTTTATATGAATGGAATCCTACTACAATTAACTTCATGGGATAGCCTGTTTTCACTCAACTGTAGTTCACTGAGGATTCATCCAGATCATGGTATGTCAATAACTGTAATTTCTAAACAGTATCTCATAGTATGGGCTTCCCTGGTGGCTCAGACAGTAAAGAATTTGCCTGCAATGCAGGACACCTGGCCTTGACCCATGGGTTAGGAAGAACCCCTAGAGGATAGCGTGGCAACCCTCTCCAGTATTCTTGCCTGGAGAATCCCCATGGACAGAGGAGCCTGGTGAGCTACAGTCCATGGGGTTTCAAAGAGTCATATATGACTGAGTGACTAAGTACAGCGCAGCACATCTCGTAGTGTGGAAACGACAGTTTGCTTAGCAACTCACTCATTAAGGGACACCTTCTTTTAGTCCAACTCACATCTGTACATGAATACTGTACATGACCATAGGTTTGACTATACAGACCTTTGTTGGCAAATGATATCTCTGCTTTTTAATACCCTTTCTAGGATAGTCATAGCTTTTCTTCTAAGCAGCAATAGTGAAAGACAGGGAAGCCTGGCTTGCTGCAGTTCATGGGGTTGCAAACAGTTGGACACAACTTAGTGACTGAACAGCAGAGGGGCATCTGGGTTGCTTCCAGATTTTGGCTTTTATGAATAAAGCTGCCAGGGACATTGGTCTGTGGGGTTTTGGGTGAACATAAGTCTTCCCTTCTCTGGCATAATTACCCAGGAATATAATTGCTAGCTCATATGGTAGTTATGCTCATATGGTTCATTGCTTGCTAGACAGCATATTGAAAAACAGAGACATCACTTGGCCAACCTAAGTCTGTAAAGTCAAATTTCCAGTTTTTCCAGTTGTCATGTACCGATGTGAGTTTGACCTTAATTAAAGAAGGCTGAGGGCCAAAGAATTGATCCTTTTGAATTATGATGCTGGAAAAGACTCTTGAGTCTCTTGGACTACAAAGAGATGAAACCAGTCAATCCTAAAGGAAATCAACCATGAATTTTCATTGCAAGGACTGATGCTGAAGCTGAAGCTCCGATACTTTGGCCTGACGCAAAGAGCCAACTCATTGGAAAAGGCCCTGATGCTGGGAAAGATTGAAGACAAAAGTAGAAGAGGGTGGCAGAAGAGATGGTTAGATAGCATCACCGACTTCATGGACATGAGTTTGAGCAAACTCTGTGAGATAGTGAAGGACCGAGGAATGTGGCATGCTGCAGTCCACAGGGTCGCAGAGTTGGAAATGACTTGGTGACTGCACAACAAAATGGTAATATTTTAAAAAGAAACTGCCGTACATTTTTTCAGAGAAGTGATACTGTTTACATCCCCACCAGCAATGTGTAAGAGATCTAGTTTATGCATATCCTTGGCAGTGTGTTGATATTTTCACTATTTCTTACTTTAGTCATTCTGCTGTGTGTATATAGTGATACCTTCTTGTGGTTTTAACCTATGGTTCTCTTATGAATCATGATATTGAACATCTTTTTCTGAGTTTATTTGTTGTCAGTATGTCCTCTTCGCAGAAATGTTTGTTCATGTCTTTGTTCATTTTCTTTTGCGTTCTTTGTGGGGGTTTTGTTTGTTTTGTTTTTTACTGTTGAGTTTTGAGAGTTGTTTATGTATTTTAAACACTTGTTCTTTGTTGGATATGAGGTTTGAAGATATTTTCCCACTGTCTGTACCTGGTCTTTTTGAGCTTTTGGCAGAGTATTTTGCAAAGCAGAAGTTTTTCAAAAAACATTGTTGACACGTGCACATGGACAAATCTCCAGAATAGACCATGTGTTGGGCCATAAAGCAAACTTCAGTAAATTTAAAAGGATTGAAATTATATAACATATGTTCTCCAGCTATAATGGAGTGAAATTAGAAATTAACAGCAAGAGGAAATCTAGAAAATTCCCAAAGATGTATAAAATAAAGTGACCTTAAACAACCTATAAGTCAAAAAAAATTACAAGAGAAAATTTAAAAATGTTTTGCGGTGAATGAAAAGGAGAGCACAGTATATGAAAACGTATGGTACTGTCAACTTTCAAAAAGGGCAACATGAAAGTTGCAAGTTAAGTTGTATTGGGCGCAAAATGAGGGCTGCAGCCCAGGAGACAGCACCTCAAATACCTCTGAGAACTGTTCCAAATGTCATATATTAATGCATATATATGAAATCTAGAAAGATGGTACTGATGAACCTGTTTGTGGGACAGCAATGAAGATGCAGGTATAGAGAACAGACTTCTGGACACGGTGGGAGAAGGAGAGGGTGGGATGAATTCAGAGAGTAACATTGAAACATATACATTACCATATGTAAAACAGATGGCAGGAATTTGCTGTATGACCCCGGGAGCTCAAACCAGTGCTCTGTGACAACCTAGAGAGGTGTGGCGGGGGGAGAAGGAAGTTCAAGAGAGAGGGACATATGTATACCTATGGCACCCCACTCCAGTACTCTTGCCTGGAAAATCCCACGGATGGAGGAGCCTGGTAGTCTGCAGTCCATGGGGTCGCTGAGGGTCGGACCCGACTGAGCAACTTCACTTTCAGTTTTCACTTTCATGCCTTGGAGAAGGAAATGGCAACCCACTCCAGTGTTCTTGCCTGGAGAATCCCAGGGATGGCGGAGCCTGGTGGGCTGCCATCCATCTGTGAGGTTGCACAGAGTCGGACACAACTGAAGCAACTTAGCAGTAGCATGGCTGGTCCATGGTGATGTGTGGCAGAGACCAGCACAATCTTGTAAAGCAGTTATCCTCCAATTAAAATACTTTCTTTAATGTAGTGGAGAAGGACAGTATACATGTGATTTTGGTGAAGGAAGTGTACATACAATCAAGCACATGTTTCTTCAGAAGGTTCTTCTAGTCATGAGAAACAGTCATCCCATGAAGGATTGCGGTGCTTTTCTAGATAAGAGACCAAGAACTGGGCTCATAAAATCAGCTCCTAAAAACATCTGACTATCTGAAGACCTGCCCTGCCAGTTTTATTCCCCCAGATCAGAGCGCCTCACCTCTGCCCTCCACCTGGAAGGCCTCTCGGGGGGTGTTGAAGGTCAGCAGCTGCAGCAGCACGTGAGTTAATCCTAGGAGGGCCAGATGTGCTGAGTGGCTCAGTCGTGTTCGGCTCTTTGCAACCCCGTGGACTGTAGCCCGCCAGGCAGGTGCCCACGGTAAGTGCCAATTTGTAATTGACAGTAGGTAGCAGAAGCAGTGCTCAGTGAGAAATTCATAGCTGTCAATGCCTAAATTTAAAAAAATAAGAAAAATCTCAAATCAGTAATACTGTTTCAAGTTATAGTTTGACAGCTCACATAGACTATTTATGGGAGAAGTAGTCCCCATTTTGGGGGACTAGTCTTCCATGTTAAGAGACTAGAAAAAAGGAGCCAACTAAACCAAAGTAAGCAGACAGAACAAAATAATAAAAATTAAAATGATGAGAAATGAAATAGAGGCTAGGAAAACAATAGAAAGAATAAATTAAACCAAAATTTGATTCTTTGAAAAGATTGACAAAAGTGACAAACCTTTACCAGTAATGACCAAGAAAAAAGAGACTCAAATTACTAAAATCACAGTTAAAAGTTGAGAACATTTCTACCAACATTATATAATTGAAAGAGAATTCTATAAACTACTGTGTATCGACAAATGAGATAAACTAGCCAAACCAGAAGAATTCATAGAAATATACACACTACCAAAACTGACTGAAAAAGAAATAGATAATCTGAGTAAACCTCTAACAATTAAAGGGAATTAATAGGTAATCAAAAGCTCGCAACAAAGAAAAGCCCAGTATCAGTTAGCTTGACTCTCAAATTCTCTAAAATGATTAAAGAATTACCATCAGTTCTTCTCAAATCTCCCCAAAAATGAGTGGAAGAAGGAATAGTTCTTAAATCATTCTGTGGGGCCAGTATTACCCTGATAGCAAAGCCAGACAAAGTCATCACAAGAAAAAACATCCTTAGACCGATATCCCATATGAATATAAACACAAAAATCATTAAAAAAATACTAAGCCAAATGAAACTTGTGCATATATTCAACTTAAAATGTGACAAGTCCTTCTGTTTAGTGTCTGACTGCCTTCTCATTGTCGAGATTTCTCTAATGCTGGCCTGCCCCATGAAGAGAACTACAGTCCATCCATCCTGGTTTCTCCATATGAGCAGACGCCCATCAGCGTTCTTACTCCAGCCAGTCACACTTCCTCAGCAAAAATGGGGACTACTTCTCCCATAAATAGTCTATGTGAGCTGTCAAACCGGAACTTGAAACAGTATAATCAAGTTACTATTAAATTACTTAAGCTCCTCAGGTGAAGCCACATAAGCGACAAGGTGCTGGATTTAGATGAGGAGGTAGAAAGGCCAAGCTTGAAGGGAGGAAATGAGCTTTGCTGTTGGCATTCCATATTAACGTAAGGGAGAGATGCTTCAGAGCGAGTCACCTTCTCTGGGAAGACCTATCATATTACTGGACTCTTGGCTTGTGGCGCTTGGGACACTGACAAGCAGTGAGCCTTAACTTTGCCAGGCAGATGCTAAGAGCATACACACCTAACCACGCCGGCATTTTGAACGCCTCCGAGATTGGGGAGTGAGTTGGAAGCCCCCACCAGGTGGCGCTAGTGGTAAGGAACCTGGTGGCTAGTGCAGGAGACCCAAGAGATGTGGCTTTGATCCCTGGGTTGGGAAGACCCCCTGGAGTAGGAAATGGCAACCCATTCCAGTATTCTTGCCTAGAAAATCTCATGGACAGAGGAGCCTAGCAGGCTACAGTCCACGGGGCCGCAGAGAGTCGGACATGACTGAGCAACGGAACAGAATGTTCCTGCAATAGGACAGTGAAGGCAGAAATCCAATTACTGAACTAATTAGCACCTTTGAGTGGTAAGCACCAAATTTACAGGAGGAAAGCACTGGAGAAAACCTTGAATACCCAGTAAGGCTGACACTTGCCCTTCTTAGAGAGTCTGGTGGCAAGGCAGAGGCCCTCGGGGCACACAGGCAGCATGGATTAGTTACTGCTGATCAGAAGTGAGCCCTCTGCATCTAAAGCCTTTTGAAGACAGCTTTTCATTTAACATAGTTTTAGAAGGTGTTTTAATTCCCTAAGGAGTTTGGTAAATGACTTTCTTTTGGCTCAATCTCACTTTAAAAATTGTTTATTCTGCTGCTGAAAAATTCCATTTGTCCTAGGTCTTAAGGTGAAATTAAAATTCCATTCAGGGACTCACTATACCGACATGGGATTACGGCCTTCATTAGAAATAATTTTGTTGTTTGCTTTATTTTCTGCCACCCCGGCTCTTTTATTTCCAAAGCTGATCTGAGGGTATTTGCAAGGAAAAGGAAGCAGTAATAGAACAACGTGAACTTTTCAAGCTGTAACAGAATATCCCTTCTGTACAACCCATCTGGAGCATCTCGTCTACAAAACTCCAACAGGATCCTGCCTAGACAGTTCTCATATATCTGAAACATGGTATATCTAGGTATCGTAAAGATGAGATGCTCATTATGTTCAAACTTGTGTGGAACCCTCCAATTCAGTGGTCTAGATCTAGTGAAAGCCCTTTCTTTATGGCATAGGTTTAGCCTTATGAAATTTTTGTAGGAAGAGGGATGCTTTCCAGGGCCCGAGAGTGGGCTCTTGTCTAACACTCAGAAATGAATTGTCTAAGGAGACACATGTGCTGACAAAGCAAGAGATTTCAGTGGGAAGGAGGGCGCCGGGTGGGAACCGAGGAGGACTGCTCTGCCAAGTGGCTCACAGCCTCAGGTTTTATGGTGATGAGGTTAGTTTCCAGATTTTCTCTGGCCAGTCATTCTGACTCAGGGTCCTTCCTGGTGGTATGCACATCACTCAACCAAGATGGATGTTAGCAAGGAGGATTCTGGGAGGCTGGTAGGACATTTCAACCTTTCCTGAATTCTTCTGATTGGTGATGTCTTATTAGTTCCACATTCCTTACTAGGATCTCCTGTTGTAAGATCCCTCACGCAAGTAGTTACTGTTGTGTTTGGCCAGGATGTGGCAGTTTCAGTCAGTGGTTCCCCTCACAAAATTGCCATTTTTGTAGACCGTAAACTGTTGAATATCATCAGCTTCATGTCGTTGGTGTCAGTATCATATGTCATCCATCAAAGAATGACAAGACCCCCACTCAGTGTCTGAAATAAGTCAAGGCTGGTCCAACATCGTCTCTCTAAGCAGAACAGACTGTTGCACTTATAAAGGGTTTTGGGGACATCTGAAGTTCAAGGGCAGATGAGTTTCAGATTCAGAAATGGGGTGATACCGTCTGCAGGGCAGTCACCTGGGGAACCTATTATTGATCGGTCACCCTCAGAAGCCTGCAGTGAGCCTGTCCCTTGCTGGCTGACTTGCAGAAGCAAGTGGCCACTGTGAACTGGCTGCCTCACCAAAGCTGTAAGTTGAGGTGAGTCGTCATAACTGAAAAGGTTTAAAACTGGTTCTGGTGGCAACTGGTTACCGTGGCTACAGACAATCCACCTTTTCCTAAGCTGCAAAGAGCTGCTTTTCATTCTTATGGTTCAGCCTAAGACAAGTCTGTAAGAATGCATCCAACTCTTGAAAGCAAGTGGTGGAGACCTGGACTACTTATCAAGAATGTTCTGGAATCAGTTTGAAAAGCAAGATAGCTATGTACGCACTGCTCTCAAGTACTGTCAGTGAGTGGAAGTCCACTGACAATTTCAATGCTTGCTTTTATTTTGTGGCCTGGATGCTCAGAATTGATAAAGATGAAGGTCTGTCTCCTGTACCTAGGCGCTAAACATCTCTTCCCTCTCTGTGTCTTCTGTACTTTTCCTGCCCTTCTGACCCCTCTCTTCCTTCAGCCTTGTCAGTGTCGACCAATAACTCTAATATGTGAGCTCCATCTCCCCTGGATTCCCACTCACACAGCTGATCCTGTGAGCCAGCTCTCATTTGCAGGGATCTAATCACAGCCTCTTACTCTTCTGTGGCTCTTTCTAGTACAAGGCGTGTGGATAATTCCAACACAAGACTGGTGGTCCAAATCGAAAAGGATCCAGGTAAGAGGATATCTTCCTTCTCTTTCTTTATTTCTTTCTTTAATATTTTATTTTATTTTTGGCCATGCAGCCTGTGGGATCTTAGTTCCCCAAGCAAGGACTGAACCACGCCCCCTGTGTTGGAAGCATGTAGTCTTCACTGGAGCCCCCTGCTCAGGAAAGTCCCCTGTCTCTCTTTTAAGCTGTTTATTTTGTTGTGTAGATGGATTCCTTCCATCCAAAAAANTGTGGATAATTCCAACACAAGACTGGTGGTCCAAATCGAAAAGGATCCAGGTAAGAGGATATCTTCCTTCTCTTTATTTATTTATTTCTGTAATATTTTATTTTATTTTTGGCCATGCAGCCTGTGGGATCTTAGTTCCCCAAGCAAGGACTGAACCACGCCCCCTGTGCTGGAAGCATGTAGTCTTCACTGGAGCCCCCTGCTCAGGAAAGTCCCCTGTCTCTCTTTTAAGCTATTTATTTTGTTGTGTAGATGGATTCCTTCCATCCAAAATAGAGGAATTAAGTACTCACTTTTTTTAATCACTGTGGAGACAGTGCATGTCTTGGTAAATATGCTGATGGTAAAAATAAAACTGTGCAAATAGAACTGATCAAATATCCTGATTTGGTTTAAAATGGATTCCTCCATGATTTAGAACTGATTAGATCTCTTTTCAATATTGAATGACTGTTGATTACAACATTTAATTTATATATGCTAAACATCAAATACAGACAGTAAACCTTGGTATCGGTATTCTGGCAAAAAAATAAAAATAAAAATAAATCAGCATTATGATGTCCTTAAAGGCAAGCCATTCCAGGATCCACAGTCTGGATATCTTCAGAGTCTTTGTACAACATTAATCTATGGAAAGATGTATCTGCCACAGTAACAGGAAGTTACTTTTTTCTTCCTGTAATCTATTTCATTTTGAAGCATTTGACCTTTTTCCCCCTCATATCAGTATGCAAATTTAAACCACTCTCTATTTTTAAGCCACCTCAATCTCTCCTCTGTGCCAAAAATATTGTCTAGGAAGAATTGTATCCTGCTTATTAGCTATATTTGAATTGCATATACATGATTAATTTGAAATCATAATTTGAAGCTTGAAAATATCTGGAGAGGCAGGTCTATTTTTTGTTGAACTTTGCATCAGCCCAGTTTGAAGGGGGTGTGGTTGGAGTATGAATCTCTCTAATGTGGAGCCATGGGATTCTAATTTTGCCAGGCCGCTGACATCAGGCATATAGACAGTTTCATAAGTACACTGTGCTTTTAGTTGTTCATAATTTTGTCTCATTTTAATCTAATTATACAGATATGTGGTCAGTGTGTTCTAAGATCTCAACTTTTCATGGTTTAAATTGTTTTATTTGTACATTAAACAGTTTGAACAGTTAAGCAAAAGTTAATTCTCTTGTTAAGGCTTTTTCTTTAAAAGTACCAGAGACTTGGAGTAATCTCCAATTAGTGTCTGTGGATGCATGCTGCTTCATCAGAGAAAATGAATATCACTACAGGTCAGGCAGCCTTAATCTGCATAGAAAATTAAGCATACTGATGCCTTATTAGAAGACATGACATGACTCAGTCCATAGAACAGTTTGTTTCTTTCTATTAATCATAAATAGGTTATAAATGCACCTATTTCAGTTTGGCTTTTAACTATCGTGAATCTAGCCCTGATATCTATAGTTGGATAGTGTTATCTTGTAGATTTCTTAGCTGTGGATCAGTGCTCTTTCTTACGTGGGTGCACTCGGGGCCAGTCTGCACCTTCCTGCACCTTCAATGATGCTCCAGTTCCCAAGGGTACAGAGCAGGAAAGCTCCATTCAGATCTTTATCTGCAACCTCCCTGAATCTCTGTATCCACTCCAGAAGCTGGCCTAGAAGGGGTCCTGAGGTTTGCTTTAGGCCTCTTCTCTCTGGGGCAACTCTATGCTTCTCTGACTTTCTGGAGGCAGAGTTTACTCCGCAGAGAAAAGATACTCCTAAAGTGAAAGCACTGGTGATAAACTTTCCTTCCAGCCCCTTCCAGTACTTCTTCCACTTCCAGGACCACAGACCAGGAGGACTTCCCACTTTACCCAGCCTTCTCAGAAAAGATTCTGTCTTCATCATGAGAGATCTGACAGAGGGAGTAAAAGGAATCGGCCCAGCCGGGACGGGAAATGCATCATGAACCCCCAGTTCCATGCCCCTGAAATGCACTGGCACTTTATTGGGAAGCAGGGTGTTCCCTCACTCCATCTCCTTTGCTGCGTCCTTCCTTTCTTCTTCCTTTGATGTACTCATCCACTCAATCTGAATGGCTAAGTTCGAACAAGCAAGCAACAGTCCTGGCAAGGGTGCAGAGCGGCTAGAATTCTCAGTCTCTGCGACTGGGGCGCAGGATGGTTCAGCCATTCTGGAGAATGGTAGTGCCACTCTTAGGGTTTGACTCAAGAGAAATGAAAACATGTTCTTATAAACTTCAGTTCATGAGTATCATGAGTGGATTTACGCATATTCACCAGTACTGAAAACAACCTCAAGTCCTTCAGCTATTGAATGGCTAAGCAAACTGTAGTAACTACACACAAATGAAACAGAACAAGCTACTGCTGTATACCTCGGAATGGATGAAACACAAATGCATCACTCAAAGTGGTGGTTATGTGACTATAAGCAATTTTTTTTAAATTCATAGAACTGGACACTAAAAAGGGCAAATTTTGCTCTCTATAAATTATGCCTCAATAAATCTGAGTTTTATATACATATATACCTTAAAATGAGTAAGTGGCATTGATATATAATATATATACTTGTATATAATATATAAAAATGTATACTAGCAATAATTATTTATATTGTAGACTATAGTTGTATATGTATATATGCATATATTTGTACTGATAACACAATATATACTATTAATAATTATTTATATTATAGAACATATATATATATATATATAAAACTTCCCTATAGTTCAGATGGTAAACTGAACTAAATATGCCTACAATTCAGGAGACATGGGTTCAATCCCTGGGTCAGGAAGATCCCCTAAAGAAGGAAATGAAAACCCACTCCAGTGTTCTTGCCTGGAGAATTCCATGGGCAGAGGAGACTGGTGGGCTATACAGTTCATGGGGTCACAAAGAGTCAGACATGACTAAGTTACTTCACACACACACACAGACACACACACACACACACACACACACACACACACTATATATATATATATATACACACACACACACCCTATACACACACACACACACACACACACACAATTTATTGTTTGTAAATTATTTCTCATTGAAACCCTGGAGTTGCTTAATGGATTATGTTCTCAAAAGCAGAATTTCTCTTAACAAAGCTGTATCATCTACGGTGTCATCTATTATTCAACAGATACTTAGTCAGTCATTACTGCATATTAAGCATCTGCCAGTGCTGAGATACAAAAATAAACAAATTCAGTCTTCCTTCACCACCGTAGGGTGCACTGGAGAAATCAGATGTTAATCAAATAACCATATATACACATATACACATACCAAAAAAAAAGTCAAATTCCAACTGTTTCAAGTGCTTTCAAGCAGAAGGTCATAGTCCTGATGCCCTATAACATGGCGTGGCGAAGGGGTCAAGGAAGGCTTCCCTGAAGTGGCCGTGGAACAGAGGTCTAAAGATTAGTAGAGGTAATAAGACAGAGAAGAGTGAAGGAAAACCAGGCACAAAGATTAGTCTCTGCAAAGGCCCGGGGTGGGAAGGGGCAAGTGAGTCACTCAACTGGGAGAAGTTCTGTGTTGCTAAGTGTGGAGATTGAGGAAGAGGTGAGTGAGAGGTGAGGATGGAGACTGAAGTGGGGGTCAGAGCACACAGCGCCCCTGGTGTGACCATACACCCTGGGTTTGATCGGGCTGGTGTCCTCGCTTATTCCTGCGGAGGATGACTTATGGGACCCTATTATAGGTGAGGTTATGAAGTCTTGTCTCTATCTTAAGAGCCCTAACAAACCACTTTAAGAAATGGGCTGGAGGGTCCTGGGTGACACATTCCCCTTTCGTCTGAAAGGTCATTCTGGCTGGTGGGTAGAGAATCAACGAGCAAGCATGTCCTAGTGAAGACCCATAGGTGAGTCACGTGACTCTTGTGGTCCTCCACCTAAGAGACTGCATAACTTGGGATAAAGCAAGGGTAATGGGAATGGAAAAAAGTAGGAAGATGCAAAAAATACTTGAAGAATGTGAAATTGAGAGCCTTAGGTGGGAAGGAGTGGGGGGAAAGATGCATAGGTTGTGGCCAACTGGACAGCTGAGAGCAGGTGGCAGGGGGTGGGGCGAGACTGGGGGGCAGAGCCTTATTTGAACACACTGGGTGGAGGAGAAACATTGGAAACATACAAGAAATGTTAGGCAGACAAGGAAGCAGACAGGTCTAAAGTCCAGGCCAGAGATCTCTGCTGGAGATAGGAATTTGTTAGGTATTCATCTAGACAGGAATTCAGTCCATTTATGCAGATGACATTGACCAGAAAGAGCATGCTGCTGCTAAGTCGCTTCAGTCGTGTCCGACTCTGTGCAACCCCATAGACGGCAGCCCACTAGGCTCCCCCGTCCCTGGGATTCTCCAGGCAAGAACACTGGAGTGGGTTGCCATTTCCCTCTCCAATGCATGAAAGTGAAAAGTGAAAGTGAAGTCACTCAGTCGTGTCCGACTCTTAGCAACCCCATGAACTGCAGCCCACCAGGCTCCTCCATCCATGGGGTTTGCCAGGCAAGAGTGCTGGAGTTGGGGGGCCAGTGCCTTCTCTGAAGAGCATAGAGGAGGGTCTCACAAAACCAGCACAGCAGGCAAAAGGTCTAAGGCGTCTGATTCTCCCCTAATCAGTGACAGCTGCCCGTCTCCCAGGTAGAGCAGTCAGAGCAGGACTCACTGGGCGTATTGCTTCTTGTCCTGTCTTCAGGGAGCGATGGCAACAACCTCAATTCCATCTTTTATGAGCACTTGACAAGGGCGCTCCAGGAGTCCCTCTGTGGAGACCTCATCCTCGGCCGGTGGGGCAACTACAGCTCTGGCGATTGCTTTATTTTGGCTTCGGATTACCTCAATGCTTTCGTTCACCTGATTGAAATCGGCAATGGCCTTGTCACCTTTCAACTTAGAGGCCTGGAATTCCGAGGTAAGAATCTCTTTGCTGTGGAAGTTGTTGGAAGCTGGTCATTTGAGTGAATTACCATGCAGAGCTTCCATAAGAAGTCATCCTTAGATAGGAAGAGTGGGATGCCTGTCCTTAGAGAATGAGTTAGGGAGCTTGCTGCAACCGCATCTCATCACATATTTGGATATAAAGAAAGTCCAGTCATCTGAATTAGTAATCAGGTTAAATGTACAGTCTGGTGTAAACCTTAGGGGTAGCAAGTCAGAACTTTGGTTTTATTTGGGGAAAAACTCAGAAGCATTAAATGAGTGTGGACCATGCATGGGGGCTCCGTGTGGAGTCAGCCAGACCTAAAATGGAACCTGCTTCCTTGGGTTACAAATGCCATGGTCTGTTGTGGGTGAGTCATTTAGTATCTCTGAGTTTTGTTAAAAATTGTCTGTAAGATGATAATAAGAAGAATGACTGCCTCATACAGTTGTTGTGTGATTTAACTGAGATCGTGTATATGCAGGCACTGTTGTTGTTGAGTTGCTAAGTTGTGTCTGACTCCTTCGCAACCCTAGGGACTGTAGCCCGCCAGGCTTTTCTGTCCATGGAATATCCCAGGCAAGAATACTGGAGTGGGTTGACATTTCGTTCTCCAGAGGATCTTCCCGATCCAGGGACCAAACCCATGTCTCCTTTGCAGGTGGATTCTTTACCACTGAGCCACGTGGGAAGCCCACTGCAGGCACGAGACGAATGCTTTCTGCTCTGTGGTTACTGAGTCCGCCTGTATCTTTGAAGAGGGATTCTGGTTTTTCCATGAATTAGACGCTGCATTTGTGTGGTGATCACTCAAGGACCAGCGTCATGGATATTCCTGTGGCCCCGTCTCCCGGGTTCCTTGTGTAGTCTTTCATTCACACATGCTTTTCTCTACCGCAACACCCACTCTGTGTCAGGCCACATTCTGATGCTGAGGATGCAGTGGCACGTGACCTTGAGTCTTACCCTCATGACATGGCAAATAAACAAGTAAACAAAAGAGCAGACCAATCACAGCTTGAGGAACAGTACAGAGGAGGTAAATAAGGTTCTATGACCAGAATCAGTGCAGAAGGTGAGGAAGCTCGTCAGGGAAGGGTCCAGAGGAGGAGAACAGGAAGAAGGATGCTCCAGGCCAGGAACTGGGAAGGGCTG
The DNA here is from genome assembly GCA_006410735.1 of Raphicerus campestris. Taxonomy (NCBI): domain Eukaryota; kingdom Metazoa; phylum Chordata; class Mammalia; order Artiodactyla; family Bovidae; genus Raphicerus; species Raphicerus campestris. Next base: position 515,380 of record SJYW01033628.1, read on the forward strand.
AATGTCCGAGTCCAGAGCAACCCAGGAGGAATGCCATGACCAGAGAGGCGGGGTTGGGGGAGGACATGGGGTTTCTGCCAGCCAGGGGGAGGTGCTGCATTTTATTCTGTGTACCGTGAGGAGCCATGGAACGTTCTGGAAATGGGAATGACTGACCTAGAGCTTGTTCTGGTTGCTACGTGGAAGATGTACTGGAGGGAATGAAAGGAGAAAAGGGGAGGGGGCCGCCTAGGAGTGTCCTGCAGTCACCCCAGCAAGAGAAGATGGCAGAGGCAGAGATGTGCTGGGAGGCTCAGAAGTTGAGGACAGGCCTGCATGTTGGGATGAGGGAAGGTGGGGTACTCAGTACGCTCCCTGCTTTCTAGGTTGAGAGCCCAATGGACATTGGTGCATTTACTGATACTGAGAAGCCTGGATAAGGAGTGGCACATTGGATTTGAGGATGCAATCAAGAGCTCCATTTTAAATATTTTCTTTTTAAAATGCCCTGGATTCATCCAAGTGAATGTATCACATAGCTAGTTGAACATATGTGTCCAATAGTCGTTTTTGTTATTTAGTCACTAAGTTGTGTCTGACTCTTTTGTGAGCCCATGGGCTGTAGCTTTCCAGCCTCCTCTGTCCATGGAATTTTCCAGGAAACAGCACTGGAGTTGGTTGCCATTTCCTTCTCCAGGGGATCTTCCAGACCCAGAGGCTGAACCCAAGTCTCCTGCATTGCAGGCAGCTTCTTTACTGCTGAGCCACCTGGGAAGTGCTTAATGCTCACTGGGGAGATATTTACTCAGCACTGATTATATGTCAAGCCCTAAGCTAGGTGCTCTGAGTAGAGAAGTAAAGGCCCTGCCTTGTGGAGCTTGAAGTCTCCCTTAGAAGATAGGCGCGTGACAAGTACTCACTGCTCAGAGATGTGGCTGCTATAGCAGCACAGCGTGCGGGGTGCCTGGGGCCAGAGGAAGGGCGCTGGAATTGGAAAGGGCGCTGGGGTCTGTCAGCTCAGCAGAGGAGGGGCTNAAAATGTATACTAGCAATAATTATTTATATTGTAGACTATAGTTGTATATGTATATATGCATATATTTGTACTGATAACACAATATATACTATTAATAATTATTTATATTATAGAACATATATATATATATATATAAAACTTCCCTATAGTTCAGATGGTAAACTGAACTAAATATGCCTACAATTCAGGAGACATGGGTTCAATCCCTGGGTCAGGAAGATCCCCTAAAGAAGGAAATGAAAACCCACTCCAGTGTTCTTGCCTGGAGAATTCCATGGGCAGAGGAGACTGGTGGGCTATACAGTTCATGGGGTCACAAAGAGTCAGACATGACTAAGTTACTTCACACACACACACAGACACACACACACACACACACACACACACACACACTATATATATATATATATACACACACACACACCCTATACACACACACACACACACACACACACAATTTATTGTTTGTAAATTATTTCTCATTGAAACCCTGGAGTTGCTTAATGGATTATGTTCTCAAAAGCAGAATTTCTCTTAACAAAGCTGTATCATCTACGGTGTCATCTATTATTCAACAGATACTTAGTCAGTCATTACTGCATATTAAGCATCTGCCAGTGCTGAGATACAAAAATAAACAAATTCAGTCTTCCTTCACCACCGTAGGGTGCACTGGAGAAATCAGATGTTAATCAAATAACCATATATACACATATACACATACCAAAAAAAAAGTCAAATTCCAACTGTTTCAAGTGCTTTCAAGCAGAAGGTCATAGTCCTGATGCCCTATAACATGGCGTGGCGAAGGGGTCAAGGAAGGCTTCCCTGAAGTGGCCGTGGAACAGAGGTCTAAAGATTAGTAGAGGTAATAAGACAGAGAAGAGTGAAGGAAAACCAGGCACAAAGATTAGTCTCTGCAAAGGCCCGGGGTGGGAAGGGGCAAGTGAGTCACTCAACTGGGAGAAGTTCTGTGTTGCTAAGTGTGGAGATTGAGGAAGAGGTGAGTGAGAGGTGAGGATGGAGACTGAAGTGGGGGTCAGAGCACACAGCGCCCCTGGTGTGACCATACACCCTGGGTTTGATCGGGCTGGTGTCCTCGCTTATTCCTGCGGAGGATGACTTATGGGACCCTATTATAGGTGAGGTTATGAAGTCTTGTCTCTATCTTAAGAGCCCTAACAAACCACTTTAAGAAATGGGCTGGAGGGTCCTGGGTGACACATTCCCCTTTCGTCTGAAAGGTCATTCTGGCTGGTGGGTAGAGAATCAACGAGCAAGCATGTCCTAGTGAAGACCCATAGGTGAGTCACGTGACTCTTGTGGTCCTCCACCTAAGAGACTGCATAACTTGGGATAAAGCAAGGGTAATGGGAATGGAAAAAAGTAGGAAGATGCAAAAAATACTTGAAGAATGTGAAATTGAGAGCCTTAGGTGGGAAGGAGTGGGGGGAAAGATGCATAGGTTGTGGCCAACTGGACAGCTGAGAGCAGGTGGCAGGGGGTGGGGCGAGACTGGGGGGCAGAGCCTTATTTGAACACACTGGGTGGAGGAGAAACATTGGAAACATACAAGAAATGTTAGGCAGACAAGGAAGCAGACAGGTCTAAAGTCCAGGCCAGAGATCTCTGCTGGAGATAGGAATTTGTTAGGTATTCATCTAGACAGGAATTCAGTCCATTTATGCAGATGACATTGACCAGAAAGAGCATGCTGCTGCTAAGTCGCTTCAGTCGTGTCCGACTCTGTGCAACCCCATAGACGGCAGCCCACTAGGCTCCCCCGTCCCTGGGATTCTCCAGGCAAGAACACTGGAGTGGGTTGCCATTTCCCTCTCCAATGCATGAAAGTGAAAAGTGAAAGTGAAGTCACTCAGTCGTGTCCGACTCTTAGCAACCCCATGAACTGCAGCCCACCAGGCTCCTCCATCCATGGGGTTTGTCAGGCAAGAGTGCTGGAGTTGGGGGGCCAGTGCCTTCTCTGAAGAGCATAGAGGAGGGTCTCACAAAACCAGCACAGCAGGCAAAAGGTCTAAGGCGTCTGATTCTCCCCTAATCAGTGACAGCTGCCCGTCTCCCAGGTAGAGCAGTCAGAGCAGGACTCACTGGGCGTATTGCTTCTTGTCCTGTCTTCAGGGAGCGATGGCAACAACCTCAATTCCATCTTTTATGAGCACTTGACAAGGGCGCTCCAGGAGTCCCTCTGTGGAGACCTCATCCTCGGCCGGTGGGGCAACTACAGCTCTGGCGATTGCTTTATTTTGGCTTCGGATTACCTCAATGCTTTCGTTCACCTGATTGAAATCGGCAATGGCCTTGTCACCTTTCAACTTAGAGGCCTGGAATTCCGAGGTAAGAATCTCTTTGCTGTGGAAGTTGTTGGAAGCTGGTCATTTGAGTGAATTACCATGCAGAGCTTCCATAAGAAGTCATCCTTAGATAGGAAGAGTGGGATGCCTGTCCTTAGAGAATGAGTTAGGGAGCTTGCTGCAACCACATCTCATCACGTATTTGGATATAAAGAAAGTCCAGTCATCTGAATTAGTAATCAGGTTAAATGTACAGTCTGGTGTAAACCTTAGGGGTAGCAAGTCAGAACTTTGGTTTTATTTGGGGAAAAACTCAGAAGCATTAAATGAGTGTGGACCATGCATGGGGGCTCCGTGTGGAGTCAGCCAGACCTAAAATGGAACCTGCTTCCTTGGGTTACAAATGCCATGGTCTGTTGTGGGTGAGTCATTTAGTATCTCTGAGTTTTGTTAAAAATTGTCTGTAAGATGATAATAAGAAGAATGACTGCCTCATACAGTTGTTGTGTGATTTAACTGAGATCGTGTATATGCAGGCACTGTTGTTGTTGAGTTGCTAAGTTGTGTCTGACTCCTTCGCAACCCTAGGGACTGTAGCCCGCCAGGCTTTTCTGTCCATGGAATATCCCAGGCAAGAATACTGGAGTGGGTTGACATTTCGTTCTCCAGAGGATCTTCCCGATCTAGGGACCAAACCCATGTCTCCTTTGCAGGTGGATTCTTTACCACTGAGCCACGTGGGAAGCCCACTGCAGGCACGAGACGAATGCTTTCTGCTCTGTGGTTACTGAGTCCGCCTGTATCTTTGAAGAGGGATTCTGGTTTTTCCATGAATTAGACGCTGCATTTGTGTGGTGATCACTCAAGGACCAGCGTCATGGATATTCCTATGGCCCCGTCTCCCGGGTTCCTTGTGTAGTCTTTCATTCACACATGCTTTTCTCTACCGCAACACCCACTCTGTGTCAGGCCACATTCTGATGCTGAGGATGCAGTGGCACGTGACCTTGAGTCTTACCCTCATGACATGGCAAATAAACAAGTAAACAAAAGAGCAGACCAATCACAGCTTGAGGAACAGTACAGAGGAGGTAAATAAGGTTCTATGACCAGAATCAGTGCAGAAGGTGAGGAAGCTCGTCAGGGAAGGGTCCAGAGGAGGAGAACAGGAAGAAGGATGCTCCAGGCCAGGAACTGGGAAGGGCTGAATGTCCGAGTCCAGAGCAACCCAGGAGGAATGCCATGACCAGAGAGGCGGGGTTGGGGGAGGACATGGGGTTTCTGCCAGCCAGGGGGAGGTGCTGCATTTTATTCTGTGTACCGTGAGGAGCCATGGAACGTTCTGGAAATGGGAATGACTGACCTAGAGCTTGTTCTGGTTGCTACGTGGAAGATGTACTGGAGGGAATGAAAGGAGAAAAGGGGAGGGAGCCGCCTAGGAGTGTCCTGCAGTCACCCCAGCAAGAGAAGATGGCAGAGGCAGAGATGTGCTGGGAGGCTCAGAAGTTGAGGACAGGCCTGCATGGGGGTGAGGGAAGGTGGGGTACTCAGTACGCTCCCTGCTTTCTAGGTTGAGAGCCCAATGGACATTGGTGCGTTTACTGATACTGAGAAGCCTGGATAAGGAGTGGCACATTGGATTTGAGGATGTAATCAAGAGCTCCATTTTAAATATTTTCTTTTTAAAATGCCCTGGATTCATCCAAGTGAATGTATCACATAGCTAGTTGAACATATGTGTCCAATAGTCGTTTTTGTTATTTAGTCACTAAGTTGTGTCTGACTCTTTTGTGAGCCCATGGGCTGTAGCTTTCCAGCCTCCTCTGTCCATGGAATTTTCCAGGAAACAGCACTGGAGTTGGTTGCCATTTCCTTCTCCAGGGGATCTTCCAGACCCAGAGGCTGAACCCAAGTCTCCTGCATTGCAGGCAGCTTCTTTACTGCTGAGCCACCTGGGAAGTGCTTAATGCTCACTGGGGAGATATTTACTCAGCACTGATTATATGTCAAGCCCTAAGCTAGGTGCTCTGAGTAGAGAAGTAAAGGCCCTGCCTTGTGGAGCTTGAAGTCTCCCTTAGAAGATAGGCGCGTGACAAGTACTCACTGCTCAGAGATGTGGCTGCTATAGCAGCACAGCGTGCGGGGTGCCTGGGGCCAGAGGAAGGGCGCTGGAATTGGAAAGGGCGCTGGGGTCTGTCAGCTCAGCAGAGGAGGGGCTGCAGTTAGAATGGAGAGGAGGGAACAACTGGTGTGATTACAAGGAGGCACCAAGTAGCCAGATGTGGTTTCCAGGTGCTTTGGCAGGAAGGGGTCACCAACAATGCTAGAAAGGTAAGCAAAAGCCAGGTCATGCCTTCTTGAACCTCACAATGACCAAAGGACACGTTTCCACCAAGAACAGATTGCCATCACTTCATGTTTTAAAAACGATAACCCAAAGAGAATTCTTGTACATCCTTACAAATTCTAGGAATATAATTTAGGGAGCTTATTTGGGAAAAGGTTATTGGGCCAAGGGAGTGATGATCAGACTCTAAAGAATAGAGAAGCAACATTTCCCTGATATTTCTCACAAATGCCAGAAAATGCCACAGTAGGTGATAGAAATTAAGTGTCTGGGTACAATAATGCAATAGACCTGCCTATTTTTGAGAGCTTTCCATTTTTTCCTGGAACTCAAGGGAAGAACTTTTAAGGTTCGCTGAGTTGAATCTGAATTATAGTTATAGCACAAGTTTTATGTGGCTTATAGCACCTTTAGCAAACTTAACTGATCTTTGAATTGAAGGGTTAGGAGGCTTCCCAAGCAGCACAGTGGTAAAGACTCCTCCTGCCAACACAGGAGACACAGGTTTGATTCCTGGGTTGGGAAGGTTCCCTGGAGTAGAAAATGGCAACCCACTCCAGTATTCTTGCCTGGAGAATCCCATAGACAGAGGAGCCTGGAGGGCTACAGTCCATGGGATCTCAAAGAGTCATACAAGACTGAAGGCACTGAGCACACATTTCAAACATGCATAAGAGAAATGTTGTATAGCTGAGTACCCAGGAGAAAAAGTAAGAAGTTTGGTGAACAGTTAGCCAGCCTCTGGCACAGTGGGTAATTTTCCCAACATTAGAATAAGAGTTTAGAACCTGGGTAGCCCAAACAATTGATGAAGGTTCATGGCCCATGCTGTTTCCATTGGAGGGTACTATAGTAGAGTAAATTCAAATAAAGAATACAAATAAAGAAGCCACGTTTTTCTGTTCTACTCCTTTGACCCATGTATCCCAGAATAGAAATACATTTTTTTTTGTTGTTTGTTTGTTCATGTAAGGAAGCATGATTGTACTGCTGCTCTTGGTTTCTGAGTATCGCTTGCATCTACCAAGTCAGAGGGCCTTTAAGGAAACCATTCAAGAATTGGTGGATTTGTCAGCTTTAAGTCTAAGGTCAAGGAAACAGAAATGCATTTTAGAAGGCCCTCAGTGTGAGGAGCACCAAATTCAAGGCATTTCAAAAGAAATGGAA
>SJYW01033628.1:531280-544214 GCA_006410735.1 Raphicerus campestris
ATACAGAGTGAAGTAAGTCAGAAAGAAAAACACCAACACAGTATATTAACACATATATATGGAATTTAGAAAGTTGGCAATGACAACCCTGTATGCAAGATAGCAAAAGAGACACAGATATAAAGAGCAGACTTTTGGACTCTGTGGGAGAAGGCAAGGGTGGGATGATTTGAGAGAATAACACTGAAACATGTATATTAGCATATGTGAAATAGATGACCAGTCCAGGTTTGATGGTGCCCAAACAAAGCACTCAAAGCCAGTGCACTGGCACGATCAAGAGGGGTGGGATGGGGAGGGAGGTGGGAGGGGGTTCAGGATGGGGACACATGTACACCCGTGGCGAATTCAGGTCAATGCATGGCAAATACCACCACAATATTGTAAAGTAATTAGCCTCCAACTATGATAAATAAGTTGATTAAAAAAAGAAAAAGAAACAACAACAAAAAAGTTCTTTCCAGCTCTGATGGCTCATCAGTCTGGGAGCTATATGTCCTTCCACCATATCATGGGGAGAAAGTTGAACTCCCTCCGGGAGTTTGATAGAATTTCCTCCCAAGGAGGAAGCCCAAGGCTTCAAAGTCAGAGTTGGAGGAGAGGTAAAAGCCTAGTTGTGGCTGACTCCAAAGTCTGTGACCTTTGAAGTAAACTCCATGGCCTTGGAGGGTGGCTGGGAGCGAGGGAGAGAAACAGGGATGCAGGGAAGGAAGAAGGAAAGAAAGGGGGGAAGGAAGGAAGGAAAGAAGGAATGAAAAATAAGGAAAGATTACCCTCCCCAAAATGAGTAATCATTGTCTTTATATCTCTTTGGCTGTTGAAATTCAAAAAGAAAACTTTTACCTGAATATCCTTCTAAGCGTTAATACAGAACCACCACTTTTAGGAGCTCAGCTTCTTGAATTGCTGACTGCCTTAGCAACCATGCAAACTGGACAGCTCCTGCTGGATGAACATGGAAAGCAAAGGCATAGTTAGTTATCAAGAGGTAGCCACACATTACCATCAGGCCTGGAAAATATCACAAAAATGAGATTTGCATTCCTGTCTGTGTGAAATGTTATCAGCCATCTCATAGTTTGGCTAATACCCCATAATCAGCACCCTGTGGGGACATTCTAAAAATAAGTATGTAACCTAATCTAATCTAAAGCTAATTCAACCCAAACCCTTATCCTAACTGGCTAATCCACGTATGGTCAGAGCTCCCACTAATCTTGGAACCAGCTAGAATTCTCTTCTCTATGGCAACAATTAGGTCATTAGTAAGTCTACTTCTTTTGTGTGTATAGCTTGAGGAAGCTATTAAGTCCCTTGGTTCCAAACTTTACCCATGAAATAAAGGTTCTCACTCAGAATTCCTCAATGCATATTTTTCTTCATTTCAAGTTATGTGAGATATTGGTGAACAAGACAAAGCCCTGCTTGTCCAGATAACAAGTCTGGGAAAGGAGAAGTGCTTTCCTGGAGAACATTAACAGAGTCTGCATATTTTAACATTCAACACTCAAAAGTGTGTGGGAGAAAAGCAAGATAATGCTTGTTTGAATTAAATATTAATTAGAAAGTAAATGTCTCAGTAAGACTGAATGCATTGGTTTTCTCATCTAGAAATGGAAGATGGGGAGGGGGTACCATATCATCACAGATACCATTATTGTATATATTTCAGCTTTTCTATGCTTCAGATTTGCCCACCATAAATTCCCCTGTGCACTGTGGGATTTGGTTTATTTCATTTTCTCCTATAGACTAGAAGGAAAAAGTAAATTCAGGGAACTTTTGCTTGTAATTTGTCAAGGCTCATGAGACACTCTGTGATAAGGGAAAACCATGGACTTTGAATTCAAAAGACCAGAACTTTCTATTAAACAAGATGTTTTGAAGACTCAGTGTCCTTATTTTACTAAAAGAAATTTTATTACTAAAAGAAGAGATTACATCTGCATAGCTGGGTTGATGTGTGCAATCAATGAGACGCTCTCTGAGAAGTTACTTTTTAAGTTGGTAAATGTCCCATAAACAGAAATTAAAATTTTAAAAGTATTGAATGTAAAAATACTCTGAGAAAAACTGTTACACCACATTCAAAATCTCACTTGCTGAACAGGTCATAAAACAAATTGTATTTCTATGGCCAGATTGTGAAGCAAATTGAGGCTCTTTGGAAGACAGAACTGTTATAATAAAAAATGTCTGCTATGACCACAAAATCAAACATGCTATAAATTATGTTCACATACTTTTCCCTCCACTGCACGCGGAGCCAATACATTTCTCCTAAACTCTCAGTGTGACATTTAAAAGACACTCGGGTCCACTACTGTGTAGAACAGGGAACTCCACTCAGTACTCTGTGGTGACCTGAATGGGAAGGAAATCCAAAAAAGAGGGGTTATGTGTGTGTATGTGGCTGGTTCACTTTGCTGTACAACAGAAATTAGCACAGCATTGTAAAGCAACTATACTCCAATCGAAGAAAAGACACTTGGATCCAGTGCAGCTGAAGGAATGGAAATTGGGACTGGGAAGAAATTTTCTAGTAAAATTATAAAGAACTAAACTCATTCAGTGTATCCATAGGTCAGGCCCTTGTTTAAGTTCTGTTCTGTGACCATTTCTCAATCTTTAAGCTTAGATTAATTTAAACTGTGTGATTATCAAATGTATGTTTAGCAGTTAGGAAATGGGAAGTGTAATGGGACAGATTATCATTGTATTAAATATTTCTTCCCAGAAATTAAATCTGGTGATGTCTAGGAGCTACAGGGTCATTTCCCATGGCAAGTAGCTGGGGCTCAATGACCTGTATATTCCTTTTGGCTCACATTCTAGGATTCCATTCCAGAGAACTAGTGTAGGGTGGAGGAAGGGCTGAGAAAGACATGTCAATAACATTGAAGCTGTAGGAAAAATTGTGGGGAAAAAATTCCACTGTGACCTTCTAAAAATGACATTCATTGAAAACCTTTTTAAAAAGCTTTCTCTGACATTATTTCATTTGGCCACAAAATGGCCCTTGATCTAATCAGCTGGCAGGAAGCAATGATAGTTTAGATTTCTGGTCTGAGGAAAAATGGTCTGAAAGTCTTCATAATTACATGCGTTATGTGTATTACAGTGTTAGAAGGGGCACTAAAGAAGCTGAATCTTCCACAAGATTCAGCACAGACTGACCCTGACTCTCACAGCTTGTGTTTCCAACATGTAATGCACCCTGGGCTGCGTGAAGGCCAAATGTTCATGGAAGTGAATTGCTTTGAGCTTAGCAGTGACTATACTGTAAGTCCCCTACATATGAGCCTTCAAGGTGTGAATTTCATAGATGTGAACATGCATGCAGCCGCTGTGTGCCAGCTGTGGTGCTGTATTACTGTATGTTTCAAGGTGCTGTGCTATAAGATTAAAAATGTCTTCTTTATTTTTTTGTGTTTGTTTTTTGTGTCTCATTTGTGAGAAAAGTATTGTATGCCTATTACAGTACAGTACAGCTGGTTATGTTAGTGTGGTACCTAGGCTAACTTTGTTACACTTATGAAAGATTTGAACTTAAAATGCTGTCTTAGAATGGCACTTGTTCATATGTAGGGAATGAATCTGATGGCCTTCTCCTTTCTGTGGACCTGAGCAATTCAGGAACAAGCTTACTTGTAAGCTCAGAAGGAAATGCATTTTATGCAGTAATAGTCCAATATACATCCCAAACTGTACATTACACCTGCAACTTGAAAAGCACTGGTTCAGCCATTGTTTTTGTTCAGTAGCCCAGGCGTGTCCGACTCTTTGTGGCCCCATGGACACCCGTGGCATGCCAGGCCTCCCTGTTCCTCACTGTCTCTCAGAGTTGACCCAAGTTCATGTTCATTGCATCGGTGATGCTGTCCAGTGCCGGAGTCCAGCTCTAGCAGCCAGGGATTCAACCTGAAGAGGTAAACGCTGTCAGCGACTGAGACAGCCTCTCAGTTTTCTATGGACTGCCTGTTTATTCCAAGTTTAAGATCCTCTTCCATACTTCTACAAAAACATTAGGCCAGAGGTTTGACATTTTCAGTTCCCCCTCTCCTAGATTTATTATCTCCATAAATCATTGTTGCTCCTCAGAGTTCCTGCTTCAGTGATTCTCTCGGAATCAGCCTTATCATCTATTATCTACCTCCTCTAATGTGTCCTATAGTTAACTTGTGATTACACTATAAGTCATGCTACATGCTTCAGTTTACTACTTATCTTCCTAAGTCCTATTTGCCCCTAACATCCTGAGCTCACTATCTCTTAAAAAGGCTTCTAGCTATAGTGTCTCTAAAAATTCTTAACTTCTATAAGTTATAGTAAAATAGTAAAATATGCTAACTTTACAACATTCCTTAAATCTTTAACTTCTAACTGTTTTATTTCTAAGCTCTAAATTCAGTAAACTCCTTTGCCATAAACATTCTCCTTGCAAATAGGCTTCAGATAACAATCTCTCCCATGGCCTCAAGCTGCGGCCTATGTGCTCATCCTGGAACACTTTTTTGTAAAAGTCCTTGAACAAATGTCAATGATTAACTTTATGAATTATTTTCAGAGTAATGCTGCAGAAGGCTTTATGCCTTCTCATACTCCTCTCAAGAACAGTAAGCACCTTAATATTCCTTTTCAGTCAACTCAGCCAAGGAGAGGAAAAGACAAGTCAGAATTATAAGGCCTAACTCCTTCATCCCGGGATCCATGCCTGCGGAATGAGGAGAGGGGGCTGGGGACTGTGCCTCCATTTTGTCAGTAATGCCTAACGCCACTCCCAACAGTCCAGCCAGCTCATCCTCTGACACCATCTTCTCCTTCTATGCCTAATTATCCTCCACTCCACAGCAGGGTAGTTTAAGGATAATCTAAACTTCTCTCTGGCAGCCCCTCCAGGAGACCTCACTGCTTAGCATATAGAAAACACCATCCCCGTATGCCTGGCATGTCAGGCTGATGAAAGCTGTGACCATTTCAAAACTCAGCTCAGATAAACGTCTAGTAAAGTTATTGTAAACCATTATTGGTGGATGAGATGGTTAGATGGTTCATGACTCAATGGACATGAACTTGAGCAAATTCTGGGAGATAGTGGAGGACAGGGAAACCTGGCGTGCTGAAGCCCATGGGGTCACAAAGAGTCAGACACAACTTAGTGACGGAAGAAAAACAATTAATGGGTAACACTAAGCATGGTAATGTTGTTGATATTTGGGGTTTTCTGTGGAATCCAATTAGCCAGTCCTTGGGACAACTCACATCAGATAAAGAGGAACTTGGAGGGCCAGGAAGCCCAGTCCTAAACATGTTGTGCATTTGGGCTTATCATGTGCCTGCTCTTGCTGGAAGGTTGTAAACAAGCTGCCATTCTTCCAGTGCAGCCTTACTGCTGCAGGGGATCCGTTTCAATGCATCCTTTGAAGTCCCCATCACATAATGGCTCACGCCTCCGTCATTTCCTCCAGTTTCTCCCTAAACAGCCTGTACCCTAGCTTCAGTCCCATCACTCTTCACTTGAAATGGGACTGTGGGTGGCTGACTGCCCCATGACCAATCTCTCCTCTATACTCCTCCAAGGCCGCAGGGAAATGTTTCTTAAGTACAACATTCTCTCTGTTCCTTGGGACTTAAAAATACCTGTTACCTATCTGTTACCTACAGAATGAAGTTCAAATGTCTCCATAGGCGTCAGCTTCCCACTCCAGTCGTCCTGCCCTGCGCCTCCCCTCTCCCCTCCAGGGATCTTAGCCCCACTTCCCAGCCAGGAGGGCACCTCCTCCATTTTTGTGTGCCTGCCCTTCCTTTCTCACATTCACAGGCTTTCTCCTTTGGCTTCCCAGTTTTCCCCAGAGAATGTCACCTCCTACCATTAAAGCAAGCATGCCTGCACTAACCAGCCCCACAAGATAGCTACACTCCTGTGCTTGTCAGAGAAAGTATGTTAAAATACACTGCCACTCAATACACAGTCATTGTCAGAACTAGGTGGAGAGGGGAGCTTCCTGGTGGTCCAGTGGTTAAGTTGCTGCACTTTTGTTGCAGGAGACACAGGTTTGATCCTTGATCTGGGAACTAAGATCCCAATTTTTTTTGGCTGCACCAAAAACATTAATTAATTAAAAACTAAGTGGAGAGACATGATCCATATCAGGGAGTTCCTGAAAGGTGTGAGGTCCTCCCCGTCCTCCTGCATCTCCAGAATCCGCCCTTGGNAGCTTCCTGGTGGTCCAGTGGTTAAGTTGCTGCACTTTTGTTGCAGGAGACACAGGTTTGATCCTTGATCTGGGAACTAATATCCCAATTTTTTTTGGCTGCACCAAAAACATTAATTAATTAAAAACTAAGTGGAGAGACATGGTCCATATCAGGGAGTTCCTGAAAGGTGTGAGGTCCTCCCAGTCCTCCTGCATCTCCAGATGGTGACACCAGACCTCTGGAGAGCCACATGCCTAAAACGGAATTATTTTGGCCACCTATAGAAATGTTTCTTTATTGTGCTTTAATCCTATTAGAACAGCTGTGGAACCTCGTGATTGTACTCGTGCAATGCTGATAAGGACAGTGGACACCATATTGTACAGTGTTCTCTCTCTGATGGTCTGGGGATGTCATCTCTCTGCTGTCTTCCTGTGATCCTCCCAAGCAATTATTTTCCTTTTGTCTTAAGGACATGAGAAACTACTCATTATCTTTCTATACTGGTTGGTAGAAAGCCTGAGTGAAGTCAGTGGTCCACCTTTAGTAAATTATAGGACATCATAGAAGGAAGTGAAGGTTTCTTGACATTCTTCTGGCTCTGTTATGCTTTTCCTGTCCTCATCTTCAGTTAAAATTTCATCATTTGCTTTTGTACTGTGTATGCCTTTTAAGACTGACTTCATATTTTTTTGGAATTAAGTATGAATAAATAAGCCAGGACTGACCTGTCCCTGGTAAAGATGGCCAGCGGTAATTAAAGGGAGGCAGTGTTTGCTCCTTTCAAAACGAGGAAAGGGAGGAGGAAATGGTCAGGTGGTCAGGAGAGGCCCGTCTGGTGTAGCCGCAGCCTCAATGGCTGCCCTGCATTTTGGCTGCACTTGGGAAATTCATGCATATCCTGTGTGCAAGATATCTGGGATCTACTGGACACATTTTGAGCTCAAATACTCAATTTTCACATCTTTCATGAGGCACAATCATTTATCAGAATGAAAAGATTCCAAGATACTCTCAAAATTCATTTGTAAAACTATTTATTTAGTGCTTTCTCATGACTTAGAACATGAGAACACAGCCACATAAAAGATGCCAAGAGTTCGGTTCAGTAGAAACTCCAGAGACAGTCATCTGGAAAAGGTCAAGTGAGGGGGCAACTGACCTCCAGTCTTCCCTTTGAAGGGAACTTGCTCTAAACCCAAGGAGACTCTCTGAGAAGAACATGGGCCTGATTTGCATGTGAACAGCAAAATTAGGGCCTTTGCAGAAATGACTGTATTTCATCATTCTCGTATTCTTTTACAGTGTGATCCTGACTACAGTAAGTCCCTTACATACAAACAAATTCCATTCCAAGAGCATGTTTGTAAGTTCAATTTGTTCCTAAGTCCAATAAAGTTCCTGGGTACCCATCTGACACAGTTGGCTATATAGTACTGTACTGTAATAGGTTTATAATACTTTTCACACAAATAATGCATTAAAAACAAACACAGGAAATACAGAAAACATTTTAACCTTACAGGACGGCACCTTGAAAAGTACAGTAGTACAGAACAACAGTTGGCATGCAGGGGCTGGCATCGAGTGAACAGGCAAGAAGAGCTACTGAATGGAAGAGGGAGAGGAGGTGGGAGATGGTAGAGCTGAAGGATTGTCAGCAATAGGAGATAAAGTTCTCAACTGGAAATTTCTTCTGTAGGGTGCTTACTATATGGACCTTTCATTCCTAAAAAAAAGGTACAAGACCTACCTGACCTTGGTGTTTATTAAAAGACTTGGGCAGTCATGACTGCCTGGCAGTCCTTCACAGCAAACCCCTTCCTCAACCGGTCCTGTCATCAGTGTAGATATGAGCTCTTGCTTCTCACAAAGGATGCCACTAAGTTATTTTTTTCAGATAGTAGATAATCCAAGTTATTCATTGTCTTCACGTACTCATGAACACACACACACACCCCTTCCAGTTTGATGTAAAACAAACAAACAGCGCTGACATCAGCCCAACATGATAAATGCCTAACCTGGATGGAGAAGAAGGAAGGAAGCAGAAACTGGAAAAACTCTCAAGGCACGTCATTTAAACAGTTTTGCTAATCTATTTGAGGTGAAGTTCCCCCTTTTATGCTTCTCCTTTGTAAGATCTATTTCTATGAATTGTCTGAAAGAGCATCTCTCCCCAAATCATATAATTAACCAGTGTTGTTGGTGTGCCACTGAGCGGGGAGGCTTCCCTGGAGTCCAGTGACCCCGGTCCTGGGTTTCCAGTGGGCAGCTCGGGTAGGACTTGGAGGTCATTATTCACGCTGCGTGCCCCCAACATGTGGTATGAATTACTAATTGCGGTTCACCTGTGTTGTTTCTGTACATCTTGCCCTGCAGGAATAAGTTTCATATTACAGAATGAGCAAAGAGAGCCCTGAAACGTTTAATAGAGAGTGCTTTTCAGCTCAGACCCAAAGTGGTGAGGTCTTGGAGAAAGACAAACGGAATCCTAAACCCAGGATCAGCCCCTCACTGTTTCACTTTATGTTACAACAACCTGCTCATTCTCTTCTTCCTTATCTTGATTTCTAGTTTATAGGCTATTATCATGACAGTTCTGTGTGTACACTTTTATTTGAAGGTTGCAGTTTTTCATCTCTGATCTATTATGACCATCTCATTCACGGGTACTATAGAGAGACTTAGTTTAAACATCGCCTGTTTTTATCTTCCTCCGGTAATGTGAAAGGTGAAATGAAGTTGCTCAGTCGTGTCCGACTCTCTGCGACCCCATGGACTGTAGCCTACCACGTTCCTCCATCAGTGGGATATTCCAGGCAAGAGTACTGGAGTGGGTTGCCATTTCCTTCTCCAGGGGACCTTTCCAACCCTGGGATTGAACCCAGGTTTCCCACATTGTGGGCAGACGCTTTACCATCTAAGCCACCATGGAAGCCAGAGGCTATTGCATGCCCTATGGATTTTCTCAATAAGGTATCTGTAGCCTGTANGCCCCCAAGCTTCTGGAAAAGCCGAGCAGGTGGGCCAATATGTGGCACCTCAGTCCTTTGCTCTTGCTCACTCACAGAGGCCTGCTGGCCCCATGATGTGGGCCTGGTCTGTCTGGTCCATGGAGAGGCTGTTTATGGGGAGCTCCACATTCACAGGGCTTGCCTAATGGCTCAGCGGTAAAGAATCTGCCTGCAATGCAGGAGACACTGAAGATGCGGGATCGATCCCTGGGTCAAGAAGATGCCCTGGAGGAAGGCATGGCAACCCACTCCAGTATTCTTGCCTGGAGAATCCCATGGACTGAGGAGCCTGGTGGGCTACAGTCCAGTGTCTCAAGGAGTCAGACACGACTGAGTGACCGAGATGAGGTTCACAGACATGAGGCTCAGTCCTGGACTCCATCCTCACCACCAATGCCTGGGGCAGATCCCTCAGACCCCTGCCTACACATGGGTCTCATCCTTCCCGACTGGATGGCCAGGACTCTGGATTCCACATTACCTAGAACCTTCTTTGTTCATTCCAAAACCATGGGTACCTCCAGAAGTAAATCATCACAGGAAGGCCTGAGGATCCACAGAGCAGGCAGGGGTGTGTCTCCTGGGCTCATGGAGTTACCAGAAGGGAAAGGGAAAGAGTTTCAGAGGAGGCAGGGGTGAATGCCAGCCTGGGCCCCAAGGCAGATTGTAAGAGGAGCTGGCCTGTGAGCTCAGTTTGGACTAGACACTGTGAGTACTGGGGGCACAGGGAGGAGCGTTGGGCTGCAGCCATGCAGGGGTGGTGGTGGGGGTGCACAGCCAAAGAAAAGGGGTGGGTGCAAAGCCTAGTAAATCACAGCGGATGGCTCTGGGTGGCAGACAGATAGTCTTGCGCTCTTCTCCCTGTCTTTTTATGGATCGCAGTTCAGCAGTGAGTTGTGTTTCCTGGTGTGCTCATGAGGGGAAGTGAGCCCAAGGTCCTTCTACTCTGCCATCTTGAATCGCCGCCTCTGTCTTGCCCTACTCTTGAGGCACTGTGGAGAGAGAGCAACTTAGCCGCGGTGGCGTGTTCAGGCTCTCTCACCCCACGTTTTGTAAATGAAGACTATGTACTAGCGGAGCTCACTTGCAGCACTGCGCATGTGCGTCACGAGGTACTCGCTTGGTCACGGGCTCCTGTGTGTGATACGCCTGTGTGGGCTTCACCCTGAAAGCGCTGGCTGCTGCTGCGCTGGGGCTACACTGGAGCGACATCATGGTTATTTTATGTGAGTTAGGCTATGGCTCCGTTACAGTTCTGTTACGGTTCTGTTGTGGCTGCTGCTACGGCTGCTAAGTCAGCCAGGAGAGAGGCGGTGCTGTGGCTGCCTCGCCAACCAGGAGAGAATAAATACGTCTGCAGTTCCTACAGCTCCTCGCGTCTTCTTCCAGCCTCTTAGCATGAGCCTTGCCTACCCTGAGTTCAGCAAACAGTGTGAACAGCAAGACAATTGACGTCACGAACAGGATCTACGATACAGGCACCAAGGAGGCACGTGGCCTCCGGGCTCATTAATCTGGCCCCTCTAGACCTCTAGCTGCCCCTCAGACTAAGCTCCCAGGCACTTGCACAGCTGCAGTCAGCGCCTGGATCTAGCTCCGCTGCGATGACCACATCTTGTTGCCACTTAGGAACTATATACCAGATCCTTCTGGAGGGAGATGTCAAAGAGAGCTGGTTGCCATTTAACATCAGTTTTCTCCTTCCTCCATGACACACAAGTTCTCTCTGGGTTCATGGCTGCTCGGAACACCTTTCCAGACCCCCTTGAAGCTGGCATATGACAACATTCTGCCCAGTGGGACACAGCAGCAGCATTCTGTGGCAACTTTCAGGAACCTTCTTAAGGAATAGCTGGTACACACCCTTAGCCTTCACTTTCTGGGTTCCTTCTTCCATCCATTTGAGCCTTGAGATGGGTGTGCTAAGTCGCTTCAGTTGCTTCTGATTCTTTGCAACCCTGTGGATTGTAGCCCATCAGGCTCCTCTGTCCATGGGATTTTCCAGGCAAGAACACTGGAGTGGGTTGCCCTTTTCTTCTCCAGGGGATCTTCCCAATACAGGGATCGAACCTGTGCCTCCTGCTTTGGCAAGTGGGTTCATTACCACTAGCACCACCTGGGAAACCTGTCTTGACACTCAAAATGGCAGCGCTGGGAGACGGAAGAAACCAGGGTCCCTGAGAACTTGGAGCAGAGCTTCATATATGTGTGAGAGGAATACATGTGCGTGAGTCACTGGGATTTCATGACCCACTGCCAGTCTAATGTCAGCTGATAGACTGAGCTGCCCAAAGATGACTCTGTATGAAAAACTTCTTGGACCTCAGATACAATGGCCAGGGGAACACATGGAGTCATGACACAAAAGATTACAACTTCCTGATTCACTTCCCAAGTCTTCCCCAATTTGTGTGAGGTTGGACATTTATTATTTTGCATGAGGTTTGGATGTAAAGTTTTACATCTGTCTAACATACACAAGGCGAGCATGAGTCGCTCAAGCTGTTTAAAACATTCTGCCACAGAACAGGGTTCTCCCCAATGTCTCTTGTTGCAATCACCTTGGGGTGTGATCATTAAGAGTTCTTTGCCCTTCTGACTTTCATAGTCTGAATTCTATTTCCCAAACAATCAAGCAGTTACTCCCAATTTCTAAACACCCTTCTTTGTAGTTGATGGACACTCCCCAAACTTCAGGCACCTGTGTACTCTTCTGATTTTGTATTTCCTTATTTCTGCTGGACCACTTGTCTCAGCCTCAACTCGCAGGGGGCTTGAGGTCTCAGATGATGAGCTTCTTCATTCTGAATGGCACTAAGATGTGGACCCTTTTAGAGACCATGTAGGGTTTGCACCATGCAAAGTAGTCCCTCAGAAGAGAAGCATCATAGACATCCTCAGACACAACTGCCTCTGCCTGTCCTAACCCTTTAGAAAATACTTTCATCCCAATTATCACTCCGCATCTTGGTCAAGTCTCACATTTGTCTTCCAAGAGACATATTCCAAACCAGGACCTGTTCTGATGTTGAGTACAGGTTGGACAGATGCAGTTACCCAGCAACTGAAAAAAATGTGCTAGTCCCCACATGAATGAAGCGAAAAGGCTGCCATAGCTAATCCTGATGGGATCATTTAGCTATTTTTGCAGTTTTATCATGAGCTTAACAAATTCATTCTGGTTCTAAAAAGTAGAAATTTGCAGAGCCTTTAAATTAATGCTTATAATTCATGAAAGTTTAGGCCTGGTCATATTTCCAGGATGTTTCCATTTATCAGCGCCATCATTACTAACGACTCATGCTGTGTTAACAAGTGAAGAGTTTCAGTTTAGGAAAGTAAAAAATTCGGGAAATGGATGATGGTGGGAGCTTCACAATAATGTAAATATACTTAGTGCCACTAAACTGTACAGTTAAATATGATTAAAATAGTGTGTTTTATATGATGTGGTATCATCTGCATATCTGATTTATTGATATTTCTCCAGGCAATCTTGATTCCAGCCTGTGTTTCTTCCAGTCCAGCATTTCTCATGATGTACTCTGCATATAAGTTAAATAAGCAGGGTGACAATATACAGCCTTGACATACTCCTTTTCCTATTTGGAACCAGTCTGTTGTTCCATGTCCAGTTCTAACTGTTGCTTCCTGACCTGCATACAGATTTCTCAAGAGGCAGGTCAGGTGGTCTGGTATTCCCATCTCTTTCAGAATTC
>SJYW01033628.1:548771-562833 GCA_006410735.1 Raphicerus campestris
GTCACTCAGTCGTGTCTGACTCCTTGAGACACTGGACTGTAGCCCACCAGGCTCCTCAGTCCATGGGATTCTCCAGGCAAGAATACTGGAGTGGGTTGCCATGCCTTCCTCCAGGGCATCTTCTTGACCCAGGGATCGATCCCGCATCTTCAGTGTCTCCTGCATTGCAGGCAGATTCTTTACCGCTGAGCCATTAGGGAAGCCCTGTGAATGTGGAGCTCCCCATAAACAGCCTCTCCATGGACCAGACAGACCAGGCCCACATCATGGGGCCAGCAGGCCTCTGTGAGTGAGCAAGAGCAAAGGACTGAGGTGCCACATATTGGCCCACCTGCTCGGCTTTTCCAGAAGCTTGGGGGCCCCATGCGAGGACCTGCCTTTTGATGTGTCTCTCCCTTCACAGTCCTCCTCTCCTAACTCCTGGAAATGTGTCTCCCAATTCCCTGTACGTTTTCTAAAATGACAATTTGCAAACTGAAAAACAAATCCAAGATAATGTGCAAATGGTAGAGGGCTGAGGGAGGCCCCCAGAACCTGTTAGATAATAGTGGGCTTGTGGAGAGTCCCTTGATTCTGTTTTATGCATGAATAAAATCTGACACGAGACCTTTGGGTGGGCAGGAGAGGGGCACAGGGCATGGTTTATGACCCAGCAGGACAGCAGGCAGGGGCAGATCTGTAGCATCAGGCTCCCTCAACTTGCCAGGTGATTGTTGATCACCATGTCCTACCAGAAATTCCCATTCTGTGTGCCTGGGAACTACCTATGTTTTAAAACAAGTTCCCTAGGTGATTTATGGCAGAAAGCAAAGAGGAACTAAAGAGCCTCTTGATGAAAGTGAAAGAGGAGAGTGAAAAAGTTGGCTTAAAAGTCAACATTCAAAAAACTAAGATAATGGCATCCAGTCCTATCACTTCATGGCAAATAGATGAGTTTACAGTGGAAACAGTGACAGACTTTATTTTGGGGGGGCTCCAAAATCACTGCAGATGGTGACTGCAGCCATGAAATTAAAAGACACCTGCTTCATGGAAGAAAAGCTATGACTAACCTAGACAGCATATTAAAAAGCAGAGACATTTCTTTGCTGACAAAGGTCTGTATAGTCAAAGCTATGGTTTTTCCAGTCGTCATGTATGGATGTGAGAGTTGGACCATAAAGAAAGCTGAGAATTAATGCTTTTGAATTATGGTGTTGGAGAAGACTCTTGAGGGTCCCTTGGACTGCAAGGCTATCAAACCAGTTAATCCTAAATGAAATAAGTCCTGAACAGGACTGATGCTGGAAGGACTGATGCTGAAGCTGAAGCCCTATTACTTTGGCCACCTGATGGGAATAGCTGACTCATTAGAAAAGACCCTGATGCAGGGAAAGATTGAAGGCAGGAGTAGAAGGGGATGACAGAGGATGAGATTGTTGGATGGCACCAACTCGATTGACATGAGTTTGAACAAGCTCTGGGAGATGGTGAAGGACAAGGACGCCTGGTGTGCTGCAGTCCATGGGAATGCTAAGAGTCAGACATGACTGAGCAACTAAACTGAACTGATGTGAGTTGATATGCAACTGGATGTGGGGACCACTACAGATGTTTGTGCTCAGTAGAAGAGATGTTTTGTAACCCTCGGTCAGTGCTCAGGAAACGCTGAGATTGGTGGCAGGTGGAGCTCATACCAGCACCTCCTGGTAATTCACATCAGCACCAAGAAGGCCTGTTCAGGAGACTGTCTCCAGACTTTCTCCAGATATCACCCTTGGTGCCTTCCTGCTCTGTGGGGATGGGCAGCTCAGAAACTGTGCTCACCTCCCTGGTACAGTTAGTTAAAGGAAATTTCAGAAGTGCTGAGTGGCTATTAGGACAGAAGAAGCAGCAGTTTGGGGTAAAAACAAATGGAATATTTTCTTCTTTGACCTAGACTCCTCTGCAAACAAAATTTCCAGTTGCTTTTGTAGTCCTAAATTGGTTCAAGTTTCAAGGATTTGGTTTCATTCTTTCTATTTTTCATTGGACAGGAAGAAAAAATTGGAATAATTCCTTTACACTAAGGGTTTTTTTTTAATCTCCTAATAAACTGGGTCAGTTCTCTGCCCCCCTCTATGAATATATTTGAAATCATTTCCTTCCTGATGACTGGAGGTTTTCCCTGGTGCCTCCTCCATCTCTCTTCCATTCATTAGTGTTTCAAACCCTCTTAACCGGCAAGAAATGAGATTTCTGCTGAAAAATTAGGGCCTGGTTTCTTGGCCACCATTGTTTCTGCCCAACTCTTAGGAAGGAGATGTGCTTATCACCTGCCCTGCAGATGATAAGGCCAACATAAGCCCAAAACCCCAGCATGTTGGACTGCCTGCCAGGTTCTCTTCCTGGGATGAGCTGTCTGAGAGAATATGCTGATCTGCAATTAAAATGAGAAACCAGGAGGGTCCCTGCTGGAGGAACCAGATATCGTGAATTAATTCAGAGGTGTGTGTGTGTGTGTGTGTGTGTGTTAGTCACTCAGTCTTAACCCTTTGTGACCCCAGGGACTACAGCCCGCCAGGCTCCTCTGTCCATAGAATTCTCCCAGCAAGAATACTGGAGTGGGTAGTCATTCCCTTCTCATGGGATCTTCCTGATCCAAGGATGGAACCTGGGTCTCCTTCATTGCAAGCAGATTCTTTACCATCTGAACTACCAAGGAAGCTCTAATTCAGAGGAAGTCCTTGCTTTCAATTTGGATCAGTTTCTACACCATCAATTCATGTCACCATCCTGACTTAGCTTTGCCTATTATGGGATCCATTTCATCCCAACAGATTCTAAAGGATTTCACACTGTTCATTGACAGCATCTCTGCCTAAATAAAGGGAGATGGAGTACAGTTTGCAGCCAGTTCAAGCAGTTCTGTTTTCCCACAGGGAAAAGACATGGTACTGTCTCCCCTTCCACGTGGGAAAGCCCAGTGCTGGGAAGCCCACTCAGAAGCCAACACTGTAAGATTTTGCCAGAACTAGAGAAATGAGTTTGAATCCCTGGGATTCAAAGTCCTTGTTAACTATTCTGACCTCATCGATAAAGGGGTTATTTCCATTCCTCCCTAGAAATGAATGAAAAGGTTAATGTTCCGCTTTCTATTTTTTTGTTTGTTGTTTCTGTCTGGTACATGTGATTAGTACATATTGAGGGAAAACTAGACCAGATGTTTGCTCATGCCAGATGTTTAAACAGACCAAATTTCTCTCTTCCCTTCATAATTGTCAGCTGAGAAGCCATGCCTTTGGTCACGGTCCATTTCCTTTTTGGCTTGCAACTTTGGATGGAACACTTAGCAGCTTTAAGTGGTCCTGCCAGCTGGTGGGCAATAGGACACCCTCCAGATTCTTGATTCACATATTTGAATATCAGATGTGTGCTCTGGTGACCATGGGAGGCTTGCCTGTCTCCTGCCTTCTGATCCCCTTCTCCAAACCTCCTGGGCTGTGCTCCCCAACCTGAGCCTCAAGTGTGCTGAGTAGGTAAGTCAGAGATGCCAAAGATATGATGATGATGTGATTTTGGCACACATCCCATGTGCCAGGCCAGGTGCTAAGTGCTTCCGATGCATCATCTCATTTTGAACCTCAAAACAGTGATGAAAAATGGCCATGATTAAGCACATCTTTCTTTTGCATGTCTGTTTTCAGCTTCCCCTGGCCTCTTCCTCATTTCCTTTCTCCTTCCCTCCTTCTCTCCCTCCTTCCTTCCATTGAAGGGGTTTTCTAAGGCCAGCAGGGTTGCAGAGGTCAGGGAAACATGTGAACTCTGCTTACTCTCTGCAGACTTCGTGTTTCTTGCTTCCTCAATTGGGGGTCAGGTGGATGATGGAGCCTAATAAAGATCGTGCCCCAAAGAAGGAGAGAGGACCACACACCATGAGCCACAGATGAAACTTCCCCAATGAGTGGGCTGCCCTCAGTCCTAACAGCAGAGAAGCTGAGTCAGGCGTCTGCTGTGGTTTTGCCCGAATCCAGAGACCACGCGTGTCTGTCCACTCAGCTGTTCAAACCCCTGCAGTAACCTGAAATCAGACACCTCGGCAACCTCCACCCTTGACACTGTGGATTGCACGTCCCAACCAAAGAGAAGAAAAGGAGGAGAGCTGGGGGGCTAGGAAAGGCCCCTCTACCCACTCACTTCCATAGATTTCCATTGCCTAAGCCCTGTTCATGTCCACCCCACGTGTGTTACTTTCTGTCTTCTCATCTGATAAGAATGCCTTTGATAATCAGAGGAGTCCATCAATTGAATATTTGATTTTATAAGAGCTCTAATCACTGCCTCCTTGCATGGAAGGCTGCCCTTCCCCTTCCTCATAACTCTCAATTCACAGATAGGATACTAACTGTGTTCCCTGGTTTATCTTAGCCTCAGTGACACCAGCCATGTGCCTTTTCCTGTGATAATGAAGGAAGAGTGAAGTTGGAAAGGACTCATCCACAGATACTCCTGTCTATTCCTGACATGCCCATGGTGGACTTAGGTTGTGTTTTTCTCTGTCATATGTTTACTTCTACAGGCTGGATGCTAGCCTTCATGAATGATGAACTCTGTCAAAAACTACAAGATGGCTTTCAAAAAATCTGTAGCTCAGAATCATAAAGCCGAGGGTGGCATTTCCCCCAGCTGGACTCATAAGTGGAGTGTCTGATGGAGGAGGAAACTTGGGGTTAATTCTGAAGACATCTCAGATGTCCACTGTTTGGGTACCCAGGATTACGTCTGTGTGTGTGTGTGANAAGGCAGGAGTAGAAGGGGATGACAGAGGATGAGATTGTTGGATGGCACCAACTCGATTGACATGAGTTTGAACAAGCTCTGGGAGATGGTGAAGGACAAGGACGCCTGGTGTGCTGCAGTCCATGGGAATGCTAAGAGTCAGACATGACTGAGCAACTAAACTGAACTGATGTGAGTTGATATGCAACTGGATGTGGGGACCACTACAGATGTTTGTGCTCAGTAGAAGAGATGTTTTGTAACCCTCGGTCAGTGCTCAGGAAACGCTGAGATTGGTGGCAGGTGGAGCTCATACCAGCACCTCCTGGTAATTCACATCAGCACCAAGAAGGCCTGTTCAGGAGACTGTCTCCAGACTTTCTCCAGATATCACCCTTGGTGCCTTCCTGCTCTGTGGGGATGGGCAGCTCAGAAACTGTGCTCACCTCCCTGGTACAGTTAGTTAAAGGAAATTTCAGAAGTGCTGAGTGGCTATTAGGACAGAAGAAGCAGCAGTTTGGGGTAAAAACAAATGGAATATTTTCTTCTTTGACCTAGACTCCTCTGCAAACAAAATTTCCAGTTGCTTTTGTAGTCCTAAATTGGTTCAAGTTTCAAGGATTTGGTTTCATTCTTTCTATTTTTCATTGGACAGGAAGAAAAAATTGGAATAATTCCTTTACACTAAGGGTTTTTTTTTAATCTCCTAATAAACTGGGTCAGTTCTCTGCCCCCCTCTATGAATATATTTGAAATCATTTCCTTCCTGATGACTGGAGGTTTTCCCTGGTGCCTCCTCCATCTCTCTTCCATTCATTAGTGTTTCAAACCCTCTTAACCGGCAAGAAATGAGATTTCTGCTGAAAAATTAGGGCCTGGTTTCTTGGCCACCATTGTTTCTGCCCAACTCTTAGGAAGGAGATGTGCTTATCACCTGCCCTGCAGATGATAAGGCCAACATAAGCCCAAAACCCCAGCATGTTGGACTGCCTGCCAGGTTCTCTTCCTGGGATGAGCTGTCTGAGAGAATATGCTGATCTGCAATTAAAATGAGAAACCAGGAGGGTCCCTGCTGGAGGAACCAGATATCGTGAATTAATTCAGAGGTGTGTGTGTGTGTGTGTGTGTGTGTTAGTCACTCAGTCTTAACCCTTTGTGACCCCAGGGACTACAGCCCGCCAGGCTCCTCTGTCCATAGAATTCTCCCAGCAAGAATACTGGAGTGGGTAGTCATTCCCTTCTCATGGGATCTTCCTGATCCAAGGATGGAACCTGGGTCTCCTTCATTGCAAGCAGATTCTTTACCATCTGAACTACCAAGGAAGCTCTAATTCAGAGGAAGTCCTTGCTTTCAATTTGGATCAGTTTCTACACCATCAATTCATGTCACCATCCTGACTTAGCTTTGCCTATTATGGGATCCATTTCATCCCAACAGATTCTAAAGGATTTCACACTGTTCATTGACAGCATCTCTGCCTAAATAAAGGGAGATGGAGTACAGTTTGCAGCCAGTTCAAGCAGTTCTGTTTTCCCACAGGGAAAAGACATGGTACTGTCTCCCCTTCCACGTGGGAAAGCCCAGTGCTGGGAAGCCCACTCAGAAGCCAACACTGTAAGATTTTGCCAGAACTAGAGAAATGAGTTTGAATCCCTGGGATTCAAAGTCCTTGTTAACTATTCTGACCTCATCGATAAAGGGGTTATTTCCATTCCTCCCTAGAAATGAATGAAAAGGTTAATGTTCCGCTTTCTATTTTTTTGTTTGTTGTTTCTGTCTGGTACATGTGATTAGTACATATTGAGGGAAAACTAGACCAGATGTTTGCTCATGCCAGATGTTTAAACAGACCAAATTTCTCTCTTCCCTTCATAATTGTCAGCTGAGAAGCCATGCCTTTGGTCACGGTCCATTTCCTTTTTGGCTTGCAACTTTGGATGGAACACTTAGCAGCTTTAAGTGGTCCTGCCAGCTGGTGGGCAATAGGACACCCTCCAGATTCTTGATTCACATATTTGAATATCAGATGTGTGCTCTGGTGACCATGGGAGGCTTGCCTGTCTCCTGCCTTCTGATCCCCTTCTCCAAACCTCCTGGGCTGTGCTCCCCAACCTGAGCCTCAAGTGTGCTGAGTAGGTAAGTCAGAGATGCCAAAGATATGATGATGATGTGATTTTGGCACACATCCCATGTGCCAGGCCAGGTGCTAAGTGCTTCCGATGCATCATCTCATTTTGAACCTCAAAACAGTGATGAAAAATGGCCATGATTAAGCACATCTTTCTTTTGCATGTCTGTTTTCAGCTTCCCCTGGCCTCTTCCTCATTTCCTTTCTCCTTCCCTCCTTCTCTCCCTCCTTCCTTCCATTGAAGGGGTTTTCTAAGGCCAGCAGGGTTGCAGAGGTCAGGGAAACATGTGAACTCTGCTTACTCTCTGCAGACTTCGTGTTTCTTGCTTCCTCAATTGGGGGTCAGGTGGATGATGGAGCCTAATAAAGATCGTGCCCCAAAGAAGGAGAGAGGACCACACACCATGAGCCACAGATGAAACTTCCCCAATGAGTGGGCTGCCCTCAGTCCTAACAGCAGAGAGAAGCTGAGTCAGGCGTCTGCTGTGGTTTTGCCCGAATCCAGAGACCACGCGTGTCTGTCCACTCAGCTGTTCAAACCCCTGCAGTAACCTGAAATCAGACACCTCGGCAACCTCCACCCTTGACACTGTGGATTGCACGTCCCAACCAAAGAGAAGAAAAGGAGGAGAGCTGGGGGGCTAGGAAAGGCCCCTCTACCCACTCACTTCCATAGATTTCCATTGCCTAAGCCCTGTTCATGTCCACCCCACGTGTGTTACTTTCTGTCTTCTCATCTGATAAGAATGCCTTTGATAATCAGAGGAGTCCATCAATTGAATATTTGATTTTATAAGAGCTCTAATCACTGCCTCCTTGCATGGAAGGCTGCCCTTCCCCTTCCTCATAACTCTCAATTCACAGATAGGATACTAACTGTGTTCCCTGGTTTATCTTAGCCTCAGTGACACCAGCCATGTGCCTTTTCCTGTGATAATGAAGGAAGAGTGAAGTTGGAAAGGACTCATCCACAGATACTCCTGTCTATTCCTGACATGCCCATGGTGGACTTAGGTTGTGTTTTTCTCTGTCATATGTTTACTTCTACAGGCTGGATGCTAGCCTTCATGAATGATGAACTCTGTCAAAAACTACAAGATGGCTTTCAAAAAATCTGTAGCTCAGAATCATAAAGCCGAGGGTGGCATTTCCCCCAGCTGGACTCATAAGTGGAGTGTCTGATGGAGGAGGAAACTTGGGGTTAATTCTGAAGACATCTCAGATGTCCACTGTTTGGGTACCCAGGATTACGTCTGTGTGTGTGTGTGAACGTGAACAACTGTACATCATAAGTACTTTCCATAAGAACCATGTTGCTTTAGCTCATGACACACTCTTGGTCTGAAGCCCTGGACAAGGACCTACCCTGATTTCTTCCAGCAGCATCAGTCCAGCCTGGCCTCTGGGAAGCCCAGAGGAACCACAGTGCTTTTTTGTGCATTTCTCAGAAAGGATGACGCTTTCCCTCTGACTGCCATTCTTTCTCACCGCTGAGATCCCATTCTAGTTAGCACTGAGATTCCGCTAGCATCCTGCTCTTCTCACTTCCCACTTCCCTCCAGTGACCAAGAGGGAGCATTTTAAATGGCTCCAGTGGGTGCATTAAATCTAGCAGGAAATACAAATGGTAATGCACATGGAGATTTCACGTGTCATTCGTCCCTGACAGTGATTTACTTTAGGAGACGAAATTTTAAGTCTTTTAGGCTTTGGGCTCAAAACCTTTCTTTCTCTCGGCAGAGTATAATATACTATATGGTGACATCCCCCAAACTGTTCTCCTGGATCAAAAACGAATCACTTCTGAAGACCCTGCAGCCCTTTGCCAAGTGGCATTACATTGAGCGTGACCTTGCGATGTTCAACATGAACATTGATGATGACTATGTACCATGTCTCCAGGGAATCACGCGAGCCAGCTACTGCAATGTTTATCTGGAGTGGATTCAGTACTGTGCCCAGAAAAGGCAAGAGGTAGGTAAGGGAGGTGGGGCTGGAGGAGCTGAATGTCAGTTAAGAAACAGGGAGCCTTGTAAAGACCATCTCTTTCTTATACTCTGTGTGTGTGAGTCACTAGTTGTGTCTGACTTTTTGCAACCCCATGGACTGTAGCCCACCAGGCTCCTCTGTCCATGGGATCCTCCAAGCAAAAATACTGGAGTGGGTTGCCATTTCCTTCTCCAGGGGATCTTCCCAACCCAGGGATCAAACCCAGGTCTCTTGCATTGCTGGCAGATTCTTTACCATCTGAGCCACCAAGGAAGCTCTGGTAGACTATAACGAAACAGATGAGAGAAAGGACACTAGTATTTGGACAAATGTTTATTTAGCAGTTAAACAAAATGAAATGGAAAAATTCATATATCATGTCTCTAAGAAAGGCACCTTGAAGGTACATTTTTCTTTCTACTGTGCTCAGAGTTGGTACAGTGTTAAGCCTCGATCATGGCTTTAAAACTGGACACTTCTTTGTTTAGGATTTTCTTCTTTTGACATTTCTGAACAGAGTATATATGGGCTGAAATGCAGAGGATTTACTAAACCTATTGAATTGTGGACAAGCCCATTCTGTTTAGCAATCAGATTGGTCCAAGCTACTTTGGTAGTTTTGTCTGTGTGTCTGTGCTTTGCTGCTCACATGCTGAGGATGCTTCTGAAGATGAATACAGCCTCTTAGAAATGAAAGAAAGGGAAATGACATCTTATAAAAGGAAGACAAGAAAGCAGGCAGGAGGAGAAAGGGGAGGGAGGCCAGTGGAAGGAGTTTGTTATCTCTGCTTCTCAGGATTTGGAAAGCTTCTCATGATGTGTTGTTGAAGGAGATGGTAGATCCAAGTTGAAAACTGCCTTCTCAGTTGATGAAGTGTGCTATGTGAACTGGTAAACCAAATTATGACACTAGCCCAGGTCCTTGACCTTTCATGAGTGATTGAAAGCAGGTGGGAGAGAGTCAGTGGCAGAGTCAGTCCTCCAGACGCAGACGGGAGAATGTGTGCTGAGATTTTAACCCATGCAGAGCCTCCGAGGTTGGCTGAAATAGTCAAGAATCTATTGCTGATCCTGGCTAACCCCACAATGAGGGCACTCTTCTTTCCTCAGCTAGCTCATAAAAATGAAATCATCTTGCTTTGCTTGCAAAAGATATTTTGACTTTTAAGTTCCTTCTGCATCTTCCCCTGCTCCTCTTCTTAAGCTTGGATGAACCACTTCATTTAATTGTTGATTGTGGACTTATGGTCAGTTGAGTGGGCTCCTCGTTATAGAGGGAACAGAAAACCCTCATTTGCACTTGATTCCTATACTTCTATTTCTGCTGGTGTACCTGTCCCCCTGCACTGGACAGGGTTAAGGTGCAAATGCATTTGGTGGCTCAGACAGTAAAGAATCTGCTTGCAATGCAGGGGACATGGGTTTGATCCCTCAGTCGGGAAGATCCCTTGGAGAAGGGCATGGCCACCCCCTCCAATATTCTTGCCTGGAGAATCCCATGCCTAGAGGAGCCTGGTGGGCTACTGTGGATGGGGTCACAAAGAGTCAGACATGACTGAGTGACTTTTACTTTCATTTGACTGCAAGCTCTGGCCATCTTGCTGACCCAAGGTGGCGTATTCACAATTCCAGGAAACTAGGCCGACAAGCCACATGTTAGCCCCTCTATTTCCCTAAACTTCCCCCATTTAAATGTGTTTCTATGTCCAACTTCCAGAGAAACTGCCTCAGGAAGCAGAGTTTACCATCCTTTGGGTCACTGTGGGGGGACCCAGGTGACCATGGTGGCTGCCTCGTGGAAAAGCTCTTCATTTGTGGTCTGTGTAAGTGCATGCCAGACCCCACACGAAAGCTGAATGAACGTCTTTGCTCTTCCAGCCCTCGAAGCCCCTAGAAAGTGATGAGGACTCTCCTCTGGTGACTCTGTCCTTCGCGCTCTGCATCCTGGGGAGGAGAGCTCTGGGCACCGCGGCTCACAACATGGCCCTCAGGTACCCGGGGAGACAGCTGGCACAGACACCAGTTGGCATTTTATGAGCTGGGCAGACTTTTGCCCATCATTTTCTCTAAAGTTGGACTGCCTCTACTTCTTCCAGAGCATTCTCTCTCTAATAAATCATGTTGGACCTGTGAGAAGACTTTTTGATCATGGTGATCTTTTGGGGAATTACATGTGGAAATAGTATTAAGAAGGAACAGTCAAAACCCTGGAATTCTAAGCATAGGGCCTTCTATGTTACAAGAGTCTTTGCAAATTTGGGGGGGAGATTAAATGAAATCATGCATATGTCGACTGAAAAATCAGTCACAACCTGAAAGTAGCGAATGCTTTATTTGGTGGGAATGTTTAGGACACTGGGCCCAGGGGACGGCATCTCAGTAGCCCTGAGAAGCTCTCTGAGGAGGCAGAAGAGGGAGTCAGGCTATATACAAGTTGGCAACAAAGGGGGCTGGTAGCCTGAACATCAAAGATTATTGTCAAGTAAGGAAAACCAGATGATTAAGGAATTTAGTGTTCTTCTATGTAAGGGAAGATGCAAGAGTCTGGGATTATTAGTCATTTCTTTCATATGCATCTCAGCTGTCTGGAGCCAGCATCCTGCATTTTTATAGAGGTATTTTACAGAGGTATTCTTCTCTTGCTTGAATTCCCTTAGGGCTCACCAGCTCACACTTGGGTGCAGCAGTGCTAAATCGCTTCAGTCGTGTGTATGACTCTTTGTGAGCCCATGGACTGTAACCCACCAGGCTCCTCTGTCCATGGGATTCTCCAGGCAAGAATACTAGAGTGAGGTGCCATGCTCTCCTCCTGAAGGAGGGAATCTTCCCAACCCAGGAATCAAACCTGTGTCTCTTATGTCTCCTGCATTGGCAGGTGAATTCTTTACCACCAGCCCCATGAGGGCCGTAACTGCTGATGACTGTGACTTTCTCAAGTTCCTCATGTAGGAAGTGGTGCTGCTTGTCAGCAGGGCTCAGAAATTCATATTTGGAGGGCTGGAATTGTGGATAGCTGTGACACTTCTTACACACCAGTATGGCAGGAGATATTCCATTTCATATGTATGAAGTACCTATGATATTCAGCAGAATTAATGTTCAAAAAAATGTTAGTTCTCCTTCCCTGTTTTTTTTCCCCCAAAAAAGGAAATGGTTACTTCTGTGCTTTAGTCCAGAGCCTACTCTGCCCTGACTTTATGGGGCTTTGATGACTGGATGTTGCTTCTCCTGTTTTTGCAAACTCTCTTTCTGCTGGATCTTGCCCCATTGTATGTTTGTAGCCCAGGTTTCTCTTCTTAAACAACAAAACTATTTTGAGTTTAATTTTCACTTCTCTCCTGGCCTGTTTACCCTCCTTCACCCTCTACCCTTTAGGTCTTGCCTTCACAAACAAGCCCTTGAACTTGAATCACAAATGAACTTGTACTCATTGCCCCCGCACCCCGCCCCCCATTTCATTCTCCAGGGAAACAGCTCTTGTGAATTTCATTAGTCACCTTCTCATCATCCCAGTCAGTGGCCATTACACAGATTGCCCCTTTGATATTCAGCACTGTGGGCCAGAAGTTCTGGATTCTGCCTGTCCATTAAAGGCATCTTGACTGGTGCACATTAGTCTCCCGAGGGTCTTGTAAATACCCTGATGCCCGAGCCCTACCACAGGGCAGAGCCATCATGTCAGGACCCCTGCAGGTGGACCGTGCAACAGGACATTTTATGGTCCCCTGGGTGCATCAGTGTGCAGCCAAAGCTGAGAATCATGCAGATCCAGGGAGCTTAAAAAGAAAGTGCTCTTCTATGTAATGGTTTCTCCTTTACTTGGGCTTTCTTCAAGATTTCTGAGTTGTATTGCTGAACCCGTGTTCTGCAAAGGGGTCCTTTTGATACTCTTATTTGAGTGCGTTTGGGGGTTATTAGGTATGATAAGCTTCTTAAGGGCAAAATCCACTTATGTGCTTGTTTAACAACCCTCACAAAGAGCGGCTATTAGATAAACAACACTGAGGGGACTTTAGAATGCCCTTGCTGCAGTGGGTAGCTGAGTCATCCCCAGTGGTGAGCCATGGGCAGATGTCATCCCAGACGTGTGTGCAGTGGTAAGGGGTGAAGTGGTGTAGCTGGCAGGCCCTCACCCTTCTCTGGAGAGGAAAAGGTGAGAACTGCAGCGGTTAGGAGTCACGACAGCTAGTCTTTCAGCACCCACATCTCAGAATCTTACGATTTCTTCATGGAGGAGAAGTGCTCACTGATTATTGTCTTGGCCTGTTCTAGAAAATACTCTGGGGGAGAACTGGCCTGCTTCTACCCCCTCTCTTCCCTCCTACCTGACTCAGCCTCATACTGTGTGCTGTGCTAAGTTGCTTCCATCATATCCAGTGCTATGAACTGTACCCCAAGAGAGCCTCTGTCCATGGGATTCTCCAGGCAAGAACACTGGGGTGGGTTGCCATGCCCCCCTCCAGGGGATCTTCCTGACCCAGGGATCGAACTCACATCTCTTATGTATCCTGCATTGGCAGGTGGGTTCTTTACCCCTAGTGCCACCTGGGAAGCCTCATACTAGATGCAGGCAATTCCCTTTGTGATCATCTGGGACTGAATTCAGAGACTGAGAGTCTAGCAGAAGGCACTTTTGTGAGCTTTGTAAAACAACCTACCATAAATATTGTAAATAAGAAGTACTCTTCGAGAAGGGCTTCAGAAGATTCAAGGCTTTGTATCACAAAATGAGTCTTCATACATTGATAGCACCCAAGCATCTTTTTGCGGGATCGATGGAAAGTTTTTTTTTTAATGAATTTAAAATTTTCTTTACAAATTGCAAATAAAATGCTTCAGCGATTTCACTTTTTCCATTCCCATCCAACATATTTTCAGACTTCTTCGATCTTGTCTGTGTGGCTTGTTCCAATATTTCTGATCCAGGTGTTTCATGCTTGGTATGCTTTATTTATTTTTTCCTTGATTGAGCACCATGCCTAGCAGCTGCTTTGTCAACCTTGTTTTGATGGAATTTTTCTTTGTTTCAAAAAGCTTCTCATACTCCATGTCAGTTCTGCTTGTTCCAAACACAGTGATGAGATAAGTCTGGGAGTAATACTCTTGGTATTCTAGGGAAAGATTTGATCATCTGAGGCCGATTCACTCCACTGAGCAGTTCCACACTGTAATAAAATCCTACAATGCATTTTCATTTCGGTCCTTGA
>SJYW01033628.1:565042-583758 GCA_006410735.1 Raphicerus campestris
TGTGTGTGTGTGTGAACGTGAACAACTGTACATCATAAGTACTTTCCATAAGAACCATGTTGCTTTAGCTCATGACACACTCTTGGTCTGAAGCCCTGGACAAGGACCTACCCTGATTTCTTCCAGCAGCATCAGTCCAGCCTGGCCTCTGGGAAGCCCAGAGGAACCACAGTGCTTTTTTGTGCATTTCTCAGAAAGGATGACGCTTTCCCTCTGACTGCCATTCTTTCTCACCGCTGAGATCCCATTCTAGTTAGCACTGAGATTCCGCTAGCATCCTGCTCTTCTCACTTCCCACTTCCCTCCAGTGACCAAGAGGGAGCATTTTAAATGGCTCCAGTGGGTGCATTAAATCTAGCAGGAAATACAAATGGTAATGCACATGGAGATTTCACGTGTCATTCGTCCCTGACAGTGATTTACTTTAGGAGACGAAATTTTAAGTCTTTTAGGCTTTGGGCTCAAAACCTTTCTTTCTCTCGGCAGAGTATAATATACTATATGGTGACATCCCCCAAACTGTTCTCCTGGATCAAAAACGAATCACTTCTGAAGACCCTGCAGCCCTTTGCCAAGTGGCATTACATTGAACGTGACCTTGCGATGTTCAACATGAACATTGATGATGACTATGTACCATGTCTCCAGGGAATCACGCGAGCCAGCTACTGCAATGTTTATCTGGAGTGGATTCAGTACTGTGCCCAGAAAAGGCAAGAGGTAGGTAAGGGAGGTGGGGCTGGAGGAGCTGAATGTCAGTTAAGAAACAGGGAGCCTTGTAAAGACCATCTCTTTCTTATACTCTGTGTGTGTGAGTCACTAGTTGTGTCTGACTTTTTGCAACCCCATGGACTGTAGCCCACCAGGCTCCTCTGTCCATGGGATCCTCCAAGCAAAAATACTGGAGTGGGTTGCCATTTCCTTCTCCAGGGGATCTTCCCAACCCAGGGATCAAACCCAGGTCTCTTGCATTGCTGGCAGATTCTTTACCATCTGAGCCACCAAGGAAGCTCTGGTAGACTATAACGAAACAGATGAGAGAAAGGACACTAGTATTTGGACAAATGTTTATTTAGCAGTTAAACAAAATGAAATGGAAAAATTCATATATCATGTCTCTAAGAAAGGCACCTTGAAGGTACATTTTTCTTTCTACTGTGCTCAGAGTTGGTACAGTGTTAAGCCTCGATCATGGCTTTAAAACTGGACACTTCTTTGTTTAGGATTTTCTTCTTTTGACATTTCTGAACAGAGTATATATGGGCTGAAATGCAGAGGATTTACTAAACCTATTGAATTGTGGACAAGCCCATTCTGTTTAGCAATCAGATTGGTCCAAGCTACTTTGGTAGTTTTGTCTGTGTGTCTGTGCTTTGCTGCTCACATGCTGAGGATGCTTCTGAAGATGAATACAGCCTCTTAGAAATGAAAGAAAGGGAAATGACATCTTATAAAAGGAAGACAAGAAAGCAGGCAGGAGGAGAAAGGGGAGGGAGGCCAGTGGAAGGAGTTTGTTATCTCTGCTTCTCAGGATTTGGAAAGCTTCTCATGATGTGTTGTTGAAGGAGATGGTAGATCCAAGTTGAAAACTGCCTTCTCAGTTGATGAAGTGTGCTATGTGAACTGGTAAACCAAATTATGACACTAGCCCAGGTCCTTGACCTTTCATGAGTGATTGAAAGCAGGTGGGAGAGAGTCAGTGGCAGAGTCAGTCCTCCAGACGCAGACGGGAGAATGTGTGCTGAGATTTTAACCCATGCGGAGCCTCCGAGGTTGGCTGAAATAGTCAAGAATCTATTGCTGATCCTGGCTAACCCCACAATGAGGGCACTCTTCTTTCCTCAGCTAGCTCATAAAAATGAAATCATCTTGCTTTGCTTGCAAAAGATATTTTGACTTTTAAGTTCCTTCTGCATCTTCCCCTGCTCCTCTTCTTAAGCTTGGATGAACCACTTCATTTAATTGTTGATTGTGGACTTATGGTCAGTTGAGTGGGCTCCTCGTTATAGAGGGAACAGAAAACCCTCATT
The DNA here is from genome assembly GCA_006410735.1 of Raphicerus campestris. Taxonomy (NCBI): domain Eukaryota; kingdom Metazoa; phylum Chordata; class Mammalia; order Artiodactyla; family Bovidae; genus Raphicerus; species Raphicerus campestris. Next base: position 567,073 of record SJYW01033628.1, read on the forward strand.
TGCACTTGATTCCTATACTTCTATTTCTGCTGGTGTACCTGTCCCCCTGCACTGGACAGGGTTAAGGTGCAAATGCATTTGGTGGCTCAGACAGTAAAGAATCTGCTTGCAATGCAGGGGACATGGGTTTGATCCCTCAGTCGGGAAGATCCCTTGGAGAAGGGCATGGCCACCCCCTCCAATATTCTTGCCTGGAGAATCCCATGCCTAGAGGAGCCTGGTGGGCTACTGTGGATGGGGTCACAAAGAGTCAGACATGACTGAGTGACTTTTACTTTCATTTGACTGCAAGCTCTGGCCATCTTGCTGACCCAAGGTGGCGTATTCACAATTCCAGGAAACTAGGCCGACAAGCCACATGTTAGCCCCTCTATTTCCCTAAACTTCCCCCATTTAAATGTGTTTCTATGTCCAACTTCCAGAGAAACTGCCTCAGGAAGCAGAGTTTACCATCCTTTGGGTCACTGTGGGGGGACCCAGGTGACCATGGTGGCTGCCTCGTGGAAAAGCTCTTCATTTGTGGTCTGTGTAAGTGCATGCCAGACCCCACACGAAAGCTGAATGAACGTCTTTGCTCTTCCAGCCCTCGAAGCCCCTAGAAAGTGATGAGGACTCTCCTCTGGTGACTCTGTCCTTCGCGCTCTGCATCCTGGGGAGGAGAGCTCTGGGCACCGCGGCTCACAACATGGCCCTCAGGTACCCGGGGAGACAGCTGGCACAGACACCAGTTGGCATTTTATGAGCTGGGCAGACTTTTGCCCATCATTTTCTCTAAAGTTGGACTGCCTCTACTTCTTCCAGAGCATTCTCTCTCTAATAAATCATGTTGGACCTGTGAGAAGACTTTTTGATCATGGTGATCTTTTGGGGAATTACATGTGGAAATAGTATTAAGAAGGAACAGTCAAAACCCTGGAATTCTAAGCATAGGGCCTTCTATGTTACAAGAGTCTTTGCAAATTTGGGGGGGAGATTAAATGAAATCATGCATATGTCGACTGAAAAATCAGTCACAACCTGAAAGTAGCGAATGCTTTATTTGGTGGGAATGTTTAGGACACTGGGCCCAGGGGACGGCATCTCAGTAGCCCTGAGAAGCTCTCTGAGGAGGCAGAAGAGGGAGTCAGGCTATATACAAGTTGGCAACAAAGGGGGCTGGTAGCCTGAACATCAAAGATTATTGTCAAGTAAGGAAAACCAGATGATTAAGGAATTTAGTGTTCTTCTATGTAAGGGAAGATGCAAGAGTCTGGGATTATTAGTCATTTCTTTCATATGCATCTCAGCTGTCTGGAGCCAGCATCCTGCATTTTTATAGAGGTATTTTACAGAGGTATTCTTCTCTTGCTTGAATTCCCTTAGGGCTCACCAGCTCACACTTGGGTGCAGCAGTGCTAAATCGCTTCAGTCGTGTGTGTGACTCTTTGTGAGCCCATGGACTGTAACCCACCAGGCTCCTCTGTCCATGGGATTCTCCAGGCAAGAATACTAGAGTGAGGTGCCATGCTCTCCTCCTGAAGGAGGGAATCTTCCCAACCCAGGAATCAAACCTGTGTCTCTTACGTCTCCTGCATTGGCAGGTGAATTCTTTACCACCAGCCCCATGAGGGCCGTAACTGCTGATGACTGTGACTTTCTCAAGTTCCTCATGTAGGAAGTGGTGCTGCTTGTCAGCAGGGCTCAGAAATTCATATTTGGAGGGCTGGAATTGTGGATAGCTGTGACACTTCTTACACACCAGTATGGCAGGAGATATTCCATTTCATATGTATGAAATACCTATGATATTCAGCAGAATTAATGTTCAAAAAAATGTTAGTTCTCCTTCCCTGTTTTTTTTCCCCCAAAAAAGGAAATGGTTACTTCTGTGCTTTAGTCCAGAGCCTACTCTGCCCTGACTTTATGGGGCTTTGATGACTGGATGTTGCTTCTCCTGTTTTTTCAAACTCTCTTTCTGCTGGATCTTGCCCCATTGTATGTTTGTAGCCCAGGTTTCTCTTCTTAAACAACAAAACTATTTTGAGTTTAATTTTCACTTCTCTCCTGGCCTGTTTACCCTCCTTCACCCTCTACCCTTTAGGTCTTGCCTTCACAAACAAGCCCTTGAACTTGAATCACAAATGAACTTGTACTCATTGCCCCCGCACCCCGCCCCCCATTTCATTCTCCAGGGAAACAGCTCTTGTGAATTTCATTAGTCACCTTCTCATCATCCCAGTCAGTGGCCATTACACAGATTGCCCCTTTGGTATTCAGCACTGTGGGCCAGAAGTTCTGGATTCTGCCTGTCCATTAAAGGCATCTTGACTGGTGCACATTAGTCTCCCGAGGGTCTTGTAAATACCCTGATGCCCGAGCCCTACCACAGGGCAGAGCCATCATGTCAGGACCCCTGCAGGTGGACCGTGCAACAGGACCTTTTATGGTCCCCTGGGTGCATCAGTGTGCAGCCAAAGCTGAGAATCATGCAGATCCAGGGAGCTTAAAAAGAAAGTGCTCTTCTATGTAATGGTTTCTCCTTTACTTGGGCTTTCTTCAAGATTTCTGAGTTGTATTGCTGAACCCGTGTTCTGCAAAGGGGTCCTTTTGATACTCTTATTTGAGTGCGTTTGGGGGTTATTAGGTATGATAAGCTTCTTAAGGGCAAAATCCACTTATGTGCTTGTTTAACAACCCTCACAAAGAGCGGCTATTAGATAAACAACACTGAGGGGACTTTAGAATGCCCTTGCTGCAGTGGGTAGCTGAGTCATCCCCAGTGGTGAGCCATGGGCAGATGTCATCCCAGACATGTGTGCAGTGGTAAGGGGTGAAGTGGTGTAGCTGGCAGGCCCTCACCCTTCTCTGGAGAGGAAAAGGTGAGAACTGCAGCGGTTAGGAGTCACGACAGCTAGTCTTTCAGCACCCACATCTCAGAATCTTACGATTTCTTCATGGAGGAGAAGTGCTCACTGATTATTGTCTTGGCCTGTTCTAGAAAATACTCTGGGGGAGAACTGGCCTGCTTCTACCCCCTCTCTTCCCTCCTACCTGACTCAGCCTCATACTGTGTGCTGTGCTAAGTTGCTTCCATCATATCCAGCGCTATGAACTGTACCCCAAGAGAGCCTCTGTCCGTGGGATTCTCCAGGCAAGAACACTGGGGTGGGTTGCCATGCCCCCCTCCAGGGGATCTTCCTGACCCAGGGATCGAACTCACATCTCTTATGTATCCTGCATTGGCAGGTGGGTTCTTTACCCCTAGTGCCACCTGGGAAGCCTCATACTAGATGCAGGCAATTCCCTTTGTGATCATCTGGGACTGAATTCAGAGACTGAGAGTCTAGCAGAAGGCACTTTTGTGAGCTTTGTAAAACAACCTACCATAAATATTGTAAATAAGAAGTACTCTTCGAGAAGGGCTTCAGAAGATTCAAGGCTTTGTATCACAAAATGAGTCTTCATACATTGATAGCACCCAAGCATCTTTTTGCGGGATCGATGGAAAGTTTTTTTTTTAATGAATTTAAAATTTTCTTTACAAATTGCAAATAAAATGCTTCAGCGATTTCACTTTTTCCATTCCCATCCAACATATTTTCAGACTTCTTCGATCTTGTCTGTGTGGCTTGTTCCAATATTTCTGATCCAGGTGTTTCATGCTTGGTATGCTTTATTTATTTTTTCCTTGATTGAGCACCATGCCTAGCAGCTGCTTTGTCAACCTTGTTTTGATGGAATTTTTCTTTGTTTCAAAAAGCTTCTCATACTCCATGTCAGTTCTGCTTGTTCCAAACACAGTGATGAGATAAGTCTGGGAGTAATANTGCTTTATTTATTTTTTCCTTGATTGAGCACCATGCCTAGCAGCTGCTTTGTCAACCTTGTTTTGATGGAATTTTTCTTTGTTTCAAAAAGCTTCTCATACTCCATGTCAGTTCTGCTTGTTCCAAACACAGTGATGAGATAAGTCTGGGAGTAATACTCTTGGTATTCTAGGGAAAGATTTGATCATCTGAGGCCGATTCACTCCACTGAGCAGTTCCACACTGTAATAAAATCCTACAATGCATTTTCATTTCGGTCCTTGANAAAAAAAGAATCCCCTTCTGTGGGAAAACCTTCTCTTTCCCCCGTCTGTACTGAGCTCCCACTCCTTCGCTTCTCTGAAGTGTCTGGACGTCTTGAGGAAGCATCCAGGTTCTGGTTCCCTGAGTCTCAGACCTCCCTATGCCCCAGAATCACTTGGGGATCTTGGCCAGAATATAGACCCAAGACCCCATCTCACACACGCCAGCTTAGAATCACTGGGAGCCGGTTCTGGAAATCTATTTTTATTCTGAGCAGTTGCCAGGAGGTCGTTTCTTCCACAGCCAGCCTGCTCCCAGTCCAGCGGCCTCCAGAAGCATCTTTCACCAGATAATAACAGTTGATCTCATTGATATAGAGGCCCAGAAGTACTAAAACATCATGAAGACAAACATACTTTTAAAAAGCTTTTCATCAGATCTTGTCTTTTAACTACTTCTCACTTGGAAATTATTATTTCTCATTATAGCTGGCATTTAGTTGAAACCACATCCCTGAGATTCTTTCACCATGTGATTGCTCTCCAATGATTATCTGAGTTTCTACAAGATAAATGTCCTTTGTTTATATCTAATGCCTATATTGCCTGGACATTCCAGTTCAGTGAAAATCAGAATAATGATCATAGTGAACATTGATGATGCACTCCATGGGTTTTGGGAACAGTGCTAAGTGCTTGACATGAGTTGACACATTTCACTCTCTCTCAAGGCATGAAAGAGGATGAGGTAGGTGCTTTTATTGTTGAGTTGCTAGGTTGTGTCGGACTCTTGTGACCCCATGGACTGCAGCCATTCCCTTCTGCAGGGGATCTTCCTGACCCAGGNTAATGATCATAGTGAACATTGATGATGCGCTCCATGGGTTTTGGGAACAGTGCCAAGTGCTTGGCACGAGTTGACACATTTCACTCTCTCTCAAGGCATGAAAGAGGATGAGGTAGGTGCTTTTATTGCTGAGTTGCTAGGTTGTGTCGGACTCTTGTGACCCCATGGACTGCAGCCATTCCCTTCTGCAGGGGATCTTCCTGACCCAGGGATTGAGCCAAGGTCTGCCACCTTGCAGGCAGATTCTTTACCATCTGAGCCACCAGGGAAACCATACACCAATTTAAACCTTGGAAAATAGCTTGTCACTGACCTCAGGAGGAGGTTCAAGACTTACACATTCATGCTATTTTTACTGTGGGGTCAACTGAAACCTTTGGAGAGATCAGTCCATTCTAATACAACCTCTGAGCTGCTCTTTAAGAAGATGACTCCAGTTACATGTTTTTATAGCGACTCTGTGTTTCCTGGAGAGGTGGGTGGCAGGAGGGAGGTATGCTCCTTCAATGTCACATGCGTGCTAAGTCACTTCCGTCGTGTCTGACTCTTTGTGACCCTATGGACTGTAGCCCACCAGGCTCCTCTGTCCATGGGATTCTCCAGACAAAAATACTGGAATGGAGCACCATGCCTTCCTCCAGGGGATCTTCCCAATCTAGGGATCAAACCCACATCTCTTATGTCTCCTGCATTGGCAGGTGGATTCTTTTCTACTAGGGCCACCTGGGAAGCCCTTCAGTGTTGCATGAGATGCTAAATATCTGTTCCTACCTGTATCATTCTCTTTCTAAACTCCTTTTTGGCCTGTTTCCTCTTAAATGAAAGGGTTTTGATGCTATATCTTATACAGGCAACGATGGGAATGAGCTGAGCTGATGGAATGGAAAGCACTCAGTAATGCACAAACCACCAGAGAAATGTAAGGTATCCTTTCTGTCTCACTTCTAGTTGCTCAGAGCTGGTGCTTTTTAAAAAACAATATGTTCACTGAAAGATTATTTATGAAGTGTTAATATTTTATATAATGGTTTTAATATTTGTGTAACTTAAAATTCTGAGATGCCCTTGAATAATACAGATATCTACAATACTCTCATGTACACAAACTACTAGATTTCCTGGTACTTAACATAGTAAGACTGCTCACTTCCACCCATAAAACATTAATCTTTCAAAACCACACCTTTAGGAGTTCACAAATTCTTATTTCTCCCGAGTTTTTAAAAATTATATTTAAACCTTCTTTAAAAAGGAAGCTGAAATCCTCAAGCCAAAAGACTTAATCTGCCTTTCACAATGTTTATCAAATCATCATGGTGTACATTTTATTTATTTTCTTTCAAGTTGTATATAAGATTTTGTTTTATAATTTTAATTTTTTTGACCTTTTAAATACTTAAAAATTGTGTCAATTACACCTCAATAAAGCTGAAAAAATTGAAATCAAATACAAAAAAGCCTCAATCTGAACGAATTCTGAGAAATAGGTCAATGAAGAGGATCTTTTATTCATCCCACAGAAAAAAATACATTTAGTAATTTTCGCCTGAAGAAAATATATCTTGTATTTAAAGAACTCAAAGATTAGTTATCAGGAGCTGCTTTTGGATAATGACCAATAAGAGCTTATCAACAGTAGGATACTGATGCCAAGGACTATCCCCTCTTGCATGCATTATTCTCTGTACTTGCAGCTCCTTTAGTGGTCAGGATGATGGGATCAACCACGCAACCAGTGCATGGTTAGGGAATCCCACAGAGGAATGAATCATGTATGAAACATGGTGCCTCCCCCACAGTGGATCGCTCTCTGAGCTAGGATGCTAACTTAGATAACCACCAAGCACTCACTGTCTAAGAATCTCCATTACTAATTAGCAAGCATGGGAAACCCTGCCTGCAACTCACAGTTGTTCACATATGTTCTCCAAGGGCTCCATGTACAGCAGTGCCCTGCAGCAGAAGGCTCTTCATGATGCCCATCTGTAAACATATAGTATACGAGTCTGTTTGGACATTAACTTGAACATATCAATCCTTTTGGAGAGTCCACAGGGAGTCCTGCAGAAACCATCCCAGCATTAGAGTTGTTTCCACCTGAATCCCAAGTCATTAACACTGGATCCAAGATAATGAACCAGTGTCTAGAACTTAAAATCTGTATCTTCAANCCCTCTTGCATGCATTATTCTCTGTACTTGCAGCTCCTTTAGTGGTCAGGATGATGGGATCAACCACGCAACCAGTGCATGGTTAGGGAATCCCACAGAGGAATGAATCATGTATGAAACATGGTGCCTCCCCCACAGTGGATCGCTCTCTGAGCTAGGATGCTAACTTAGATAACCACCAAGCACTCACTGTCTAAGAATCTCCATTACTAATTAGCAAGCATGGGAAACCCTGCCTGCAACTCACAGTTGTTCACATATGTTCTCCAAGGGCTCCATGTACAGCAGTGCCCTGCAGCAGAAGGCTCTTCATGATGCCCATCTGTAAACATATAGTATACGAGTCTGTTTGGACATTAACTTGAACATATCAATCCTTTTGGAGAGTCCACAGGGAGTCCTGCAGAAACCATCCCAGCATTAGAGTTGTTTCCACCTGAATCCCAAGTCATTAACACTGGATCCAAGATAATGAACCAGTGTCTAGAACTTAAAATCTGTATCTTCAATCATAATGGGCAAGGTTTCTCAGACACAGCATTATTCACATTTTAGGTTGTGTGGCTTTTTGTTGTAGGGGACTGTCCTGGGTGTTCCTGCCTGGCTTCTACCCACTGGGTGCCAGGAGCACTGCCCTACAGCTGTGACATCCAGAATGTTTCTGGATATTTCTGGATATTGATATTTCCTGGGGGCCAGAATTTCCATGGACTGAGAGCCAGTGAGAGAGGGTGCAGGTGAGAACTGGGCTGAGCTGGATAGGGTCATAGGCAACATCTGACTAGACTCGAGCCCTGAGGACTCCTCTGTGGATAAAGAAAGATGCCGTAAAACAGTGAAACAGGAGTGAAAACAGCCTTTGCTTCAGCTGGCCATTCTCGAGTTGTCACTGCTCTGTGAAAGGTGATGATGGGCAAGGATGCTGAAATGGGCAGGACCCGTTAAAGCATAATCTTCACGGAGCTAGAGTTTCTGCCAGGGCTGCAAACAACAACAGCCAGAGCTTCAGGCTAGAAAATGACTCCAGAAAGGTTGTGTACATCTATGCTTAAGTGCTGATGGCCCCAACCTCTTATCTGTACTCACCACCAATGGTTATGTTATCACAGAATAGGGAACAGGGTCAGGAACCAGAAAGAACAGGAGTAAGTACAAGCAGAGTGTCACAGAGACTCAGCTTGGTGGTTGCTGGTATCTCCTAGGGGTGTGGAGTGACTGAGCAGAAGCTGAATCATCCTTTTCAACACACATGCACACATACAAACATGCACCCTTGTACACGCACACACACACATGCACATCACACATAAACGTGTGCTCATCTCCAGCACACACATATATAAATGTGCACTCATGTACATGCACACACACACATGCACATGCATATGCAAATATGCAGCCACACATGGACAGGCACACATACACACACACACACACATACACACACTTACGATGGTGAGCTATTATGCAAGTCCTAACTGTGTGGAATATGGGTTAGCATTCAGAAGAGGTGCAGAAGGCTGGCCACAGAGTGTGTCACCAGACAGTCCTCAGTGCAGGGGCAACCCTGTCCATTTGTGTGGGGACGGGGCAGGGCAGGCTTCAGAAGAAACCTGGCCCAAGTGTAGTCGTGTGTTAGAGACTCACATCCCCGGCACTGGGATGAGCCCAGGCGTACATGGCGCCACATTTGTGTAGAAAACCTCAATCAATAAAGATAAGCTAAGGGGCCAAGTGTTGGCTGTTCTAGTCCCCCCAAAGGCCAACCTTGAATAATTCAGATGTAACCCTGTTTCCCTGCTCTAGCTGTTGGCCTTGGGGTGGGAGCCTGTCATCTCTCAGTAGAGTCTTAACAGAATAAAGCCTGATGATTCTGTGAATCAGAAATGCGTGGGGCTCACCTGGAGACCTCTCCTCTACTCAGAGCTTTCCAGCTCATCACATCTCTGCCTTCTTCCTCCTCATTCTCCTGAAGATAAAAGGCAGATAATGAAACACCTTATATTTAAGATGCCTGTATCTTTAAGGTGCTAGGAGTAATGCCTCACAATCCAAGGGTAGTAGCCTCAATCTAGTGAAATTCTAATTCAGGCTTTGTTTTCTGCATGGAGACTCATTTTTTAAAAAAAATTTCATTGACATATAGTTCATTTACAATGTATTCACTTCTGCTGTACAGAAAAGTGTATATGTACATTCAATTATACATCTATACATTCTTTTTTAATACTCTTTTCCATTATAGTTTATCACAAGATGATGAATATAGGTCCCTGTGCTATACAATAGGACTTTGTTGCTTCTCCATTCTATATATGTTAATTTGCATCTGCTAATCCCCAATTCCAGTCCTTCCCTCCTCCCAACCCCCATCCCCCTTGGCAACAACAAGTCTGTTCTCTCTCCCCGTGATTCTGTGTCTATTTCATAGATAGGTGTGTACATTGAGACTTGTTTTAATGTAATAGCAGTAAGTCTCATAATGTGTTATTTTCCTCTGAAAATAGAAATGATCAGTAAAGCATCTATCATTCTGTCATTAAGGGCCTGAAATGGGCTCTAATGATTTATCGAGGTCCCGTGGAAGGGCGTTTTCTAGACTAGGGAATCAGACCTGTGCTTGCCTTGCATAAGCTGTCAAAGGATGGGCTGAATGCCTGGCTCTTCTCTGCCATCTACCTGGGCATCTCGGCAGGTCCTTTCATCTCCCTCTGCCACTGTCCTCAGCCCTACCTCTAGAGGGGTGATTTCTCTAAACCTGTGTGCTAGCAGCCTGGCATGCTTCTAATCCTTTCTAGAAGAAACCCCACCTACTTTTAGCCCTCTTTTTAGTACTTACTGCTATCTGACGACAGGGGCATTTTGGACCATTTTCAATGACAGCAGTTTGCACTGTTTTAAAGCTCCCCTCCCTTCCCCTGTCCTGTTGCATCCTTGCCCTGCCGTCCACCCCTCCCCTCCCAGGACTGCAGGCAGCCCCAGGAAGTCTTTGTGGTGTGTGGGGGCAGCCTGTCCAGGACGGCTGCCTCCTGAAACTCTTCCTGGAAGGCTCTGGGCTCCTCAAGACCCTAGCACCTGCCCCACCTGCCTAGACCCACTTCCCACAGTCATCTCTGACCTTGAGCCTCAGCATCCCTCTCAATGGAGTTCTGGAAGGAAGTTAACAATTGCGGTGCATTTTGCAATCACGTGTTCCAATAGCAGTCAGCGGAACTATTTCCCTGACATGCGGGCCTAATGTTCTGTGTTGAATCCATAGTCTTGCTTGGTGAGCCAGCTCGTTTAAATCCTCCTCAGCTCCATCCTCAGAAAGTCTCTTCCACACACTTCCCGGGTCATTATGTCCCAGTTCAGTCCTATCAGGGATGTTGTTTCTTGTGTAGCTGCCCAGTCCCACTCAGGGATGTTAGAAGCCAGGCTCATTAGAGGTGGTTGCCAAGTGTATTAATGGACCTAAAGGGAAAGAATTAAGAACAGTTCTTTCCCTCCACATAATATAGGATGAATCGCTTTCCTGAACCGTGTGTTGATCCAAAAGGTAATGGGCCTGGACCGTGAAAGGTGTCCCTGGGTGCCTCTCTGCTCTCCACCCAGGTAGTAGTTACACGCAGGAAATGAAGGCAAAGCAGAAAAGCCCAGAAACATAAAAATCTGGAAAAGCTGAGAACTCCTTCGGTCATTCATTTTAACCCCCTCTATCATGGGGGCAGCAGAGGATGAGATGGTTAGATACCATCACCAACTCAAGGGACATGAGTTTCAACAAACTCCAGGTGATAGTGAAGAAGAGGGGAGCCTGGTGAGCTGCAGTCCATGAGGTCGCAGAGTTGGACACAACTTAGCGACTGAACAACAACAAATTGTGCCTCATCTACTAAGTCATTAACAAAAGGGTGGGATTGGGAGACTGGTATACTCGAAAATCTAAACAGCCAATTTGAGATTTCACTTGGTGTCATTTTCTCTCTCTCTGTATGGTGAGAGAATCCAATTTTCATTACGAGTCACATAGTTCAAAAGTGCCGTCCGGAAACACAGACAGGACAAGCAGAAGGGCCTGGGCCCTTCCCCAGGCCTCTCTGCCTCCCTCCTGAGAAGTGTAGCCTTTCCAGGGCTCTTGGACCAGATGGCCTGCATCTCCACACTCACTCTGCCTATGGATGTGGCAGGCCGGCTCTGACCAAGACTTCTACCCCCACACTCCGAGATCTGGTGTGTCACTGGCTCTTCTTGATGGCGATCACTACAGCAGTTGTCACAAGGGTCCGAACATGGGCCTCAGGGTCAGGTGTTCAGTGGGACCCCTGCCAGATCAGCCTAAAGACAGTAAAGTCCTTCTTGTGGTGTCATAGGGGAGACTCGGGCCAGTTCAGGGTGATGGGAGCCTGAACACCTTTGCTCCATGTGAACAAACAAACTTTGTTTCACAGCCTGGATTCTTTCCTATATGGCCTCCATGCCCTCTTCAAAGGTGACTTCAGGATAACAGCCCGAGATGAGTGGGTGTTTGCAGACATCGACCTGCTGCACAAAGTTGTCGTCCCGGCTCTCAGGATGTCCCTGAAGCTGCATCAGGTAAGCATGCCTTTTTTTTTTTTTTTTAAAGTATAATCCTGAAATATTAGGGGAAAAAATGACCTTTCAAAAACACGGTCCCCTTGCTCAGCATAATTCTGACAAGTGGGCTTCTGACTTAGTAACCAAGTGTGTGTGTGTGTGCGTGTGTGTGTGGTGTGTGTGCTCAGTTGAGTCCCCTCGACTCTGTGGCCCCATGGACTGTAGCCCTCAAGGCTCCTCTGTCCATGGAATTTTCCNCATAATTCTGACAAGTGGGCTTCTGACTTAGTAACCAAGTGTGTGTGTGTGTGCGTGTGTGTGTGGTGTGTGTGCTCAGTTGAGTCCCCTCGACTCTGTGGCCCCATGGACTGTAGCCCTCAAGGCTCCTCTGTCCATGGAATTTTCCAAGCAAGAATACTGGAGTGGTTGCCATTTCCTACTCCAGGGCATCTTCCCAACCCAGGGGTCAAACCCGCATCTCTTGCCTCCTGTACTGGCAGGCAGGTTCTTTACCACTAGTGCCATCTGGGAAGCCCAGCAACTAAGCACTGAGGCATTGCCTATTTTTGATGGTACCCATGGTGATGTGCCCTCAAGAGTCCCTAGGAGGTTGTGATCTCCCACTAGCATGGAAGAGAGGACTTGGCTGGAGAAAATGACATGAGAAGTGTCCACACTGTGGTGAAAAGTCTTAGGCTTCTATGCGACCAGCTCTATGGGCCCCGAGGCCACTGAGATAATGAGGTGCCCTCCAGCCACCCAGCGGGGCTGAGCAATGTGGAGGTAGACTTGGCCTTGCACCAGGCATCGGCCTCATTGCTGTGTGCACAGCAAGCCAGGACCAGCTCTGTGGTCCTCCCGACCCACAGATGAATTCTTTCCCCAGGACCAGTTCACTTGCCCCGATGAGTACGAAGACCCAGCAGTCCTCTACGAGGCCATCCGGTCCTTTGAGAAGAAAGTGGTCATCTGCCATGAGGGTGACCCAGCCTGGAGGGGCGCTGTGCTGGCCAACAAGGAGGAGCTGCTGACCCTGAGGCACGTGGTAGATGAGGGCACGGATGAGTATAAGGTGCTCATGCTCCACAGAAGCTTCCTGAGCTTCAAGGTGATCAAGGTATGGGAGCCATCCTTCCCGGCTGCCACCAGCCTGGGGGGACATGAGAAGAAATATATGGCTGGTCAACAAGTTCATTTGGGTTTTCATTCAGGAAAAACCTGAATGAACTTTTCATGTTTAAAATGTGTGACCCCATAGATGGCAGCCCACGAGGCTCCGCCGTCCCTGGGATTCTCCAAGCAAGAACACTGGAGTGGGTTGCCATTTCCTTCTCCAATGCTTGAAAGTGAAAAGTGAAAGTGAAGTCACTGAGTCGCGTCGAACTCTCAGTTACCCCATGGACTGCAGCCTACCAGGCTCCTCTGCCCATGGGATTTTCCAGGCGAGNGGTGATGTCCCTGTGTGGCTTTAACCACAGTGGTAGTAAAAACAAGGAGGGAAATTTCATTTTCCAGGGGCAGGAGGAGGTGTCTGTGTGCTGGGGGTTGGGGAGGCAGGTTGCATCTCTCTTATACAGCATGGTTCTAATAGCCAAGAAGCCCTGCTGTTGTTTAGTTGCCAAGTCATGTCTGACTCTTTCATCCCATGGACTGTATCCCACCAGGCTCCTCTGTCCACGGAACTCCCCAGGCAAGAATACTAGAGTTGGTTGCCATTTCCTCCACCAGGGGATCTTCCCAACCCAGGGATCGAACCCGTGTCTCCTGCATTGGCAGGCAAGTTCTTTACCATTGAGCCACCTGGGAAGCCCTAAGAAGCCCTGTACCCACCCAAACTAAGGATAGGTCTGTTCCTAGTCAGGGGTTGAAGAAGCTCTGGGTTTCAGTGTGAGGTGAGTTTTGTAGCTTGAGTTCTTATTTGCCAGTCAGTGTGCCAAGCAACAAGCTTGCAGAAAGGATGCTGTCAAGAGGTAGGGCAAAGGGTGGGGGCCACCACATGATGTCACGCAGGCAACCAAGGATGCCCAGTATATCCTGTGGGATCCTGTGGAAGGGAGTCCCTGGGGGCCGTGGGGGAGGACGGCCCCAGCAGAGCATGACACAGAAACCTGGCTAAGCAGCAGTGATTGAGATGTTCTCAAGGGTGGATGTGAACCAAGTTCTAAAAACAGGGACTTTGTTTTACTCACAGTGCCCAAGGCTCTGTGCCTGTAACTGGGGTCCCAAGTGTTCCTCCCCCATGTCCTGCCTCAGTTCCCAGCTGAGTGTCCCCTTCCTGGTCCTTGCTGGATTCTCAGAGGACTGGGGTCCCAGGTGGCCATACCTCACGCCTAGTTGGAGTGCCCTCATGCCTAGTGACCAGAAGCTCACTGTGCAGTCCCAGCGGTAGCTGACAGCATGCAGACTTCTCACGGGAAGGGGGCTCAGCCCACTGGTGGAGGCTAGTGGCCTGGTGGCTCAGAGAAGTTAGGAATTCTTAACTAATCACCAATNACTGTGCAGTCCCAGCGGTAGCTGACAGCATGCAGACTTCTCACGGGAAGGGGGCTCAGCCCACTGGTGGAGGCTAGTGGCCTGGTGGCTCAGAGAAGTTAGGAATTCTTAACTAATCACCAATTCAATGGACATGAACTTGGGCAAACTCCAAGAGATGGTGAGGAACAAGGAGGTGGCCTGGCATGCTGCAGTCCATGGGGTTGCAAAGAGTTGGACATGACTTGGCAATTGATCAACAATAACAAGTAATCTGACTCCCCAATTGGACAGAAAGACTATCTCTTGTATCCTATTGTAAGGATTTGCACCACCACTTTTCCTCAGCCTCTTGATGAAAGTGAAAGAGGAGAGAGAAAAAGCTGGCTTAAAACTCAACATTCAGAAAACTAAGATCATGGCATCCAGTCCCATCACTTCATGCAAATAGATGGGGAAACAATGGAAACCATGACAGATTTTATTTTCTTGGGCACCCAAAATCACTGCAGATGGTGATTGCAGCCATGAAATTGCTCCTTGGAAGAAGAGCTACGAAAAACCTAGACAGCATATTAAAAAGCAGAGAGACATTACTTTACTGACAAAGCTCCATCTAGTCAAAGCTACGGTTTTTCTAGTAGTCAAGCATGGATTGAGGGTTGGACCATAAGATAGCTGAGTACCGAAGAACTGATGTTTTTGAACTGTGATTTTGAAGAGGATTCTTGAGAGTCTCTTGGACTGCAAGGAGATCAAATCAGTCAATCATAAAGGAATTCAACCTTGAATATTCATTGGAAGGACTGATGTTGAAGCTGAAGCTCCGATACTTTGGCCACCTGATGTAAAGAACTGACTCATTGGAAAAGATCCTGATGCTGGGAAAGATTGAAGGTGGGAGGAGAAGGGGACGACAGTGGATGAGATGGTTGGATGGCATCACTGACTCGATGGACATGAGTTTGAGCAAGTTCCAGGAGTTGGTGATGGACAAGGAAGCCTGGCGTGCTGCAGTCCATGGGGTTGCAGAGTCAGACACGACTGAGTGACTGAACTGAACCACCACTTTTAAGATAACAATCAAAGACAGAGGAATAATGCTGGAATAATGAACCAAGGAGGGTAATTTATATAGAATTTCAACTCGGGCTCTTAGGAGGTTTGCCCTAGAATCACTCATAATTTGATAATGAAGTAATTGGCAAAATAAGTTAAACTACAAAATAATAAGTAGCACGAATGCATTCAGTTTGGTTTCTTACTTGTTCCATTTGCAAAATTAATTTTAAAAAGTCAAGAGCAACCAAAAAACCTCAAGAAAACCTGAAGCAATGTGGGGAGAGGATTACCCCGTCTTGCATAGAACACAGACCAGTCCCCTCTGACACACAGATGGGCCTTTGTCCCTTTGTTACTGAAATGAGCTAAGTCCCCCAGCAAGTATGGGTGGTCTCTCCAGCATCAAAATCATCATCTTGCGGATGACTGTGGAGTATTTGGGGGCAGCAATCAGCGTTACAGGATAAATCAGAAACAGATGTTTGGCCTTGCCAAACTGAATAAACTAACAAATCACCATCTCTCTTCTTAATTCTGATTCGTCAGGGTCCCTTTCTCTCTCTTTCTTCCTCTGCAAGAGTAAGCACTCAGCAAGGATGATCAGATGGGCCCAGCTGCCTGCACTCACCCAGGAACCTGACTTCAGTACCGCACTGTGAGCTGCTCCACAGGGGGAGCACCCCAATTTCTTGGACAGGCAGGAGGGAGCCAGGTGGGAACCCCAGTGCTCTCTGAAACTGGTCACCCACCACCACAGTGGGAAAATGGCACTAAGGTCAAAGTTAGGAGGCCCCTTTCAGCCAATCCAGGGCAGTGGGAGGAGCAGGGCTCGGGGATACCCAGGGAATGCCCACAGTAACGTCTCTTCCCACGTTGAGTGCAGAAAGTCAGACAGAGAAAGACAAATATCCTATGACACTGCTTTAAAAAAAAAAAGGGTACAAATGAACTTATCTCCAAAACAGAAAGAGTCACAGATGTGAAAAACAAACATGGTTACCAGGGGGTAAAGCAGGAGCAAGGATAAATTGGGAGATTAGAACCGACATATATGCACTGCTATATAAAATAGATAAGTAACAAGGACTATATTGTATAGCACAGGGAACTCTACTCAGTATTCTATAATAACCTATATGCGAAAAGAATCTTAGAATGGATATATGTGTGTGTATAACTGAACCACTTTGCTGTACACCTGAAGCTAACACAAAGCTGTAACAACTAGGTGTAAGCTCAGTTGCTGAGCCGGCTGACTCTGCGATCCCATGGACTGTAGCCCACCAGGTTCCTCTGTCGTGGGATTTTACCAGCAAGAATACTGGAGAGGGTTGCCATTTCCTCCTCCAGGGGATCTTTCTGACAGCAGGATTGAACCGTCTCCTGCATTTCCTGCATTGGCAGGTGGATTCTTTACCACTTTGCCAGCTGGGAAGCCCATGTAAATCAACTCTAATAAAATTTTTTTAAAAATTAAAATGTGTCACTCATGTGGTCCCATCAGTTCAGTTCAGTCGCTCAGTCGTGTC
>SJYW01033628.1:600549-644078 GCA_006410735.1 Raphicerus campestris
GCAATCTTGATTCCAGCTTGTGCTTCTTCCAGCCCAGCGTTTCTCATGATGTGCTCTGCGTATAAGTTAAATAAGCAGGGTGACAATATACAGCCTTGACATACTTCTTTTGCTATTTGGAATCAGTCTGTTCCATGTCCAGTTCTAACTGTTGCTTCCTGACCTGCATACAGATTTCTCAAGAGGCAGGTCAGGTGGTCTGGTATTCCCATCTCTTTCAGAATTCTTCACAGTGTATTGTGAGCCACACAGTCAAAGGCTTTGGCATAGTCAATACAGCAGAAATAGATGTTTTTCTGGAACTCTCCTGCTTTTTCCATGATCAGCAGATGTTGGCAATTTGATCTCTGGTTCCTCTGCCTTTTCTAAAACCAGCTTGAACATCAGGGAGTTCACGGTTCACGTATTCCTGAAGCCTGGCTTGGAGAATTTTGAGCATTACTTTACTAGTGTGTGATGAATGCAATTTTGTGGTAGTTTGAGCATTCTTTGGCATTGTCTTTCTTTGGGATTGGAATGAAAACTGACCTTTTCTATTCCTGTGGCCACTGCTGAGTTTTCCAAACTTGCTGGCTTATTGAGTGCAGCACTTTCACAGCATCATCTTTCAGGATTTGAAATAGCTCAACTGGAATTCCATCACCTCCACTGCCTTTATTTGTAGTGATGCTTTCTAAGGCCCACTTGACTTCACATTCCAGGATGTCTGGCTCTAGGTGAGTGATCACACCATCGTGATTATCTGGGTCATGAAGCTCTTTTTTATACAGATCTCCTGTGTATTCTTGCCACCTCTTCCTACTATCTTCTGCTTCTGTTTGGTCCATACCATTTCTGTCCTTTATCGAGCCCATCTTTGCATGAAATGTTCCCTTGGTATCTCTAATTTTCTTGAAGAGATCTCTAGTCTTTCCCATTCTGTTCTTTTCCTCTATTTCTTTGCACTGATTGCTGAAGAAGGCTTTCTTATCTCTTCTTGCTATTCTTTGGAACTCTGCATTCAGATGCTTATATCTTTCCTTTTCTCCTCTCTTCTTTTCACAGCTATTTGTAAGGCCTTCCCAGACAGCCATTTTGCTTTTTTGCATTTCTTTTCCATGGGGATGGTCTTGATCCCTGTCTCCTGTACAATTAATGTCACAAACCTCCTTCCATAGTTCATCAGGCACTCTATCAGATCTAGTCCCTTAAATCTATTTCTCACTTACACTGTTTAGTTCACTAATTCCTAGAATGTCGATGTTCACTCTTGCCATCTCCTGTTTGACCACTTCCAATTTGCCTTGATTCATGGACCTAACATTCCAGGTTCTATGGAATATTGCTCTTTACAGCATCGGATCTTGCTTCTATCACCAGTCCCATCCACAACTGGGTATTGTTTTTGCTTTGGCTCCATCCCTTCATTCTTTCTGGAGTTATTTCTCCACTGATCTCCAGTGGCATATTGGGCACCTACCAAGCTGGGGAGTTCCTCTTTCAGTATCCTATCATTTTGCCTTTTCATACTGTTCATGGGGTTCTCAAGGCAAGAATACTGAAGTGGTTTGCCATTTCCTTCTCCAGTGGACCACATTCTGTCAAACCGCTCCACCATGAGCCGCCCATCTTGGGTGGCCCCACACAGCATAGCTTAGTTTCATTGAGTTACACAAGGCTGTGGTCCATGTGATTAGACTAACTAGTTTTCTGTGATTATGGTTTCAGTGTGTCTGCCCTCTGGTGCCCTCTAGCAACACCTACTGTCTTACTGGGGTTTCTCTTACCTTGGACGTGGGGTATCTCTTCATGGCTGCTCCAGCAAAGCACAGCCGCTGCTCCTTACCTTGGACGAGGGGTATCTCCTCTCCGCCGCCCCTCATGACCTTAGACAATAGTTAGAGATACTCAATTCGAAAGCAGTCACATAAATTTCTTAAAGGTGTTTGGGAAGTGTAGGCAGAGGGGATGGTATTGTAGAGAATTCCTTACCTCTTGGAAATAGATGGTAATACTTTTTTTGTAAAATAAGAATTAGCAATTAATAACAATAGGCAGAGTCTATCATCAGAGACAGAGTGCGTTCTCAAATCAGTGATCCCTAGAGGTGCATTTTTCTTATTTCTGATGGATTTGCAGATGTCTGTCTAAATAATAGCTGAAATAACCTCAGCACAGTCTTTAAGTTGGCTCAACCAAACTTGGCTGGCAGTTCCTGAAATTCTCTTGGGCAACTTGGCAACGAAGCCCTCAGGACCTAAGGGCAGCTTCCCTACACTGGTCACTTGAATTAGGTAAGAAAATGACCCACACCCTGCAGCGTTCAGCCTGGAATGCTGCCCAACTCCCTGGGCCTCTAGAAGTAAGAAACAGAGGCGTGGCTTTCAGAGAAAGTGAGAACTGCTCAAAGAGCTAGGGAACTAGTCTATAGGGACAGGGTGATGCAGATGAAAAGACAAATGCATCCCTGCTGTGCCTGCATCTTGTTTCACGAGAGATCTACGAGCTGCTTCTTCAACTGCTGGGTCTACTGCTTATTATCCCGGTTCTCTGGCAGTTTTGGGGGGTACAGTGGGAGGAGGAGAGGTGTGGTCTACCCACTTCAGGGCCAGACTCCTCAGACAGGGCTGCCATGCCCTGCACTGTCTAGAGCAGGAAAGCTGCCTGAGTGTGCACGCTGAGTGTGTGCACACATGGACCCACGGGTGAGATCACAGCTGGCCTCCCTCCAGGACTCCTCTGGGCTGTCAACAACTCAGTCACGCATTTTTTTTAAGTGTTGTAAACAACTTTTATATTTACAACTCATGAACTTGTTAATCTGATCTTCAGCTGATCAACTGTTTATCACAGTGTACTCTTTGCAAAATATTGTATTATTAGCCCTCATTTAGAGGAGATTTTCCAAAGGTGACATTTCCTACTGTAGTTATTCAAACGTTCTGCTGGACTTGAGCTCAAGAGTTATTTTCTACATTTGAATGCTGAACAAAATTACTTCTCTTTTAAAGATAATATAGACCATAGTGCTGGGTTTTATATAAATCACGTGGCTATTCTTGTTCAGCATCGTGTGTTAAAACCATCTGCCTGGCAGGCCATTTCTAAGGCTGTTTGATGTGCGGAATTCTCTTGGTCCATGAAACAGGCATCACAAGGCCTGTTCCCTGAACTCTCCTCAAGCCTCCTCCACTTTTGTACTGTTTTGTCCCAAGTCACAAGCTCCTGCCATCAGGCCTTCCCCCCACCCCACCTCCACCTGATCTTCCCAGACACAGCATTCCATGAACACAGACACAGATGGAAGAGAAAGAGGGGCAAGGTCCATTCCACATTCCTAGGCTTCCCAGGGGCATCGGCCCTTGCCCCTGTAAGTAACTTAATGAACTTACAGCATTATGGGGCCCTCTTCAAGTCAGCCACGATACAGATCATATTTTGTGAATCAGAGACCATCTCCCTAATGTTTGCTTATTCAGAGATAAAAAGATAACTATTTGGGGGAATTCCCTGGTGACCCAGTGGTTACATTCAGCACTCTCACCACCCTTGTCCTGTGTATGATCCTTGGTTGGGGAACAAAGATTGCACAGACATGACCAAAAACAAACAAAAAGACTCCCATTTTTAAAAATACTATGTGTGAAGTGGCTGCTACAGGGATGAGGAAAGAACAACTGGGCACGCCCGTCCCCACATCAGCTCTGCCTCGCCCGCTGACCATGTCTTTCCTGCTTGAGCTCTTCACAGGAGCTCTGCATATGACCAGTATGTGCTTTTCAGAGGGAATTCCCCCTTGAAGTTGGGACTCACACCCAGCTATCCCAGGCATCTGGATTTATCTGAATAGCAGGCATTTCAAACTCAGGTATAAGAGGATTCCTGACCTCAAGTGGCCCCAGCACCCCTCCTCTCCGGGAGCCCCTCGCCTCAGTGGTTCGCACAGATGCGGTGCTCAGCGAGGGTGTGTGCCTCAGGTGTCCTGCCCTCTCTTCCCTCTTCAGCCTCAGCAGAACGTTGTTTCTACAGGCTGTGCATGCTTGGCCCCGAGCTGCAGCTATTTATGAATCCATTTTATCTGATACCAAGGGCTGGAGGCTTAAACAACAAATATCACTCACAGTTGGGAGGCTGGGAAGTCCAAGATCACATTATCAGCAGATTCAGTGTCTGGTGAGACCCGCTTCCTCGCATGGAAGCAGGAGTGAGGGAGCTCTTTGGGGCCTCTTTTTCAAGGGCACTAATCCCCTTCATGATGGCCCTACCCTCATGACCTAATCACCTCCAAAGGCCCCACCTCCAAATATCAGCACATGGGGGATTAGAGTTCAACATGAATTCCCGGGGAAGGGGGCACGTGGGGGGTCATGGGAAGAGACACTCAGACTTGGACTCAAATCCTTTCCTGCCAGGCCTGTCACGAGCGAGAGTGCAGGAGCCCCCCACACCAGTGACTGCCCAGGGCCATGCTGCGAGGAGACCCAGACACTCACCCTCCTCAAGCACATCTGGCTTTGGCTCTAAGTGCTCCTTTCCTCCCTCCGCCCCCCACTTTTTTTTTTTTTAAACTTTGGATGCTTTTAAAAATAATTTTTACTGGCATATGGGTGATTTATAATGTTGTATTGGTTTCCTTTGGAAGATGTCCCCTTCTACTCACGGCCAGAGAGCCTCTGCTAGGGGTACGGTGAAGGTTGCTTCCTGCAGGGGCAGGAGCCCCAAAAGGGCACCCTGCTCCCCAGGCCAGGGTGCTGGGGCACAGGGCCCAGAGTTCCTCAGCCTGCCTCCTTCTTTCCCGGTGCTGAGGGCTGCGGGGGCTCATCCAGGGCTGTGGAAGCTAAAGGGGAGTAGATTTATCACAGGAATGGGGGACCTGCCTGCTCCAGAGCAACCGCCACCACAGTGCACGGAGCCCACAGACCACGCTGAGCTGTGCCCTCTAGTTCCACTGAGTCCAGCTCATGTCACACCCCACCTGTTGGATGTCACAGCAGAGCCTCCCAGGACATGTCATCCAGGCAGGGAGAGTGGGATGCCCGCGCCCTCACCCTGGCCCAGGCACCCTTTTTCAGGCTGCCGTCTATTAATAATCTGGGAGACCCTTTCCAGGTGTAACCCTGCAGAGCCTGGGCCAGGGCAGACCAGGTTTCAGAGAGCCACACGGGGCAGACAGACCATCCTAAGAGCCGGTCACAGGCTATAAGCTGCCATCTTGGTTTAGATGCCACTGTTTTCAGCACTGTCTGCTGCCCCAGGGCCCACCTTGCGAGGCTCCTTACTCTACACATGCCCAAATAGATCAGTGGTCACATTCGTGCACACTCCCAGCAATAGCACCAGCTGGCACTGTGGCCAAGGCTAAAAAAATATACTGGCAATTCAAAAACACTGAAATGTCTATCACTCGAGTACCATCACCCTTGGGAGAGCAACTCTTATCCTCTGTGAGCCCTGGGGTTTCAGTGGTCTGGCCCATGGGGCCCTGCCAGGGCCGAACCTCATCTCTGCCGCCTTCTTCCCAACAGCCCCGGCTCTGGCCCTGGCCACTCCCCAGGGGACTGGGTGGAGGGTGAGGGTGGCTTCCTTCAGGCTGGGGCAGCCCTCCTCTGATGGCACTCACTCACCGCTTTTCTGGAAAGGAAACGGGGCCCAGAAAAGTCTGAGAACATGTCTAAATGAATGGGGCCCAAGTGGGAGTCTGATCTGAACCCCCGCTGAGTACCAAGTGCTACCAACATTTCTACAGGCTACTCATCCCTCCCACATCAGGACCCGCATGTCTGCAGTCATCACATTTCTCTTTATTTTATTAAGCAATAACCAAACAGATAAACAGTAAAAGATGTGGGCGGGGAAGGACTGAAAATGGCTCTTTTTGAAAAACTGATTTTCTTAAAATCAAATAACTGTTATCACTCCAAGTTGCAGGAGGCTGCAGCTGCTCCCGGGGAGGGGTTTAATTTTCCTGACATGCCAAAATGATCAGGAAGTGAACTCCTCCCCACCCGCCTCCCCTGAACACATTTATAAACTTCAATGGGGGCAAATTCCATCCAATACTCTGAAAACCATTTCTTCTTTCATAATTTACCCAAATCATACGCACAACTGCAAGAGGAAATAAACAGAAATCGCTCAGCATAAATACACCACAGTGGATTGTTAATCTTGTAGAGTCAATCCAGCATTAAGGCTAATTTGATCTTTTAAAACATTTTATGGAAAACAGCTGTCAGGCTTTCTTTGGAAAAGCCTCCAAGGTTTCATAAACTAAAGGCATAAAACCTGGCCGGGCAGAGCACTGGGGCTCCTCTCAAGAGACGTTTGCACGTGCAGAGAAGTGGTGACACGTCGTCTTCACTTCAGGCTGCTCTGCATGTGGGTCACAATCTCTGGCAAAAGGTGGTTTCTGTTCTCCTTGGTTACCTGCATACGAAGAAGTAGAAACGCAGATTTCAGAGTCCCTTTCCTTGCCTTCAGTTCCCTACTCTGCCGGGTTATATTCTAACAGAACAGCCCAGAAGACGACGCTTGCTTTATAGAGTGTGGCCCAGGCGACGCTGACCCAGTGAGGAACCCCAGGCCTCCCAGAATGCTCTGAAAGTGGGGCAGGTGGGCTCAAATCCCACCACCAGGTTCTGTGAAGGGACGGCTCACACAATGGGAGTGGGTTTGATGACAGATGGATTTTAACCAGGAGAAGTGCTGTGAATTGAGCCCTGGGAGGGCTGCTGGGGAAGCAGGCTGGGATGCGGCTCGAGTGAAGCCTGACCTGGACGGGAGGAGGCCTGAGGGAAGCCAGAAGAACCACAGCTCCAGGTGGGCACTCACCCACCAGGTGAGCCCTCTCCGGGCAGCCTCACAGCCAGGACTCCGGGATTCTCTCAAGAGATCTCAGGGGCAGCGGGGGATGCAGGGTAGACTAGAACGCAGGTCCCCTTGTGCCTGCTGTGTTAGCTCGGCAATTATCACTGTTACAGACAAAAGGAACAAGAGTGGATGCAAGCTCTGCTTGATGATCTGTGTTATATTTTTCTTTCTTTCACTACCAAAGGCCCATTGAGTACAATTCAAGCATCCAAACACCCTCCCAGGGAGCCCAGTTGGGGGGGGCTGTTTCCCCAGCATGGGGCAGGGTGGCCTCTCATCACCAGCGCCTTCCTGTGCCACCCACACAACATTCAACATGCACTGCCAGGGGGGAGGTGCCAGGAGTGGCAAGATTCAGCCAGGACCTTGACCTCACAGAGCCCAAAGACCAGATGGGGGGCACACATAACAGCAGCAAGGGCAAGGTTGACAGAGGGGCCCTGAGACCCTGAGTGTCTGGGGAGGCACGGGATACTGGGGGCAGGGGAGAGGAGCAGTGATCAGGGAAGAGGGAAAGGCCTCCACAGGCGGTTATGCCCGAGCTGCTTTTGACCAGTGGGCCTGGGAGAAGGGCAGTGGAAGTGAAGGGCGATGAGACGGAAAGCCCACCAGTCAAGATTCTGGTCCTGGGCGCAGGCTGTTTAGGTGCAGTCAGGGACCAAAGAGTGAGCCTTAACAGATGTGAGGTTCAGAGATGATAAGAGCCCTGGAGCACCGCCAAGCCACTCTGCCAGTGCCAATGTCACTCAGGTGTCCTGCCGGAGCCCAGCCACCCTCCTCAGGAGCTGCTGGGATTGCAGCAGGGACAGGGGTCCCCCACCAGCCCCATAACATGCAGCGAACCTCCCCATGCCTTGGTTAGGGAGAAAAAGAGTCACAATCAAAACTGGAAAAGACACACTTTGGGAATGACTTCTCATTTAAAACCAATGAACAGGATGCAAAGAGTATATGAATATTTTGCTACCCCCTTTGATTTTCCTAAGATGATTTCTGAAAATTATGTGGTAAGATGTCTATGTGAAGCCGTTTACAGTGTCCAGTTATTGTGCTCCTTGTCCACTGAAGACAAGTTTCATAAATGCAAGAACAGGGCACAGCATCATCTATCAGCGCAGGCGCCCCTCCCTTTCAGAATTCCTGTCTTTCTGGAGAGTTTAACTAGAGGAAGGCACTGGGGCTTGGGAGGGGAAAGGAGGTGAGGACGACTCAGGAAGGACCCCAGCGTCCTCACCACCCCCCGCCTCCCACCATGCCCTCCCAGGGCTGCAGGAGCCGCTCAGCCTCAGGTCCCGTGAAGATCAGACCCTGAATTCCAGGGCTGGACTGCATTCATCCCTGGGTCTGACACAGAAAATGTTTACTCTATTCTAAGCTGAGGAGGGTCTCTGAAATAGAGCTGAGCGGTTAAATACAGATTGAAGACTGACCGAGGAAGCATCTAAAGTGCTCTGAGACTCCTGGGGCCAGGAAAAGGCCTCAGGCCAAGGAAAGGCCCCTGTCAATGACTCAGGGCATAACATCACAAAGGCGTGAACATTTGGACAGAAGAACGCGTGAGCAAAACATCTCTTTATGCGTATTTGCGCGAGAGCAAAACAAAACCATACACGTTTCCTAGAAACCGTGCGGGAAGCACCCTGACACGTTTAAATAAGCAGGAGAATAAAAAAGGAAATTGATTTGACTATGCTCATTATTTTAAGTTAATGCATATCAAAAGTATTACTAGTCTGTTTCATATTTTGTCTTCATTTACTGAACCTAAAAATATGATGATTCATGAATTTAAACTCTCTATTTTTCCTTGAAGTTTAAAGGTTCTAAACCAAAAATTATTTTGCAAATGGGGCTTTTGGGAACCAGTGCCCACAGCAGAGAAGGGACTGCATTCCACATCCCAGGGCAACACCATGTCTCCCTAGAGGAGGAAGGGGGAGGGATGGTTCTTTGTTCAGCCATCCTGCCCATGGATTTTTGTGTGAGTATACAACATACACAACATAGCTTTTGTGTTTGTGTGCTCAGTTGCATCCAACTCTGGGACCCCATGATAGGCCTCGGGGGTCACAAAAGGCGTTCACAACTTATCAAGTAAACACCAAACAACAAGAACAAAAAACATGTAGACATCATACAACATAGCTTCACTGAGACTTAATTCATATTCCATAAAATTCAACCTCTTAAAGACAGAACTTGGTGGCTTTTAGTACGATCACAGTTGTGTTATAATCAGCACTGTATGTAAGAGTATTTCCATCACCCTCCCTCTCTGCAAATAACCCCACTCCTGATCACCACACTCACACCTTCCCCCAGGGCCCAGCAACCACTGATCCAAGGTCTGTGTCGACAGATTTGCCTATTCTGGACATTTTGTGTAGATGGGATCATACAGTCTGGAATCCAGTGTGACAGGGCTCCTTCACTTGGCATCACGTGCTGTTAGTTCCTCCAGGCTGAGTACGTGTCTCCACGTGATGCCCTCTTCTTGTGGGAGAAGACAGTATGTACGTCATTTGAGTACACCAACCACATCCTTTTCTGTTCATCACCTGAGGGACATTTGGGCTTGTCTCACTTTTTGGCTAACATGCACAGTGCTGCCATGAACATGGGGTGTACAAGATTTCGTGTGAACGTGTTTCTAATTCTTTGGGGCACACGCCTAGCAGTGGGATTGCTGGGATATAGGGTAATGCCATATCGAGCTGAGGAAATGGTGCATTTTTCCAGTCTCGGCAGCAGGGTATGAGGGCACCAATCTCCCCAAAGCCTTACCAACACTTTTTATTTTCCATTTCTTTAACTTCATTATAGCCATCCCAGTAATGTGAAGCACTATCTCACTGTGGTTCTGGTTTGCACTGCTCTAAAAACCAACAATGTTACACATATATGTTCATGTGCTTTTCAATCATTTTTCTATCTTTAGAGCAATGTCTTTTGTTTCTTTGCTCCTTTTTAAATTGGTTTATTTGTTTTTTAATTACTGAGCTGTAATAAGAGTTCTTTAGGTATCCTGGGATGCATGAAGTTCCTTATCAGATATATGATTTTTAAATATTTTCCCATCCTGTCGGTGGCCATTCTACTTTTTTCATAGTGTCCTTTGAAGCACATGATTTCTAAATTTCGATGGAGTCTTTTCTCCTTGTCACTTGTGTTTTTGGTCTTACATCAAATAAGACTCTAGAAGACAATGGCAATCCACTCCAGTATTCCTGCCTGGAAAATCCCATGGACAGAGGAGCCTGGTAGGCTACAGTCCATGGGGTCACAAAGAGTCGGACACAACTGAGTGATTTCACTTCACTTCAACCCAAGTTTGCAGAGGTTTACTCCTACATGTCCTTCAAGGACTTATATAGTTTCATTCTTACATGCAGATCTATGACTTTGGGTTAATTTTTGTGTCTAATGTGAGGTAAGAGTTCAACTTCATTCTTTTGGATGTGGATGTCCAATTTTTCAGCACCATTTGCTGAAAAATTATTCTTTGTTAACTTGTCCTGGCACTCTTGTTGAAGATCAGTTGACTGCAGACGTAAAGGTTTACTTCTGGACTTTGAGTCGACCCCAGTGATCTACGTGCCTGTCCCTCAGGAAGTTTGAGTCTTCCAACATCATTCTTCCTTTTCACAGTTGTTTTAACTGGGTCCTTTGAATTTCCATAAGAATTTTAGGATTAGCTTGTTAATTTCTATTAAAAACAAACAAACAAACAAACAAAAAAACCCTGCCTGCTGCCTCTTATGTAGCAGTTGGCAGGTGTACTTTCTCTTCTGTGCTCACAGAAGTCTGTGACCCAGAAACAGCATCAAATTCCTGGTGAGATTAAAATGGTTTATACTCTGCTTGGTTAAAATATCCATGGCCAGGAAGAGTAAGAGGAGGTCTAGAAATTTTCAAATTGGAGGGAAGCTGGGATCTAGTCCCCATTTTGTGATCTTGCAATCCCCTGGCAAAAACTAAAAGAAGAAAAATGGATTTATGGATGACAAGTTTAAATGGCTCTGAATTCAGAATAGTAGAACAGATTTTAGTTACAGCAATATTTTTATAAAGCAGAAAAACCAAATAATCTCTAGGAATCCTAGATTTTTAAAGTCACCTGAACCATCCCTACCCTCAAAGTTAACACATAGCAGGGCTACACTGATACTTAGGCTTTGGGGTGGAAAGACTGAGGTCTGAATCCTGGTTGTGCCCCCACTAACCTTGGATAAGCATGCCAGCTGTCCCTGATGAGGCGGAAGCTATCATGTCCCCACACACTGATGGACCTCAGCACTGCCTTCAGGTCTCCCAGGACTGGGGCCTGCCAGCCTGGGCCTCTCAACCCCCAATCCTCAGACTCCAGGCATCTCCCCTGGACCCTCAGAAGGCAGCATTCTCCAGCATCTCCAACAAGGAGACATTTCACAGGAAATCAAAAGCAACGTGGTTTGGAAATGCCACCAATTGACCAAACTCGTACTTTTTGTTAGAAGTGACCAGCTGGGATAAAAGTATTTCTTAATGTTGTTGATCAGAGAAGGATGGAAGCAGTAAAGAGCTATGATCTGAGAAATCAGAGTCATAATCTGGACCTGTGAAGGTCTTCACCTCTTGTCCCCAGAGCACTGACATCACCATTGAATGTTTTCTGATATTTGGTTTCAAACAACCTCATGAAGTGAAGTGAAAGTTGCTCAGTTGTGTCCAAAGCTTTGCGATCCCATGAACTATACAATCCATGGAATTCTCCAGGCCAGAATACTGGAGTGGGTAGCCTTTCCCTTCTCCAAGGGATCTTCCCATCCCAGGGATTAAATCCAGGTCTTCTGCATTGCAGGCAGATTCTTTACCAGCTGAGCCACAAGGGAAGCCCAAATTTAGACCTTAGAGAGGGCAACTGGATTTGAACTGCGGACCTCTTGATCTGCAATCAAATGCTCTACCACTGACCTATACTCCCAACAGGCATATATTTTAAACATGTTTCAGTAGCTACACACTTAGCAGTAAGCTCCAGAATAAACAAGGAAAACATTGCTAAACTTCTGAGAGGGAAACAGAATTTTCAGGAAGGGAACCTTCAATGCCTCAACTTGCGTAAGGATCGAAGTTTCTACACCCCTGAGTTCCACAGCTCCCTGTGGCTCTGGCTTTTAACTTTCTTAGTCTGTTCTTGGGCAATCTCTACCATTCCACTGCTCGCATTCACTGATTCTGTCCTCTGTCAACTCCCTTCAGCTGGCTGGGTCCAGCCACGGACCTTCTCATTCAGTCACTGCACCTTACATCCTGAAACTTTCATTTGAGTCCTCCTTAGAGCTTCCCTATTTTTGCTGAAATTTTTGATGTCTTTGCTTGAGGCTTTCTGTTTTCTATTTATTTCTAGTGGGTTTGTAATTGATTGCTGACACATGTTTATGATGGTTGTTTGAAAAATCTCTACCCTATAACTGGAGAAGGCAATGGCACCCAACTCCAGTACTCTTGCCTGGAAAATCATGGACAGAGGAGCTGGGTGGGCTGCAGTCCACAGGGTTGCAAAGAGTCGGACATGTCTGAGCGACTTCACTTTCACTTTTCACTTTCATGCATTGGAGAAGGAAATGGCAACCCACTCCAGTGTTCTTGCCTGGAGAATCCCAGGGACGGGGGAACCTGTTGGGCTGCCGTCTATGGGGTCACACAGAGTCAGACACGCCTGAAGTGACTTACCAGCAGCAGCTATAATCCCAACATCCATGTCATCCTTCTGCTGGCATGGTGGCTATTTACCTTTCTCACTCAGGCTGATTTTTCTGGTCCTTGGCATGACATGTGACTTCCGTTTGCATCTCCCGTGCTGTCCTGGGGTCCTGAGGTCCCCAGTCTGTGTGCATTCTTCCATCCACCTCTCAGGTCTTCTAAGGTCTGATTTATGTACAATATCTGAGGCTGTCAGCTGTACTTAGGAGGAGGAACACTTTCTCTCAAACTGAAAATATCCTCAGCTGTCTTTCTGGTAAGTAAGGCACTGTTCACCTAAACCCTATGATGAACAGTCCAGGCGCTGTGAACAGCTCTGAGTCACCATGAATGCGTCCCCAACATCATGACTGCAGCCCCATCTCCACATCGTCTGTCAGCACGGGGAAGCTGTCCTCCATGTATACATAAATTATTTCCTTATTTGGAATATTCTCCCTTCCTGTCCTCTCTTTCCATTTCAAAAATCCACCCAAGAACCCCTTCCTTCTGGAAACCTCTCTCCACTCCTTCTGTTCACACTGATCTCTCTTCTCATCTCCAGATTTTGACTGTCCCATGGTCTGTTTTTCTGGAGGGAAGGGTACACTCTTCACATGTGCTTGCACCATGGACTAAGTATTTGATGCAAACGATGCTCTCAAAAATAAATTCAGGTGAACTTTGCTGCTTATTAGCAAGAGAAAGGACTAAAGAAACATCTAATCCAACTCCTAAATCTGCAGATGAGTGAGCTTCTTCATTTATAAAATATGCGCAGAAGGTTCACAGGAGACCCAAAGGAATGCAGGAAAGACAAGAATAACGGGGTCTCTTGCATAATTAACCAAAAGCTAATCACTTTATTTATACATCATTAAGATCAATGATTACCTTGCCTAGGGAATAATTTCCTAGCTTAGAGAGGAGAAGCTGTGGTATTGTTTTAAGATACAGCACTTGTTTCTGATTTAACAGTCAACCCCCAAGTCCACTGCAGGGCTATTAGTTTGCAGAGACACCCAATCCCTGGAGCTTAGCACCAGCAGCTCTGCAGGCCCTCAGCTTGGAAGCTATCTGACCTGGAGACTAATTGTCTTTCACGATCTTTTATTATTCACTGACTCTGTTTCCACAGAAACTCTATGATCACAACCCAAAACTCTAACATGGAGGCCACGCAATGTAAGATATAGAGAAGGTAACATAAAACTCTGAAGACATGGTCGAGTCCTTTGAGGAACTGACCCTGCATGGCTCCCAGGGCTCCCCTGATCACTCCCGCCTGCCCCCAAAGACCACAGTGCCTGGGTTCACGTTCTTTGCATTTAGCCATAACTGAAACCACATAATTGCCTGCTCACATTTCTGTTATCCAGCCCCTCCATTAGAATTTCAGCTCCATGAGGATAAGGACTTGTGTCTCGTTCATCACCAAGACCTAGAATGAGGCCAAGCACACAGGAGATGCTCAATTCATGCACAGAGATGCTCAATCTCTCACTTACCAAGTAAGTGAGAGAATAAATGAATTAAGCAACTTACAGACACATTACTCCCGCCCTGGCTGCTCTAAACTTAATGGCTGCCAAATGCCCAGAAGTACCCTGGACACTATGGGGATAACATGTGGACGTCCCACCAAAGGCAGCTGACCCTGGTGACAAGTGACCAGCGATGTGGGGTGCTCCTGGTTACTCTGCAGCTGGCACGGCCCCACTGGTTCACTTGGTTGGGGGAGGGTGTGAGCACAGTGATGCAGCTGTCACTGACGCAGATACTAAGGTGCCACAGGGAGGACAGTATCCGAGAAGAAGGACGCAGAGGGATGACGGGAGAAAAGCGCGTATGTGGGCAAAACCCAGCAGCACCATCAGCGCTGAGACCTGGCCGAGCCACTGCCCCTGACCTACCTGCCCTTCACCAGCTCCACCCCACGGCTCCTCCCCCTGCAGGGGCCTGAGAGCCCCCGGAGCTCATGAAGACAGGTTCCTGGGCCTGCCCAGAGCCGGCGTCGCACTTCCAGGCAGAGCGTCTTACCTGCTGGGTACTTGACAAGCGGCCAGTGTGACTGAGAAAGATTTTTCTAACTTAAATTAGTGTCATTTAATTCAAATGTGAACAATCACGCGAGGCTAATGGCTATGGCCCTGTCTGGTGCAGGGAGCACATTTTCACCCTGGTGGTGGGAAGGTCTCGAGACGGTGCTGCTCCACAGCATCTGGAATCTGTGCCTCAACCGGTAGCCAAAAGTCCTTCCCCTCACAAGCAGAAGGGGGTCAGTTTCAAAGGGAAATCTTTAAAATAAAACAGCACTGCCTGCCTCTGTAACCTCATCATGCACTCAGCCCAGAGCACTGCAGCGTGCGGGGCTGAAGCTGGCAAGGCCCAGGGCTTGGCGGGGCGGGGGGAAGGGCAGCAGGAGGAGCTGGACCCTCCTGTGGTCCCCAGAGGCACGACTGCTTTGTCAGCAAGCAGAGGTGTAATTTCAGCTCTATAAACTCACAGGAAGTGAGATGCGCCTATATTCTAGCCTAAGAGGAAAAGCTATGGTGACTTGAAACCACAGGTGCGCTTCAGAGCCACACGCTGTTTCAGGGCACCTGCCCCGTGCCCACGGGGTACTCACGCTGAACACCTTCACGTCCTTTCGGGTTCTGATCTCTTCCACGAGGGCCAGTGGTTTTCCTTTGGGTACGGGGATGGTGCCGAGGACCACAGTCCCCGGTGTGGACAGTGCATGGCGGACGGCCTGGATGAATGGCTGGCTGAAGAGCTCCATCTTCCCCACCTCGTCGATGACACAAATGCTCTGTCCCGGGCGACCACTGGCCCCTGCCTGGGGGTGACAGAGACGCTGATTGGGACACGGAGTCACACCAGGCGAAGGGCCCAGGAACCCTCTCCCTCCTCGCTGTCACACCAAGGGCCTAGAGTCCCTCGCCCCCATCTCTGACTGCCAGTCAGAGCTGGGGAGGCAGCCCCGTAGGGAGGCAGGAGGCGGTCTCTGCAGCTGCGCAGAACGAACCACACCGGACCACCGGCAGAGGAGATCAGGAGCACTCCCTTGGGGACCCGAATGCCCAGAAGACTCAGTTCCCTGAGCTCCCCATTTTCCTGGCAATTTTCCCTCTTCTAGAACGGTCCCAATAACAACCAAGTTTTATATTTATATCCACCCCGGAAACAAGCAGGATCCATATGCCTCAGGCCTGAAAGAAATGAGACAGCAAGCCTGGGAGCCCTTGTTAATAACACTGGCCTCTTTTTTTTGGATTTTGGGTTGTATGAGTCCTGTCTGTTGGGAGGATGTAACCGTTGCAGCCAGATGCCTGTGTACTTCATAACCTGAGCTAAGAAGATCACTGGAAGAAGTGAAAATTAGAGGAGTCCTGGTTTAAGAGGGAAAAAAGTGAGTAGGTTGTGCCCTTGAATCTCAGAATCCCCTTCTAATGACTTTACATCAATGCACTCTCACTAAGTCACAAACTTGAAGACCTCTCTAGGACCAGGTGTGGCAGCCAGCCTCCAAGAGCCCTCAAGATTCCCAGCTAATAGGACTGGCATCCTCTACAGACCCCACCCCCATAGTACAATGCTGCCCTGTACTATATGGCAAAGAATGATAGAAGGGATGACATGCTCTTTCTGAGATTAGGAAAAAAGATCACGGCTTCTGTCCTGGTCCCAACCTCCATCCACCCATCCATCCATCTGCCCACCCATCCATCCTGGCTCACCTGTTCTCAGGGAAGATGCCTGCCATGCTGTGAGGACCCAGCTGATGGTAAGCTCCAGCTAATAAGGAACTGAGGCCACATGTCAACAGCCAGGGAGGATCTGAGACCTCCCTGCAACCATCACTGTGAACTTGGAAGGCTCAGGGCACTCTGACCTCATAAGAGACCCTGAGCCTGAACCACCCAGCAAAGCCATTTCTAGATTCCTAACCCAGGGAAACTGTATGAGATAATAAACATTTGTTGTTTCATACTGCTAGATCTTGGGGTAATTTGTTACACAGCAAAAGCTAACCAACAAAGCTGGTAGAACTTTGAATAGTTTTTCCACAGCAGGGACACAATGGAACATAAAATAAACACTTTGATGGCTGCTGAGTAACAAACATATTTCTATATCTTTGTATAAATGATTATTTTGAAAATGGTATGTAAAGCTGATTTACCAAGCATGTTTCATTATAAGTTCTCAGACTCCTTAAAAACGGACATCAATACATTCTCAGAATGAATGGCTGTGTTAAGCTAGATTTTGCTCAAATTCTAAATACAAATACCAAAGCTCTTCCAGTGTGGCTGTAGGGGGGGTGCCCGTGGTGATCAGTGACAGACAGGGCTGGGGGCAGATATCCTGGAGCCTCGTATGGTGTGCAGAGGGTGGGATGCTGTCCAATGGCTGAGAGTCTAAGTGTGCGAGGGGCACACGATGTCCCTGAAAGGCCGCTTGCTGTGTGGGGCCAGGAAGACAGGGGAGACTTCTTTGGGAACAGACATATGAGCCTGGAGGGAAGCCTCAGGGCACTGGTTTTCAAACTTTTCTATAAGCAGTCCTCCTTTAATTTTCCTGCTTGCTATCAAGTAGATATATTTTTCTACTCCTTTTATTGACAGAAAGACCAGGAATGGGTCCACTGTAATCATCCAAGAGAGGTTCTAAATCTCACTCAACCTTCCGTGTTTCTAATGCACTTCATGTTTACCTCTCAGCTGAATTTATCTGCATGCATTTACATACACACGGCTACCCTGTCTCCCTCCTAGGAGTCGAGACGAGGTGTTATTCATCTTTTTCTTCTCCATGGAGGTAAACGGTGCATGGCTGGAATGACACAGCCAATGCTGCCCCGCACTGGTGGGCGATATAGGGAGAGAGGGTGTGGGGGAGGTCACTATGTCAACAATTTCTTCAGAAATGAATGCCTGACTATGAAGGAAAAAAACAGCTACTGGCCACCTGTTTGCCAGCATAAAAAAGACACGCTCACAACAGCGAGCCGTCCCGACCAACCTGCCTGTGATTAAGGGTGCCTGGGGCTTTCTGCTGCAGACTGTGGACACCTGCAGACGCTGTCCTTCTGGAGCCTGCTGTCAAAGCCCAGACAGGACTCAAGTGTAGCACACCAGAACCACGGCTCTGAAAGCATTCAGGTCAAAGAAACAACATGAAAGAACGTGGCAGCTCCCGTCTGTGTGTTTAGTGGGCGCATGTACACAAGGGGGTCAAATGTATGTGGCCGTGTACGTGAACACACGCAAACAGGTCCAATGCAAGGCACAGGGCTCCCAGCCACCCTGCAGCGTTCACCCGTGAGCACTCCCCCACCTCGTTAAACTGCTGCAAAGATACCTGGCCACACATGCAGACGCTGTTTTCTACCAACTGAAAAAGCCTCATTTAAAAACCTTAGCTTATATAAAATCTCCATTCTGTTCAGAATTAGGGATTTTCTTTATACAGAAACTACAGAAATCTCAAAAAGTCTGGGATTTTTAATGAAAAGTTGGGTTATTCCTGCTCAGTGGAGAGTCAGTTACCAGAGGCCGAGCTACTCAGAAGCCTGTAGTCAGTCAGCCTGTGCTTCTAAGCAACAATGAACATGTATTCCCAGCTAATAAGAGAGCTACTGTCATGTTCAGAATTGGGGGTTTTTCTGTATAAATTCCATTTTAAAAGGGAACAGAAAATAAGCCAGCGGGCATTCACCCCATTTCCATCATTCTCAATGACTGTCTGAGCTGATGAAGACACAGCGAGCACNCCATGGCCAGGAAGAGTAAGAGGAGGTCTAGAAATTTTCAAATTGGAGGGAAGCTGGGATCTAGTCCCCATTTTGTGATCTTGCAATCCCCTGGCAAAAACTAAAAGAAGAAAAATGGATTTATGGATGACAAGTTTAAATGTCTCTGAATTCAGAATAGTAGAACAGATTTTAATTACAGCAATATTTTTATAAAGTAGAAAAACCAAATAATCTCTAGGAATCCTAGATTTTTAAAGTCACCTGAACCATCCCTACCCTCAAAGTTAACACACAGCAGGGCTACACTGATACTTAGGCTTTGGGGTGGAAAGACTGAGGTCTGAATCCTGGTTGTGCCCCCACTAACCTTGGATAAGCATGCCAGCTGTCCCTGATGAGGCGGAAGCTATCATGTCCCCACACACTGATGGACCTCAGCACTGCCTTCAGGTCTCCCAGGACTGGGGCCTGCCAGCCTGGGCCTCTCAACCCCCAATCCTCAGACTCCAGGCATCTCCCCTGGACCCTCAGAAGGCAGCATTCTCCAGCATCTCCAACAAGGAGACATTTCACAGGAAATCAAAAGCAACGTGGTTTGGAAATGCCACCAATTGACCAAACTTGTACTTTTTGTTAGAAGTGACCAGTTGGGATAAAAGTATTTCTTAATGTTGTTGATCAGAGAAGGATGGAAGCAGTAAAGAGCTATGATCTGAGAAATCAGAGTCGTAATCTGGACCTGTGAAGGTCTTCACCTCTTGTCCCCAGAGCACTGACATCACCATTGAATGTTTTCTGATATTTGGTTTCAAACAACCTCATGAAGTGAAGTGAAAGTTGCTCAGTTGTGTCCAAAGCTTTGCGATCCCATGAACTATACAATCCATGGAATTCTCCAGGCCAGAATACTGGAGTGGGTAGCCTTTCCCTTCTCCAAGGGATCTTCCCATCCCAGGGATTAAATCCAGGTCTTCTGCATTGCAGGCAGATTCTTTACCAGCTGAGCCACAAGGGAAGCCCAAATTTAGACCTTAGAGAGGGCAACTGGATTTGAACTGCGGACCTCTTGATCTGCAATCAAATGCTCTACCACTGACCTATACTCCCAACAGGCATATATTTTAAACATGTTTCAGTAGCTACACACTTAGCAGTAAGCTCCAGAATAAACAAGGAAAACATTGCTAAACTTCTGAGAGGGAAACAGAATTTTCAGGAAGGGAACCTTCAATGCCTCAACTTGCGTAAGGATCGAAGTTTCTACACCCCTGAGTTCCACAGCTCCCTGTGGCTCTGGCTTTTAACTTTCTTAGTCTGTTCTTGGGCAATCTCTACCATTCCACTGCTCGCATTCTGTCCTCTGTCAACTCCCTTCAGCTGGCTGGGTCCAGCCACGGACCTTCTCATTCAGTCACTGCACCTTACATCTTGAAACTTTCATTTGAGTCCTCCTTAGAGCTTCCCTATTTTTGCTGAAATTTTTGATGTCTTTGCTTGAGGCTTTCTGTTTTCTATTTATTTCTAGTGGGTTTGTAATTGATTGCTGACACATGTTTATGATGGTTGTTTGAAAAATCTCTACCCTATAACTGGAGAAGGCAATGGCACCCTACTCCAGTACTCTTGCCTGGAAAATCATGGACAGAGGAGCTGGGTGGGCTGCAGTCCACAGGGTTGCAAAGAGTCGGACATGTCTGAGCGACTTCACTTTCACTTTTCACTTTCATGCATTGGAGAAGGAAATGGCAACCCACTCCAGTGTTCTTGCCTGGAGAATCCCAGGGACGGGGGAACCTGTTGGGCTGCCGTCTATGGGGTCACACAGAGTCAGACATGCCTGAAGTGACTTACCAGCAGCAGCTATAATCCCAACATCCATGTCATCCTTCTGCTGGCATGGTGGCTATTTACCTTTCTCACTCAGGCTGATTTTTCTGGTCCTTGGCATGACAAGTGACTTCTGTTTGTGTCTCCCGTGCTGTCCTGGGGTCCTGAGGTCCCCAGTCTGTGTGCATTCTTCCATCCACCTCTCACGTCTTCTAAGCTCTGATTTATGTACAATATCTGAGGCTGTCAGCTGTACTTAGGAGGGGGAACACTTTCTCTCAAACTGAAAATATCCTCAGCTGTCTTTCTGGTAAGTAAGGCACTGTTCACCTAAACCCTATGATGAACAGTCCAGGCGCTGTGAACAGCTCTGAGTCACCATGAATGCGTCCCCAACATCATGACTGCAGCCCCATCTCCACATCGTCTGTCAGCACGGGGAAGNTTGCCAATAATAAAATCTGTCTCTAAGCTCCTACTTTTGTTGCCCAGTTACTTTAAAAATTTGTTTCTTTTTCTCCCCTTCAGTATAAAGGCAAAACACCAACTCCTTTCCCTTTCTTCATTCCAATGAAATACATGAGATGGAAGAAAAATTTCTGCTTCAGAAAAGAAACTGATGACCTTGACCTGTAGCCTTGGAATTTTTCCTACCTAGAATGTGAAAGTCTGGGTTTGGTAATCAAACTATAAAATACTGGAAAAGTCTGGGTTTTTTTCCTCTTTTAATTAAAAAAAAAAGGTGGGGGTGGGGAGAGGGATTCTAGCTCTTATTCCGGTCAGTACACAATTTCTTATATAATCCTGCAGCTAGACGTCAAGCCCGTATGTACACACTGCTCTCCCGGGATTGTCCTCTCTAAGCAAGGTGCGTAAAAATCAATTCCTTCTATCGATCCAGTACCCAAAGCCAGAGTCATCATCTGGAATTTTATTTGAAGTATTTCACTTGCTTCTCTAACATTTAAGTGGAGAGGTATGTACTGGATGGGAAAATAGAGATAAAAATACCATGTTTCTTGACAGCTTCCACACAATACAACAGGCACCAGAGTTCCCAGCAGAGGGAATGAGAGAAAGTTCCAAGAGAAAGAAATTAAAGAAAAAAGGTAAAGGAAGCAGGCAGGGAGCAACAAAGCCAAGGGGAAGGTGGACACAGAGGAGCAGCAAGACCCCAAAGGTGCAAGACCTTGCATAGAGGTGCAAGACCCCAAGGACCCTCAGAGTCAGAAGCTGCCCTTTGCAGGCACACCCAACATTTTCAGCAGCCCTGAGCACTTACCAAAGCCTGCCTATTTCAGCTGAGCCCTGAGTATCAAAAAAAAAAAAAAAAGAGCAGAGAAGCCAAGACACGAGCAGCTCACTGAGCAGAGAAACAGCAAATGACAAGGGCGGAAGGCTGGCAGGTGGGCAGCAGGCTGAGCCACGTGCGGGAGGATGAGGAGGACAGCCTGCAGGAAGGCCACACAGCACAGAGTTGATACAGAACCGCCTCTCGAGACAGGTCCACACTATTCGATTTTCACAAAAGTCCATCAAAGTTGTAAGTCAATAACAGACGATATGAAACCCATATTCCTTAATATGGTCCACAAAAACCTCGCCTGGCGTGACTCCGCCCACCTCAGCAAGCGTCCCTCCTTCCCCACCTGCTCCTGCCCAGGGCCCCGAGGCCTCGGCGGCTCTCCTCCTGTCACCCACAACGCTCTCCCCAGACCGCCACAAAACACCCCGCTATTCTCTCCCGGAAGCGGTGGTGCCCTTCTCACCTTTTCATTTCACCCAAATGCTGCCACCCCAGAGCTCTTTCCTGGTCACCAGATCTAAAGTCAGCTCCTCTCATCGCTCACAGCACTCCATTTTTCTTTTTCTTGGCAGCATTTGTGACAATTATCCATTTATTTGTTTAATATCTACATTTCCCACTAGAATGAGTTTTGAGAGTAGAAACATGTTTTGCTCATGACTATGTATCAAGGATTTGATAAATATCTGATGAATGAATGCAAAAAACAAGTAATACACAATCTACAAAGCCAAAAGTTGGTTCTTTGAAAAGATCAACTAAATTGACAAACCTTTAGTTATTAAGTCCAAAAAGAGACAACAGTTAAAATGCATGAAAGAAGGGAAAATATTAACAGATTTTGCAAAGTAAAAAGAATTATAGGGGAATATACGAACAACTGTATGCCAAATTAAGTAACTTACCATCTAACATGGACAAATAAATTACTAACAGACACACAATTACCACAACTAATTCAGCATGAAATAAAAAACCCAGCAGATGTATAATAAGTAAAGAAATTGAATTCATAATTAGAAAAAAAATGAAGAAAAACCTAGGCCCACATGGCTTCACTGGTGAATTCCAGCAAACATTCCAAGAAAAATTAATACCAATTCTTCACAAACTCACCAAATTGAGCTTCTGGCTGAGGCAATTAGGAAAGAAAAAATAAAAGGCATCCAAAACAAATAGGAAGAAGTAAAATTTTCCCCATTTGCAGATAATATCATTTTGTAAACAGAAAATTCTAAGAAATTCACTAAAGAACTATTAGAACTATTAGTCTGCCTAGGTTGCAGGATACATTAGTAATGAACATTCTAAAAATAAAATTGGGAAACTTTTACCAAAAGGTATAAATTTTTTAAGAAGAAGTATAAGACTTGTATGTTGGAAACCTCAGAACAATTGTGATTGAACAAAATCAAAGACAGTCTAAGTAAATATAAAGATAAGTCATGTTCATGGGTCAAAAGATCCAATATTGTTAAGATGGCAATGGGGCTTCCCTCATAGCTCAGTCGGTAAAGAATCTGCCTGCAATGCAGGAGACCCAGGGTTGGGAAGATCCCCTGGAGAAGGAAATGGCAACCCAGTGCAGTATTCTTGCCTGGAGAATCCTACGGACAGAGGAGCCTGACAGAGTACAGTCCATGGGATCGCAAGAATCAGACATGGCTTAGTGACTAAACCACCACCACCAAGATGGCAATACTCCCCAAACTGATGCACATATCCAACACAACCTCTATCAACATCCTAGCTTCAGTAATCAAACACTATCATTCTAGTGTAAGTACAGATGGAAGTGACATGAGGATAAACTGAATAGAATTGAAAACAGAATTGAACTGATTTGTAAGAGTGTCAGTATAATTAAATGGAGAAAGAAGAGCCTTTTCAACAAACAGTTCTGAAACAACTGGATATGTACATGCAAAAGAATGACTTTTAATCCATACCTTACGCCGTACACAAAAACCAATTCAAAGCAGACCACGGACCTAAACGCATTAGTAAAGCTATAAAGTTCTTGGAAGAACAGATGGAAATAAATCTCCATCAAACAGCATCAGGCAAAGCCCTCTTTGGTAAAACGCCATAAGCACCAGCAACATAAGAAAAATAGATGAACTAGGCTTTTCAAATATAAAATCACTTGTATCGTCACATCTAGAAAGTAAAGGCAACTAGAGTAGATAAACACAGGTGTCCCTTGGTGTCCAAGGGAGACCAGTTCCAGGGCTCCCCCACACACCAAATCCAAGGATGCTCAAATCCCTCATATGAAATGGCACATCAGTTTGTCTTCCACAACCACAGATGTGGAATGCACAAAGAGTCAACCGTATACCAGCAAATCAGTTATCTGAAAACAGACTGGTATCCAGAACTCACACAGAAATCTTACAACTCAGTAATAAAAAGACAACTGAAGCAATTAAAAAATGGGCCAAAGAAAAAGACATTTATCCAGAGAAAATAGACAAATGGCCAATAAGTACGTGAAAAGATGTTCAACATCAGAGATCAACAGGCAAGTGCATATTAGAACCACAAGGTGATATTGCATCACACCTACTAGATTGTACATAATTAGAAAGAGACAGTAGTTAGCAAGGCTATAGAGAAAATGAAACTTTCATTCGTTGCAGGTGGGAATGTAAAACAGCACCACTGGTCTGGAAAACACTAGTGATTTCTCAAAAAGTTATATATATAATTATTACCTCATGACCCAGCATTTCCACTTGTAGGTATATACCCAAGAGAACTAAAACAGATATCTACACCGAAACTTGCAGCATCATTCATAATAGCAAAAAGTAGAAACATATCCAAATGCTCATTAGCTGAAGAACAGATAAATTATCTGTGGTGTATCTATACAATGCAATATTATACAGCCATAAAAGGAACAAAGAACTGATATACACTGTGATGTGGATAAACCCCGTAAGTATTACGCTAAATAAAATAAGCTAGTCACAAAAGACCACATACTACACTATTTCCTTCTCAGAAAATATTCAGAATAGCTGAATCTGCAGACAAAAAAGTAGGATAGTGGTTGCAAAGAACAGCAGAGACACAGGAATGGAGACTGCTTACAGGAATGGGGTTTCTTTGGGGGATGACAAAAATGTTCAAAAATTGGGCTATGATTGTTGATTGCACAATTCCATAAGTACATGAAAAAAAACTGAACTGTATATATAAATGGGTGAATTGTACAGTATGTGAATTATATTTCAAAATGTGCTCAGTTGCTCAGTCATGTCCAATTCTTTGTCACCCCTATGGACTGTAGCCCACCAGGATCCTCAGTCCATGGGATTCTCCAGGCAAGAATACTAGAGCGGGTTGCCATTTCCTGCTTCAGATCTTCCCGACACAGGGATTGAACCTGTGTCTCCTACGACTCCTGC
Source organism: Raphicerus campestris (assembly GCA_006410735.1). Classification (NCBI taxonomy): domain Eukaryota; kingdom Metazoa; phylum Chordata; class Mammalia; order Artiodactyla; family Bovidae; genus Raphicerus; species Raphicerus campestris. The sequence continues at coordinate 625,433 of SJYW01033628.1, forward strand.
TTTGGCAGGCGGATTTTTTTATTGCTGAGCCACCTGGGAAGCCCATACCTCAATAATGCTTTGTTTTTTTTTTTAAATAACAGGTAATACAGTGATGTAATGTATTAAGTTCTTACCATTATGTTCATATAATGACATTTTACCTTCTTAAATATTTATTTGTTGTGGTGTGAAGATAGGGTTAAAATATAAACAAGGGGAAGATCAGAGGAAAGACTTATCTTTGGGGACTGTGGAAGATCGGCATCAAAGCCCACCCGGTATAAAGTCTTTTACATGTACTGAATTTCTGTGACAAGGAATTTACTTATAGTTCAGAGTGACAGTAAATTACATAAGCTCAATCACTTGAAGACTTTTAAGCTATAAAACACAAAACTGACGTCTCTGTAGAGCAAAAGCCACTTTGTTCCCAGGGCTAGCAATTCCCACAAGGAACTAAGAAAAGCAGGGCTTCAGAAGCAGAAAGACACACTCACATTCCTTAATACCGGGAGCGCCAGCTGCTCAAAGGACGGCAGATCCACCACGTACTGCCCTACACGGCACTCACGTTTTCCAGGCAGAGGCTCTGACCTGAAAGAAAAAGATAGTACATGTTGAGAGACCCCTGTACTGACTTCTGATTTATAGCTGCTCCACTGAGCCTCTGGCCTTCTCCCTGTGCTAAACCATCCTTAAAAATCACCTACACAGAGAGTGGCAGTGAGCAAAGCTGATCTGATTCCTCCCCTCTCCTGGGAACAGGGCTAACACTGGTGCGCACCACTAGCCACAGCCTGGCAGTCGCCTCCAAGAAGCCAGTGTATCACCTATCTTAGAAGAGCGACAGAATCAGGGCCACAAGGCACCAAGTGAGAAGAGCTTACTATTCAGTGGAGTAAGTCTGCACTGAAACGTGGTATTTTCAACCTTGGGTTTCATATGATGACTTCAACCTCTGTTTTCTTTGATGCCAAGAAAGCCATAAAGGCTCAAGATTCTTTAAGACAGAAGGGACCTCCTGACTCAGCCCTGGGCCCCAGGAGAACAAAACACCACAGAGGACTTCCTTGGTGGCCCAGTGGTTAAGATTCTGCCCTTCCAATGCAGGGGGTGTAGGTTTGATCTCTTAGTCAGGGAATTAAGACCCTGCACGCTATGAGGCATGGTCAAAAAAAACAAACAAAAAAAAAACACTTCAGAAATGAAGCTGCAGTACCCAATTCTGGATAAAGGTCCTCGGATGCCAGACAATGTGACAACATCAAACCCTATTCTTTTTCCTCCTTGTCTGACTTCTTCTGTATAAAACCCATCGACAGGCACGCCAGACGACTTTAAAACTTCAGTGGCTTTCTGGATCAGTGTTGTTTTTCCAACTCCTAGAGGAAAAAAAAAAAAAAAGCCCATCAGGAACCACTGCCTTGTTGGAGCATAGCAACCAGGAGAGAAATGGGCTTCAAACAGCTTTTATAAATATTAACTTCACTTAACTTTGAATGCTCCAGGTGTTAAAATTTTTTAATTTCAAGTAGAAAACAAGCATAATAAAAATGTGAATGGTACACTGAAGTTTATTTTTAAATTCTGAAACATTATTAGTTTTGTCACATACATAATCGGAGAACCAATTAAGTGGTTTTCTGATGGTAATTTCAACTGCAATTTGCATCCTACAAGACGAGCTTTTGTTTTCTCCTAGGTTTACTCTTCTTGAGGGAGCAAACTTTTCCACCTAGAAAGTAAAGCTGGTCAAGCTTCAGGCAAAGGCTGGATGCTTTAAGTTAGGATTTCAAGACACTGTGAACCTACATTTAACAGTGGGAAGATGCCTTCATTTCTCCTTAGATTTACAATGTATGGCTCCCCAAAATGGGACTCTTAGATACCTCCAACACTACTAGAAACGGCAATTTTTCAACTTTTTCCAGAGGAGCAATCCCATCAGGTTGGCCATGCCTTCCATCACCTCCTCAGTTTAGTTCAGTTGCTCAGTCGTGTCCAACGCTTTGTGACCCCCATGGACTGCAGCATGCCAGGCTTTTCTGTCCATCACCAACTCCCGGAGCTTGCTCAAATTCATGTCCATCAAGTTGATGATGCCATCCAACCATCTCATCCTCTGTCATCCCCTTCTCCACCTTCAATCTTTTCCAGCATCAGGGTCTTTTCCCATGAATCAGTTCTTTGCATCAGGTGGCCAAAGTATTGGAGTTTCAGCTTCAGCATCAGTCCTTCCAATGAATATTCAGGACTGATTTCCTTTAGGATTGACTGCTTTGATCTCCATCACCTCTTAAGAGTATTCCCAAGTATTCCTTTGACTTGCCTCCAACCTCTTCCCAAATGATAACCTATGCACCTCCACCCACTCATCCTCCCCACCCAGGACCCCTTCCTTTCCTCCCAGCCTGGCCCATGGACTACTCTGATTAACCCTTGGGTGCTTACAAATTAAATACTATTTAATACTACTACTCACTGACACTGTGGAGCCAGGCCCTGGTCTCGCGTGCCTCACAAGCATTTTCTTGCTTAATCCTTCACTATCGCCCTCTGAAGCAGTTGCCACTCTTGTCCCTATTTTACAGAAGAAGAGACTGAAGCACAGAGAGGACAGGCAACTTATCCACGGTTAGACAAGTGAGAGAGAGCATACAGTGTAACAGGGGCCTTCATCTGCCACCATGACTTTGTTCTCATATAGATAAGTCAGTGGCATCATAATTACCCCAAAAAGGGAAACCAAGTCTGCAGCACAGCTATTATGTAACACGACAGGGTTGCAAGTCATATTATTCCTATGGCTGCCCATGCAGAGTCATCAGGGTTCCCTAAGAAGCTTTTGAAGCTTACCTGAAATAAAATATGATATTATTCTCATTTAGTTCATTCTTTCTCCAAATTTCACACTAACAAACAATGGCCTTTTGAAACATGAACAGCAGCCCACGCTCATGGCACTAGGAGAGAATGTAAGCCCACCTCTGTCCCTCAGTAACTGCTGCTTTAGGGAAGTCACGGAAGAATCCGCTTAACACAGGCAAGTGGCCTCTGTGGATGTGTAATTTGGGACTCTCTGAAACAACTTAACGTTGATTCATAACAGATTGTTAAATTATGGTATACTGTGTATAGTGACATAAACCCACAGGAATCTCATGCAGCCATTAGAGAACACTGTTTACCTATGGAAAGAGCTTACTGCTTAGCATGGAAAACAGACCACAACATATGAAAATAATATATGGAGAAAAAGCAGGTTAAGAAACAGCAGAAATATACAGTAGTATTCCATTACTTTTTTTTTGAAAGACCACAATTAACAAATGTTGGCAAAGATGTGGAGAAAAGGGAACCTTGTACGCTGTTACATGTAAACTAGTGCAGCCACTATGGAAAACAGTATGGAAGTTCCTCAAAAAACTAAAAACAGAACTATCATATGATCCAGAAATTCCACTCCTGGGTATATATCCAAAGAAAACAAAAACACTATTTTGAAAAGATAAATATACCCCCAAATGTTCCTAACAGCATTATTTACAAGATATGGGAGCAACCTAAGTTTCCATCAACAGATGAATGGACAAAGATATAGTATACAATACAATGAAACAGTATTCAATTGTAAAAAAAATAATGAAATTTTGCCATCTGTAACATCATGGATGGGCCTGGAGGGTATTATGATTAGTGAAATAATTCAGCCAGAGAAAGACAAACACTGTGTGGTATCACTTATATATGGAATCTAAAAAACAGAACAAATGAGTTTTATATAATAAAAAAGAAACAGACTCACAGACAGAGAGAACGAGTGGTTACCAGTGGAGAGAGGGAAGGGGTATGATGGGGAGATTAAGAGGCACGAACTACTATGTATGAAACAAATGAGCTACAAGGATATATTATACAGCACAGGGAAATACAGCCAATATTTTATAATACCTATAAATAGAATCTTGAAAAAATGTGAATCACTCTCATACACATGAAACTTACAGAATACTGTAAATCAACTATATCTCAATTTAAAAAAAAAAAGTGAAGTATGTAGGTGTCTCCAGAAGAAAATGTTGAGAACAGAAAGATTCCTAGTATTTGTTTCAGTATTTTTGTAAAATCAAGGGACTTTCAATTTCTTCTTTACAACTTTCTAGATTTTTTTTTCAGTCTTACAGTATAACTCTTAATTTAAGAAAAAAGCAAAGCTATTTACATTATGCAAAGACAACATGGAACAGCTGTAATAAAAGGGAATATAGTGGGTCTGATCTGTTAGGGAGAAGATTTAAACCAAGAGGAGGCATTTGGCTCTAGTCCTTTTTTCCTCTTCAGCTCTAGAAATTTTTCCTCTCTGTTTATTTAACTACCCTAGTGCTAGTGGTGGCTAAGAAATGACCTATAGGAAGGAGACCCCCAAAACAAAGGCCCACACCACATTCACAAAGAACAGGTTGGAAAGCCCCAGAATTATTTTGGTTCTGGTTCTCCTATAAAGTGGACCGTGAAATAAAGACTCATGTGCAGGCTGTTTAATTTGGGAAGCAACACCCGAAGATAACATACTGGTGGGGAGGTGACTGCATTATCAAACAAGTTATCAGTGGGTAGTTTAATCCCACTGAGAAATCCTAGGAGACAGCTTTGGATTCAGAGTTCTCTTGAGTGATGAGTGAGGAAGGAGTTTACCCGCCAACTTCCAACTGTCAAGGGTCAAGGCTGCTTCAGGGGACGGGAATTCCCTGGCTCTTCAGGCCTGCCTCGTGTGCAGGCAGAGGTGGGCTCCAGGGATCAGAGAAGGCCCTCCAGGGTCACAGGCTGTACAGCTGGAAGTTGGGGGGAAAATGTTAAGTGTGAAGGATACATGAGTGGGGCCCTGAGAGTGTATATGAGTATCTTTAAGAAGATACTTGATGTCTGAACATGTCGAGATTCAGACAGCAGGCAGAGTTTGGGATTGTGTTAGTGATAGAAAGATACTAAGTCAATGAAAAAAACATTAGAAAACACCAAAGGGGTGGGTGGGGGGAAATGCTGTGCATAAAGGGAAAATACATTATAGAAACTCTTGGCTCCATGGCTCTTCTGTGGTTTACTTTTATAGTCAAAATACCATCAACACTGACCAATGAGCTAATTAAAATTATAGTGTAACTGCTTTGGGAAAATGGGGAGGAAGAGAAAGTTAGTGGGTTTAAGGCCAAGCTTAAGAAAGCTGCACTGTGGCACTGAGTCTTTCAATCATGTGTATGCATATAAACCTTTTATAAAGAAGGAAATAGAAAGAAGAACCAGTATTGGCCTGGCCGGCCTCTGTCCTCATCCACCTCCAGGACTCAGGCAGGTACAATCATAAAAATAAGCCACCTCTGTTATGAAACACATAGATGTCTCGGGGCCAGGCTGCTGAGAAAACTTTCAAATAAAGTTTCAAATAAAGGACTGACAAATCAACTTTTAGAAGACATTCTTTTACAGTATTAAGGAGTACCTCTGGATATTAGAAGTTTCTCAAAACACCCTCCTCCTCATCACTCCCCCATTGCCCTATAAATATAAAATTCCAGAATCTGCAACATTAAGTTAGCCTTTGGTCCTAAAACCTAAAGATGCTCATTTAAAAAAAGGTGAAAGAGAATTTCAGGGCTGGGGTTACAATGGTTGATATCTGAATGCACAGCTAATCTGAGACTGCAAAGAAGCTAAAGAATCACTTTCTGCACTCAAAATCTATCATTTTTTGTTGCTGTTCTCTCTTAATCTGTATGATGCTGTCTTAATCTGATGCTGCCACAACCTTCCTGCCTCTTCTTTTAGTAACACCTTAACTATGTGCAGCATCTTGGCTTAAAAGGCATCTGTCTGTTCCACCGGTCTCTCACACTACCTCCTTTCAAAGATGAGACCTTCATAGCCTAAGGTTGGAGGGATTTGCATTAGAAGGGACAGGCACCAAGGTAGGGTCTGGCTGGGGGTGCCCAGTACCCAACCCCCCTGTGTTGGGGTACCAAGGCTCTCAACCTGTGACTCACTCATGCAGGAAATTGGGGTGGGGTGGGGCCGTCCGTGAAGGTGGATAGGGAACAGGGCTGCACTATCCTGCAATTGGAATTCCGCTCTTTCATGATAAATGCAAACGCGTGTGGCTATCGACAGAAATCAGACACTTCGGTGGTAGCAGAGATCCTGAAATATGGCCTGTGCACATAACAGCTTCAAAGTGTTAGTCGCTCAGACCTGTCCAACTCTTTGCGACCCCACAGACTGTAGCCCACCAGGCTCCTCCGTCCATGGGATTCTCTGGGCAAAAATAAAGGCGTGGCAACCCAGGGATCGAACCCGGGCCTCCCGCATTGCGGGCGAATTATTTACCGTCTGAGCTACCAGGGGTAGCAATACTACTGCCTTTGATCCTACGTAACACCTTAATACGGAAGCCCAGATGCCACCCCATCACAAGCTGGTCTCGCCCTCTTGAAGTTGGCTTCATTTCATCTGCCTTATGGACTCAATCACATTTTCCGGGAAAGGAAACGCAGGCTTCGGACCACCAAGCCTGTAACTTAACACCTGGAATTTCAGAGGCGGAGAGCACCGGCTGCCTCAAAACCACGCGCCCCCACGCCCACCCCTCGGCCCCGTGGAGGGTGCGGACACGAGCAAGATTACCTGGGGGCCCAGTCAGGAACACGTGCCGGGCCATGCGGGTAGGCTCGAGTGGGGGTCACGGCCCGGGTAGGGGTGGGGTCGAAGTCGCCGAGCCGGGTACGGGGGAGAGGTCGCGACCCAGGGCCCGCCCCCCAGGGCTGCAGTCCCCTCCTCCGCCGGCCGGAAGCAACGCGCCGTAGGGCTGCGCATGCGCCTTTTGCGCTCAGCGTCGGTCTGCGCTTCCGCCCGCTGCGCTCGGCGCCGGTCTGCGCTTGCGCCCTCCGCTCTCAGCCCCGTTCCTCGCCGAGACCACCTTTCAGTGACACAACGGTGGTTAGTAGTGTCTTCGCTGGGTCTGTGTGCTTCAGCCTCCGCGTTGGACTTAGGTAGGGTGTTTGCGAGGAGGTGTGCTTAAAAGCCTTTTATTAAACCAGTGCTTCTCAGCTGAGCGCCGTTTACGGAGCTCTGGGACCGAACCTCGGAGCTGAAATCTCCCCAGGGTGCGGGGGGAGACTTCCTGAGGGAAGTTTGGGTCCTAGAAGCCTTCCCAAAAGAAGGAGGATTTGCTTCCTATTGGAACTACTTACCCAGTGTTGTCAGCCACCGCTGCAGTGTGGTATTACCTGGTTAAAAAGTGCTTCACGCGTGGGCTCCAACTCCCGAGATTCGGAGTGATTGATCTTGGGCGAGCCCTGAGCATCTGGATCGTTTTGATATTGTTGAAACTCCCCGGCAGTTTCTATAGTCCCGTCTTCAGTCTTGCATACAAAGAACAATTTCCCCCTCTTGCTACCGTCTCATAAAAGTAAACCAACGCTAGACCCAGCCTGAGGATCTTCCTGTGCAAAGCATTAACTGGTTTTTTCCCTCAATTAACCCCTTGAGGGGTTTGATCCTGCGAAACGAAATGGCGGTGCTCTTGGTCCAGAGTTATCTGTAAGCCCTTTCAGTGTAATATATGTACAGTTTGTTTCGTGATCGATCATCCTTCATCCTGTCTGGGAAAGCAGTTTCACTGAGTGCTCATCTTAATTGTGTGGGCACACACAAGACTCCCAGAGCTCCTCTTAGCCTGGTTATTCATCAGTCAGATGACCTCCATTTCTTACTGTTTGAAAAGGAGTCGTGTAAAAGTCAGATTTGTTCAGTCGAGTTGTCACCATTACTTCTGCGACATTTATAACGCTGCACCGCTGGTCAGGTAGGGCCTTCCACCCAGATTGCTTTCACCTCCATTGCAAACTGGAGTCAAGAACAGCTAATATAGTCAAGTAAGCCCACAGAGTAGTTTCCAAAATAAAGAAGTATGTACACTGTCGTATGTATGATCTTCTTTTTATAAAAACAATTATTTTAAAGTGCTAATTATGTAGGCTTTCCATCACTGAAGCAGTTTGTGTTTGCAGGGTTCACCAGGAGATGGATTATTGTATTTTGAAGTTATGCCTGGAATTCTGGTAGCCACCAGCAGACTCCAGTTTAGGTAGACTCTAGATGTAGAGGACTGATATTTCAGAATAAAAAAAATTCTTCCGAAGTTGGATGTTCTTTTTCCATCAAATCTATTTGTTTGGACAGTTTACATGGATATCTTCACGAAATGGATATCAATTAATAATAATAATTAATTGATCTGAGTCTTTGTAAAGTTTCCTTTGTGGGTTACACATCAATCACAACCAATGAAATACCTTATCTTAGAGATTAAGGACAAAAAGGCAAACATGATTAGTCACCCATTTTTAAATAAATAGATTATTAAACTACCGTGCTGCATCTAACTTTTGCTTACTATTCAACCACGGTATAATTACCTAAGGAACAAGTGATTCCAGTTCTTTCTTCCTGCAGGACCTGGGTGCAGGCTTGCTTTTGATAGAATGCAGTACAGCTGTTTATTAAAGCAGTTAGTAAGCATACATCTGAAGTCTCTACAGTTCCAGAGACTGTTTTCTCTATTGCTGCATCCAAACACCTAACACAGTTCCTGGCACACAGTAAGGGATATACAAGCTATGCGGTCTGTGCTATCTGTGGTATATAAAGACATGAATAAGAAGAGCTCCTTTAGATTCTTGCCTTTTGAGGAATCTTTAATTGGTTGGCTAGAGAAGACCCTCGGGAGAAGGCAATGGCAACCCACTTAAGTACTCTTCTGCAGTCCATGGGGTCGCTAAGAGTCTTAGACATGACTGAGCGACTTCACTTTCACTTTTCACTTTCATGCATTGGAGAAAGCAATGGCAGCCCACTCCAGTGATCTTGCTTGGAGAATCCCAGGGACGGGGGAGCCTGGTGGGCTGCCGTCTATGGGGTCTCACAGAGTCGGACACGACTGAAGCGACTTAGCAGCAGCAGAGGCCTCATGCTGTCACAATCGTGGGGTGCTGTAATGGAGGCTGAGTGAGCGCTAGTGAGGGGCCAGGAGGATGAGAAAAGCCTTCCCAGTCCAGTGACTGTGAGCCTGCTTGGAGGATGAGTGAGAGGCAACTGCAGAGAGCAAAAGGGGACACCTCTTAGGTCCCCCATCCCTTTATGTCTCTGCTCCAGTTGCCACTACTAGTGGGTGGCTATCTTCAATCTGGAGTCACAGAGAGTGAGGTGGTCAGATAAAAGCTGTGTTTCTGTGTGACCAACCCAGCTTGAGTCATGTGATTTCTGGAGCCAGTCACAGCCAGGGAGATGGAGTGATCTCACTGGTCAGGCTTGGGTCAAGTGCTCTCCTGGAGAAAGGGGTGATCTTCCCCTTTCAATGCCAGAGACCAGGCCTGAGGGAGGGATGCTCCCCAAAGGAAAATTTAGGCACTATTTCCACAGGGGCAAATGAATGCCAGGCTGGCAAAACAGATTCACGTGTCCTTTTCCCCACTTTCATATTTTTACATCTGCAGTACCCATAGTCTTGGTTCTGTTTTCTGTACTGAGGATGTAATCCAAGTTTAAACTGTGTGTATGTTATGTCGCTTCAGTTGTGTCCGACTCTTTGTGACCCTATGGACTGTAGCCCTCAAAGCAAGAATACTGGAGTGAGTTGCCATGGGAATCTTCCCAACTCAGGGATTGAACCCACATTTCTTATGTCTCCTGCATTGGCAGGCAAGTTCTTTACCACTAGCACCACCAAGTTTAAATTATGTTGGTACAGACTTGTTAGGGGAAACACTGACTGAAACCACTCACCTTGGCCAGGCACCACAGTAACCACTTGCATGGGTTATTTTACAAAAGAAGGTCCTGGTAAAAACCATAGAACTAACAAGCCACCACCAACCAGAAGAATTCAGGAAAGGTCAAAAGGAAACAGGCGATGCCAGTCCATATGTCCTCCCAGATTCCTGGCTGGAACGCATCTCGAGCCAGTGATACTCACGCCACCAGGAGGGACCTTGAGTCAGAATGATTGGCCAGAGACAGCCTGGAAACTAATCCTATCACCATAAAACCTGACATGTGAGCCACTTGGCAGAACGGTTCGCCTGGGTTCCCTTACCCTCCTGCTGTTAACCTTAGTGGCCCCTTCCCAATAAGGTTTCTTGCTTTGTTAGCACAAGTGTCTCCTTAGACAATTCATTTCTGAGTGACAAGAGTGTACTTTTGGGCCCTGGAAGGGATCCCTTTTCCTGCAAAAAAAATATACTTAGGAGTAACCATTGTGTGTGTTTGTGTGCACACTTGCACATGCATAGGTTTATAGGTTTGGGGAATATTTGTATACATCTTATCTCATTTGACCAGTTGCTGTACATTTGTGAGCACCGTATCATTGGATAGGGTTGCAGAAAATGGAGCTTTGCAGAAGCCTTGCCTCAAAGTAAGGGGCAATGGGAAAGCTATATATATGGCCCAGTTTTCTAATCTCTCTGACTATGATTGGTGCCCCTGGCCCTGGGCTATACTCTGGGCACACCGCTTGGCTGTGCTGTGTGCTCTTAAAAAGTGTGGCTATTATGACCCAGCAATCCCACTGCTGGGCACACACAGCGAGGAAACCAGAATTGAAAGAGACATGTGTACCCCGATGTTCATCACAGTACTGTTTATAATAGCCAGGACATGGAAGCAACCTAGATGCCCACTGGCAGATGAATGAATAAGAAAGCTGCGGTACATATACACAATGGACTATTACTCAGCCATTAAAAAGAATGCATTTGAGTCAGTTCTAATAAGGTGGATGAAACTGAAGCCTATTATACAGAGTAAAGTAAGTCAGAAAGAAAAACACCAATACAGTATACTAACGCATATATATGGAATTTAGAAAGGTGGTAATGATGACCCTATATGCGAGACAGCAAAAGAGACACAGATGTAAAGAACAGTTATTTGGACTCTGGAGGAGAAGGTGAGGGTGGGATGATTTGAGAGGGTAGCATTGAAATGTGTATATTATCATATGTGAAGCAGATTGCTGATCCAGGTTCAATGCATGGGATAGGGTGCTCAGGGCTGGTGCACTGGGATGACCCTGGGGGATGGGATGGGGAAGGAGGTGGGAGGGGGTGTTCAGGATGGGGACACATGTGTGCCCATGGCTGATTCATGTGAATGTATGGCAAAAACCACTACAATACTGTAATTAGCCTCAGATTAAAATAAGCAAATTTATTTTTTTTAAAAGTGTGTCTATGATCAGACTGGGCTTCCCTGATGGCTCAGACAGTAAAGAATTCGCCTGCAATGTGAGAGACTTGGGTTTGGTCCCTGGGTTGGGAGGATCCCCTGGAGGAAAGCATGGCAACCCACTCCAGTACTCTTGCCTGGAGAATCCCATGGACAGAGGAGCCTGGGGGGCCACAGTCCACAGGGTCGCACAGAGTCGGACGTGACTGAGCACCCGAACACAGCATGATCCGAGTGAATGCAGAAAACCAAGCAGAGGAGTCATGCCAGGGAGGGTGGTGAGCCAGCAGAGACGAGGCACTTAGCTTCTTCACAGATAATGGGAGTCAATGGGGAAAGTTGTTAAGCGTGAACCACCAAGGACAAGCTGAAAGGTCCAGGGAGAAGGAGCAGAGCTCCTGTTTGGCTGTCTCGTTCCTCAGGAACGCTAACACTATGTTTTGTTCAGGTTCTTTTTCATTCATTTCACTGGGATCCCATCAGTGAAATCTATTGTTTGCAGAATAATATGGCAATTGTTCTGGTTTGAATTGGCCTCTGATGTGTAGGAACCAAAAAAATAACAAATTGCTGTCTCTAATGAATATTCAACACCTGATATAAATAGAGCTGGTTATTTAATATATTCACCTTCCTCCCCTTCTCCCTTCCTTTCTTTTCTTTCATTCCTTTCTTCCTCACTGTATTGCAGACACTGCACTGTGGTACATAGTAGGGATCAAAGATACATTTGAAATAGCTTAAATATCATATACTAACACATATCTATGGAATCTATAATGATGATACTGATTAATTTATTTGCAGGGCAGGAATGGAGAAACAGACATAGAAAACAGACTTAGGACATGGTGGGGAGGGGAGGAGACAGAGGGTGAGATGTGTGGAGACAGTAACATAGAAACTTACAATACCATATGTAAAATAGATAGCCAATGGGGATTTGCTGTATGACTCAGGGAACTCAGGGGCCCTATGACAATCTAGAAGGGTGGGGTGGGGAGAGAGATGGGAGAGAGGTCCAGGAGGAAGGGACATGGGTGTACCTATGGCCGATTCTTGTCAATGTTTGACAGAAAACAACAAAATTCTGTAAAGCAATTATCCTCCAATTAAAAAATAAATAACTTTTTAAAACACTGGTGAGCAGACTTATATACCTAGGTTTAAGTTTTTTAAACATTAAATATCCATGAGCTCTTATTTTTCATTCCACATGAAAATACCTTTATCTGAGCTCCTGGGGGAAGAATTCCTTTCCCACACCTTTAGATTACCTACCTTTTTGAATAGCAGTTGGCATTGAGAAAGCTGGCATTGCATTCTGGCCTCCAACCTTGTAATACTTAGACATATTTAATGAAAGGTAATAGCTAACATTTACCTGGTGTTTACCATGTGCCAAGTTCTCAGAGCACTAAAAATTATAGTAACTTCTTAAATCCTCACCAAAACTTTTTATCTCTGGACAAACCAAAATAGAGAGGGACAAAGGAACTGACCCAAGACCACCGTGCATATACACACACATGCGTATTCAGATGTGATTGTGTGTATATCTGTGTATATATGTATATCTGTGCATGTGTATATATGATTCAAACTCAGGTATTTGGGTGCCAGAGTCTGTCTGATACAGATTTTTAACTTTTGTCCTGAAAATAGTTCATGGGCAACATCTTAAAGCAAAAAGTTCGCATGAGGAATACAAACCTGCTCCATTGGTTACTCTTCCTTCTTCTAGGAAAACAAGCATCATGTTACAGCAAGTCCCCTACATATGAAGGAGTTATTTTCAAGAGCTCGTTCGTAGGTCCAGTTTATTCCTAAGTCCAACAAAGTTAGCCTAGGTACTCAACTAACACGATCTGCTATATAGCAATGTACTATAATAGGTTTATAATACTTTTCACACAAATAATAAAGAATAAAGAAAACATTTTAATCTGACAGTACAGTACTGGAAAAGTACAGCAAAACAGTTGGGCATGTTCCTATCTTTGAAAGTTCCCATCTTAAAGGTTTGTATGCAGGGGACTTGGGGCTTCCTTGGGGGCTCAGTGGTAAAGAATTCACCTGCCAGTGCAAGAGATATGGATTCAATCCCTGGATTGGGAAAATCCCCTGGAGAAGGAAATGGTAGCTCACTCCAGTATTCTTGCCTGGGAAAACCCATGGACAGAAGAGCCTGGTGGGCTATAGTCTGTGGGGTCAAAAAAGAGTCAGACATGACTTAGGACTGAACTACAACATTTATAACATGTAGGGGACTTACTGTACCTAAGAGATCTAAGGTAGTTCTTGAAGGACAGAGAAAACGGACAGCTCTTTCTAATTCTAATTCTCCTCCAGGGCGGTCTAGGATAATAATTCCTGTCACATCTGTGTGCATGGACCGGCTAACTCGGAGATCCCTGGGTCTGTAAATAATGGAGTGAGCCAAGCAGGCCCCTATCTCACCCCCAAATCTCACTGGGTGTGAGACTGCAGGTCCGCAGAGACACACAGCCACTGTCCTGCTGGGGTCAGCCAGACATCCTCTCCTCCCGCCTCAGCCTCTCTCAGCAAAGCTACATCAGGTAGTGCCTCCCCTCTGACTAGGTACAAGCTTAACAACATTCATTCAAGTTTCATCGTCTTCCCCTATAAATAATCTGCAGGGGAAACTAATTGCTTTTTAATTTGGTCGAAATACATCATCCCCAGAATTGTCTGCACCATTAGCCCAGGCAAAAGAGGCTGCGGGTGTTAATTAGCCATCTTTATCCTTATGGGAGCCTGGGTTCTCCTCCCCGTCTCCCATGCCCTCTGGTCCATTCCTAGTTAAGGGCATGGTTTCAGCTCCATTTGCCAACAAGTTGATAAAAGGTCTGCTGGCTGAAAACTAGAGGAAACTTAAGGAATAATTCATTTTCCTTCCCATTGTGCATTTTCAGTCTTCCTGAGGAAGAACCCCTGAGGAAGAACGTCGTTGATTCCTTTCCTAGACCAAAGTTCATCATCCTCTCCTAATGCCAATGAGGTCTGAAATCTGGTGGGTTGGATAGATAAAGCATTAGTCTGTGGCCGGCCAGAAAGTAACTGGGGGCCTTTGTAAGGCACGTTCTGCTCTCTCCTGTCTCCCTGAACAAGCGTACACAGAGATCCTGGGTGCTGCACTTCAGTCACCCCAGTGTAAGCGCAGATTTTCACAAGGATATGGACATTCGGGGGCTACCCAGATAGTGCTAGTGGTAAAGAACCTGCCTGCTAATGCAGGAGATGTAAGAGACACAGGTTCGATCACTGCATCAGGAAGATCTACTAGAGGAGGGCATAGCAACCCACTCCAGTACTCTTGCCTGGAGAATCCCATGGCCAGAGGAGTCTGGCAGACTACAGTCCGTGGGGTCACAAAGAGCTGGACACGACTGAAGCTGCTTAGCACATGTGCCTGCATAGACATTCAGAACATAATCTACCTGAGGACTTCATCTCCAGCCCTTACTTCAGAACAATGCTCCCAGCTGAGTCACAAAGGGAGTTGAGAAAAGTGACTCAATGCCTTGTCCTGTTCCCTGCTCCACAGACCCTTATGTTTGAAGAGCTGAGGGTAGTTGGCTCCTGGGAGGCCCTGCCTGGATGTAGAAATGATGACACTGGATAGGAGGACCAGGCCAATCTTGAGTTGTTTAGGGCTCTTGCCTGGTGTGGAGGAGATATTAAATGTTCTCACGTGCCCAAAAGGCTCATGTGGTCTCTTCCCCCAGGCCCTTTGCACATGCTATTTCTTCTGCTTCAAAGGCTCTCTGTGCTCCCATCTTCCCCGCATTGTGTGTCGTGCATGCACGCTCATGCTCAGTCATGTCTGACTCTTCGCAACAGTATGGACTGTAACCCACCAGGCTCTTCCATCCATGGGATTTTCCGAGCAAGAATACTGGAGTGGGTTGTTATTTTCGCCTATCTTCCTCTAGCTCACATTTATTCAGCGTTCTTGGCTCCCTAGTACATACCAGGTGTCCCTGATAAATGCTCCTTTAGGTTTCTGAACTTGTAGTTTTTTTAAATTACCATAGTTGTAATTGAATAATGTAGATATTTAAATGTATAAAATTACTTTCTCCTCTGCTAAAATAAAAGCTNTCTTCCTCTAGCTCACATTTATTCAGCGTTCTTGGCTCCCTAGTACATACCAGGTGTCCCTGATAAATGCTCCTTTAGGTTTCTGAACTTGTAGTTTTTTTAAATTACCATAGTTGTAATTGAATAATATAGATATTTAAATTTATAAAATTACTTTCTCCTCTGCTAAAATAAAAGCTTTATGAGTGAGGGAACTGGTTCCAGCTTTTTCCACCACTATAACCACAGCATTTAGGTATTCAGTTACACTTCCTAAATAAATGAATTTCCAACTCAATATTTTAAATGGAACAGTTTTGAAAAATCTTTCTTTTGTTAATAGTTTCATTGCTGTTGTTCAGTCGCTCAGTCATGTATGACTCTTTTCGACCCCATGGACCGCAGCACTCCAGGCTTCCCAGTCCTTCTTTATTTCCCGGAGTTTGCTCAAACTCAAGTCCATTGAATCAGTCATGCCATCCAACCATCTCATCCTCTGTCATCCCTGTCTCCTCCTTCCTTCGATCTTTCCCAGCATGAGAGTCCTTTCCAGTGAATCAGCTCCTTGCATCAGATGGCCAAAGTATTGGAGCTTCAGCTTCAATATCAGTCCTTCCAGTGAATACTCAGGTTGAGTTCCCTTAGGATGGACTGGTTTGATCTCCTTGCTGTCCAAGGGACTCTTAAGGGTCTTCCCCAGCACCACAGGTCGAAGGCACCAATTCTTTGGTGCTCAGCTGAAGTCTACTATCTGAAAAATGGAAAATAACAAGTGTTGATAAGCATAGAAAAATTAAAACTTTTGTGTGCCATTGATAGAAACGTAAAATGGCACAGTTTGCTGTAGAAAATGCTATGAAAATCACCATATAAATCAATGTAGTAATTCCGCTTCTGAGTATTTCCCAAAAGGATTGAAAGCAGAGACACAAAGAGATATTTGTACACCCACGTTATAGCAGTATTATTTTCAAGAGACAAAAGGTAGAAGTAACCCAAGTGCTCATCAGCAGATGAAAGGATAAACAAAATGTGGTATATCCACACAATAGAATATTATCTAGCCCTTAAAAACAAGGGAATTCTGATATATGCCACAACATGCATGGACCTTGAGGACTTTATGAAGTAAGCCAGACACAAGAAGATAAATACTGTATGATTCCATATATATATATATATGCATATATATATATTTATATCAATACTGAATATTCATTGGAAGGACTGATGCTGGACCTGAAGCTCCAATACTTTGGCTATCTGATGTGAAGAGCCATTGGGAAATGCTGGGATAGACTGAGGGCAGGAGAAGAAAGGGGAGATGGAGGATGAGATGGTTGGATGGCATCACAGACTCAATGGACATGAGTTTGAGTGAACTCCAGGAGATAGTGAAGAGAGAAGACTGGCGTGCTGCAGTCCGTGGGGTTGCAAAAGGTTGGACATGACTAAGCAACTGAGCAACAGCAATCACTTATATGTGAGACACCTAGAATAGTCAGATTCATAGAGATGAGAAGTAGGATGGTGGTTGGCAGGGCCTGGAGAGGGGGAGGTGGAAGTTATTATTTAATGAGGTTAGTTTCAGTTTTGCAAGATGAAAAGAGCTCTGGAGGTAGATGGTGGTGACGGGTGCACAGCATTGTGAGTGTACTTAACACCATGAGTCATACACTTAGGGTTAAGAGGATACATTTTATGTTATGAGTATTGTACCATATTATAATTACACAGTGGAAGTGACAAATAGATTCAAGGGATTAGATCTGATAGAGTGTCTCAAGAACTATGAACAGAGGTACATGACATTGTACAGGAGGCAGTTATCAAGACCACTCCCAAGAAAAAGAAATGCAAAAAGGCAAAATGGTTGTCTGAGAAGGCCTTACAAATAACTATGAAAAGAAGAGAAGCGAATGGCAAAGGAGAAAAGGAAAAATGTACCCATTTGAATGTAGAGTTCCAAAGAAGAGCAAGGAGAGATAAGAAAGCCTTCCTCAGTGATCAATGCAAAGAAACAGAGGAAAACAATAGACTGGGAAAGACTAGAGATCTCTTCAAGAAAATTAGAGATACTAAGGGAAATTTTCATGCAAAAATGGATACAATAAAGGACAGAAATGGTATGTACCTAACTGAAGCAGTAGATATTAAGAAGAGGTGGTAAGAATATGCAGAAGAACTGTACAAAAAAGATCTTTACAACCCAGATAATCACGATGGTGACATCCTGGAATGTGAAGTCAAGTGGGCCTTAGGAAGTATCACTATGAACAAAGCTAGTGGAGGTGATGGAATTCCAGTTAAGCTATTTCAAAGCCTAACAAATGATGCTGTGAAAGTCCTGCACTCAATATGCCAGCAAATTTGGAAAACTCAGCAGTGGCCACAGGACTGGAAAAGGTTATTTTTCATTCCAATCCCAAAGAAAAGCAATACCAAAGAATGTTCAAACTACCACACAACTGCACTCATCTCACACTCTAGCAAAGTAATGCTCAAAATTCTCCAAGCCTGGCTTCAGCAATACATGAACCGTGAACTTCCAGATGTTCAAGCTGGATTTAGAAAAGGCAGAGGAACCAGAGATCAAATTGCCAACATCCGTTGGGTCATTGGAAAAGCAAGAGAGTTCCAGAAAAACATCTACTTTGCTTTATAGACTATGAGAAAGACTTTGTGAGGATCACAATAAACTGTGGAAAATCCTGAAAGAGATGGGAATACCAGACCACCTGACCTGCCTCCTGAGAAATCTGTATGCAGGTCAAGAAGCAACAGTTAGAACTGACCATGAAACCACAGACTAGTTCCAAATCGGAAAAAGTGAAAGTGAACTCGCTCAGTCGTGTCCAACTCTTTGCAACCCTGTGGACTGTAGCCCAACAGGCTCCTCTGTCCATGGGATTCTCTAGGCAAGAGTACTGGAATGGGTTGCCATTTCCTTCTCCAGGGGCTCTTCCCAACCCAGGGATCGAACCCAGGTCTCCCGCATTGCAGGCAGACGCTTTAACCTCTGAGCCACCAGGAAGTCCAAATCGGGAAAGGAGTACATCAAGGCTGTATATTGTCACCCTGCTTATTTAACTTATATTCAGAGTACATCATGGGAAATGCTGGACTGGATGAAGCACAAGCTGGAATCAAGATTGCCGGGAGAAATATCAATAACCTCAGATATGCAGATGACACCACCCTTATAGCAGAAAGGGAAGAACTAAAAAGCCTCTTGATGAAAGTGAAAGAGGAGAGTAAAAAAGTTGGCTTAAAACTCAACCTT
>SJYW01033628.1:645754-694883 GCA_006410735.1 Raphicerus campestris
AACAGAGGAAAACAATAGACTGGGAAAGACTAGAGATCTCTTCAAGAAAATTAGAGATACTAAGGGAAATTTTCATGCAAAGATGGATACAATAAAGGACAGAAATGGTATGTACCTAACTGAAGCAGTAGATATTAAGAAGAGGTGGTAAGAATATGCAGAAGAACTGTACAAAAAAGATCTTTACAACCCAGATAATCACGATGGTGACATCCTGGAATGTGAAGTCAAGTGGGCCTTAGGAAGTATCACTATGAACAAAGCTAGTGGAGGTGATGGAATTCCAGTTAAGCTATTTCAAAGCCTAAAAGATGATGCTGTGAAAGTCCTGCACTCAATATGCCAGCAAATTTGGAAAACTCAGCAGTGGCCACAGGACTGGAAAAGGTTATTTTTCATTCCAATCCCAAAGAAAAGCAATACCAAAGAATGTTCAAACTACCACACAACTGCACTCATCTCACACTCTAGCAAAGTAATGCTCAAAATTCTCCAAGCCTGGCTTCAGCAATACATGAACCGTGAACTTCCAGATGTTCAAGCTGGATTTAGAAAAGGCAGAGGAACCAGAGATCAAATTGCCAACATCCATTGGGTCATTGGAAAAGCAAGAGAGTTCCAGAAAAACATCTACTTTGCTTTATAGACTATGAGAAAGACTTTGTGAGGATCACAATAAACTGTGGAAAATCCTGAAAGAGATGGGAATACCAGACCACCTGACCTGCCTCCTGAGAAATCTGTATGCAGGTCAAGAAGCAACAGTTAGAACTGACCATGAAACCACAGACTAGTTCCAAATCGGGAAAAGTGAAAGTGAACTCGCTCAGTCGTGTCCAACTCTTTGCAACCCTGTGGACTCTAGCCCAACAGGCTCCTCTGTCCATGGGATTCTCCAGGCAAGAGTACTGGAATGGGTTGCCATTTCCTTCTCCAGGGGCTCTTCCCAACCCAGGGATCGAACCCAGGTCTCCCGCTTTGCAGGCAGAGGCTTTAACCTCTGAGCCACCAGGAAGTCCAAATTGGGAAAGGAGTACATCAAGGCTGTATATTGTCACCCTGCTTATTTAACTTATATTCAGAGTACATCATGGGAAATGCTGGACTGGATGAAGCACAAGCTGGAATCAAGATTGCTGGGAGAAATATCAATAACCTCAGATATGCAGATGACACCACCCTTATGGCAGAAAGGGAAGAACTAAAAAGCCTCTTGATGAAAGTGAAAGAGGAGAGTAAAAAAGTTGGCTTAAAACTCAACCTTTGGAAAACTAAGATCATGGCATCTGGTCCCATCACTTCATACAAATAGATGGGAAAACAGTGGAAACAGTGACAGACTTTAATTTTGGAGGCTCCAAAATCACTGCAGATGGTGATTGCAGCCATGAAATTAAAAGACATTGCTCCTTGGAAGAAAAATTATGACCAACCTAGACAGCATATTAAAAAGTAGAGACATTACTTTGCCAACAAACGTCTGTTTAGTCAAAGGTATGGTTTTTCCAGTAGTCATGTATGGATGTGAGAGTTGGACTATAAAGAAAGCTGAGTGCCAAAGAATTGATGCTTTTGAACTGTGTTGTTGGAGAAGACTCTTGAGAGTCCCTTGGACTGCAAGGAGATCCAATCAGTACATCATAAAGGAAATCAGTCCTGTATATTCATTGGAAGAACTGATGCTGAAGATGGAACTCCAATATTTTGGCTACCTGATGCAAAGAACTGACTCAGTGGAAAAGACCCTGATACTGGGAAAGATTGAAGGTGGGAGAAGAAGGGGATGACAGAGGATGAGATGGTTGGATGGCATCACCGACTCAACAGACATGAGTTTAAGTCAACTCCGGGAGTTGCTGATGGACAGGGAAGCCTGGCGTGCTGCAACCCATGGGGTTGCAAAGAGTCAGACACAACTGAGCGACTGAACTGAACTGATTGTACCGCAATTAAAAACTTTAAAGAAATCAACATATAGAAAGTCAGGCAGAAGAAAAGAGATTAGTAAAGGCTGGAGTGGTCAGAGAAGAGTTGTGGAGAAGGTGTGTTGAGCTGGGCCGTAGAAGATGCATTACTTGATTGGGTGAAGATGAGGGGCAGGAGGCGATCGGAAGAGAGACCTTCAGTGGTGCAGAGGGACTCCAACATCCCAGGGTGGATCTCATCCAGCAGGTGGTTTTGTTAGAGCTGGAAGCTGGTAAACCAGAGTCTGGTAAGGGCTGGTGAAGGTACTTGGGAGAGGTGCTTCTGGGGCTGCTGATTTGGCCCCTCAGGCTGGGTTAGGATAATGAGATACCTGTTCCCTCTCGGTCCCTAGTAAAGAATGCCAACTAGATACTTCAGCACTGGTTGCTGGAAGATCCATGGTTGTCCCGAGCCCAGTCCTGCTCTTCTCTTGCAGCTGCCACAAATCAGATTCTGTGTATATGGCTGACAGATGGTCTTGGAGGACTGCTCTCGCAGGTACGCTGACTGGAGCGGCAAGGAAGCAAAGGTGGAAGGGAAAGTGGGAAAGGATAGGGCCAAATGGGAACTTCCCCGGAGATCCAGTGGTTAAGAGGTCATCTTCCAATGCAGGGGTTGCAGGTTCAATCCCTGGCCAGGGAGCTGAGATCCCACATACCTCATGGCTGAAAAATAAAAACATAAAACAGAAGCAATATTGTAACAATTTCAATAAAGACTTCTGAAAAAATGACCAACATCAGAAAGGAAAAAAAAAACAAAACACACCAAACTTAAAAAAAGAATAGGACCAAACGGTGTGATGTGCTTGAGCTCAGCGGTGGAAGGAAAATAGGGCTGTGTGAATGTCAAGTCTGCTTCATGTAATTACACCCAACCCTGGGCACACACAGAGCCCACCATCCCAGCCCAGACAAGCAGCCCCCTGCCATCCCACAGACCTGAGGCTTAACGGTGGGGACACTGCCCATCTTTACCCAAGAAGACTTGACATTCCACACCTTAATGAGCGAAACCTGGGCCTTTCAGCCTGGCTTCCTGCCACAGGAGCTCGAATGGCAGCTGAGCACGGTCACATTGGATAGAAGTAAATACGTGGAACCATGGAAAGAGCATTAAAGTGGGAATTCAAGTGGCTGAGCTGAGAACCAACTTGTTGTTACCCTAGGCAAGTCGTGCAACTTTTTGGAGCCTCAATGTCCACAACCAAAAGGATGAAAATGAAATTCGTGCCCTGCAGGACCCTCAGGTGTGCTGCAAGTATGAAGTGAGATTATTTATGGAGAGGCTCTTAAACCATGTGAAGTCTGTCAGCCAGATTACCAGATCCCAGAGCTCCTGTGAGCCTGGAAGGCGAACCTGCCAGCTGTGTAACTGCACCGTCTCTGAGCTCTCGCATTCCTCTTAGAGGCATTTCTTAGACTTGTTTTATATTCCAGGGGTTTTGCTTTCTTTTTTTTTCTAACTTTTTATTATGTAAAATTTCAAAGATGTAAAAATATGGAGAGAATAGGATAATAAGCCCCTTGGACCCAGAACCAGCTTCAGCAATTACCAGCTCACGGCTGACCTCGTTTCATCTGTACTTCCTCATCCCTCCCCTCCTCCTAATCCCACAATGGGTTTTTTCAAGCAAAAATCATATCATTTCATTGATAACTATTTTAATACACCTTTCTGAAATATCAGGATACTCTAAAAAAAGTAACTACAATATATAAGATTTATATATTGTAATTAGTTGAAACATCTTGCATCTCTTTAAAGTTTTTAAAAAATATTTATTTATTTATTTGGCTGCGCCAGGTCTTAGTTGCAGCACCTGGGATCTTTGAGTTTCCTTGCAGCATGTAGGATATTTAGCTGTGGCATGTGAACTCTTGGGCTTCCCTGATGGCTCAGTGGTAAAGAATCCACCTGCCAATACAGTAGACATGGATTCCATTCCCTGGGTCAGAAAGATCCCCTGGAGGAGGAACTGGCAATGTACTCCAGTCTTCTTGCCTGGAAAATTCCGTGGACAGAGGAGCCTGGTGGGTTACAGTGCATGGGGTTGTAAAGAGTCATACATGACTGCACACTCGCATGCATGCAAAGAAACTCTTGGTCGCATCGTGTGGAGTCTAGTTCCCTGATCAGGATCAAACCTGGGCCTCTTGCAATTGGGAACACAGAGCGTCCCACTCGACCAACAGGGAAGTCCTGCATTGCTTTAATTTATTCCTTCAATTTAACCTTCCATCTTTCTTTCTCTCTCTCTCCCTCCCTCCCCACTCCCTCCCAGTTTCTTTGATAAAGAAACTGCTGGTCTGTTCTACCCTGTTGCTCAAATACTACAATCAAGGATTTGCTGAGGTGCCGCCTCCCCGTGGTATTGTTGAGCCCTCCCTTCTGTGACCCGTGTTTCTCCTATTCTGCTACTCTGTCGGGAGACCTGATCCAGCAGCCCGCCCCTGCATGCCTCTGGATGTGTCCAGATATATCAGATTTGTAGAGTTCAGTCTTCTCAAGTAGAGACTTCTCCTTCACGTCTTCCTCATGAAACAGAAATATTCGGCTCACTTCCTATGTGCCAAGCACTTGCTAAGCTCTTACATCACTGTTTCTCACAGCAATATTATGAAAAAGCATAGTTGAACTTGACGGTTCACTCTAGCTCCCCAGCATCCAGATCCCTTCCTGTGTTTGGGGAACGAACGGTTCACCTCTTTACATGTGAAAGTTTCCAGCCGCCTATGCAGTTAAGGAAAGGAAAAGCAAGTGACCAGGTCTGCACAAACAGATATTCCCGTCCTTCGCCTGAATTTGGTACTGCTGGTGCAAAGGCACTTGGGGTCAGAGGTGTAGCGGTTGCAACCTAGGTTCTAGCCGAGGGCTCTGTGTGCTGCGCGGCCGCCTCGGGGGCGGGGTCAGGCCTGGGCTCCTCCTTCCTCTAGGTTGTTCCTGGGCTTGCAGGGTCCACCTTCCGGTGAGATCTGCCATCAATACCCGGAGCTCAGGAAGAAGCTGCGTTGCAGACGCTGCAGCGGAGAAACAAGGAACCCATTCCTTATAAGATGCAAGTGACTCACCCTCACTCAGAGCCCACCTTATCCGACAGCATGTTTCAATTGTGCATTCCAAACTGGGGAAATCACCAGAGGGGGTGTTCAGGACTCACTAAGCCCACTATGAGTTGGATTTCTGTCTTGATGCACTCACCTGCCCTACATAAGCCCCCATTCTGACTAGGAAGTGGAGCACAGTGGTGTTCTGGCTCCAGAAATCCCTTTCAGTGTAGAGCCTGTAATCCTGGAAAAGTCTGATTATTTACTTTTCCTCAGTACACAGTCCCTCTGGTAAATGACCACAGGGCCTTTTGGAGGAAGACTTACAGTCTAAACATTTGCTGTGTAGCACCGTCCTTCCTCTGGGGGACTTGGCCTCCCTTTCAGACAAGGGCCTCTGTTGGCTGGGGCCAGGATGAAGCAAGATGGGGACTCTTGCATAGAATTAAAGGAGGGGGTTGCTCTTAAGGTCCTACGGGGGTGATCCTGCACTTGCATAACCCAGGAGGGAATGCCTTCTCGGACTCTGCACCCTGGGGGTCTTTCTTGCCTCCCGAGAGACCTAGCCCAGAGCTGAGCGTGAAAGACTCAAATCTGAGAACAGGTTGAGAGGCTGTTAACAGTTTATTGTGGTGAGTCAGCTCAGACTTCTGTTCAACAGATGTCAAATTTTTCCACTTACACAAAGTAAGACTTTAGGAAGTTCCCAAGTCTTTCACTTCTAGAGGCACCGTGACCATCACCAAAGACACTGCAGGTCAGGCTATTCTAATTACTGAATGGTCTGTGTTAAAACAAAAACCACGGGCCCCAAATAGAGCCGCTTATGCCAGGCCATACCTCCAAACCAGGGTTTAATACAGAACCTAAGTGAAACTTCAACCTCTCCCAGACACTTAGTCTTAACCAGTGAGGCAGGAATTTTCTGGTCAGTACCAATGAAGTCATCTGTCCCATGGGTCCTTTCAGTCCCCCAAGGGAAGATGAGGTAAGCCCCCTGATAAGACCCTTTTGTCCCCAAAGGGAAATGACTTAATCTGAAATAATCCTATTTTTCTGATTTTGACTTTTTCCTCCTGCCTTTAAAAACCTTTCCCTTCTGTGGGCCCTGGAGCTCCCCTCTGCTTCCTAAATACTATGCTGCCTAGTTCGTGAATCATTTAATAAAACCAATTAGATCTTCAAAATTCACTTGCCTGAATTATGCTGTCTCCTATCTGATGACTGCATAGCTTTGGCTCTGCCGTCCATTACCACATGTCCTCATCTGTGATGCTTCTGGCTAACCCTGACACCTCAGGGCCCCCAAATCCCCAGTGAATGCAGGGAATCCCGTTCAGTGACAACATTTCCCACTGTCATTTCTGGCCTAAAGATGATTACCCCACTATATTCTAACAATCAAGTATCAGGAAATAATAACTTAGCTGATTATAGGAAAAGTTCAAAATGCTATAGGTGTCTGGTCTACATTGCATTTTGTGTTAAGTGGAAAGATGAGTCTTTGCTTTGTTGCACACACAACGTATTAAGTCTGCAGCTCAGTGGTACCGGCATGTTGACGCTTTACATGAATAGCACTGTCTCTGTCTACAAATATTACTCTGCTTTGCAAGAACTCAGCCTTTCAGAGTAGACCAGGCCTCTGTAATATAGAAACTTCGGTTAAATAGAGCTGGGAGACCAGGAGGGGGCGCTCTCGTGCCCTATGCTGATAGCAGAGACCAACAGGAAGGAGAAAGACCCCTCCTCTTCTTTCGTTGCAAGGACTCAGCTAACGAGAGACTATCTCTTATCCAATGATAAGCCGGGGACTCTTTACTCCACTTCGACCTCAACTTCCTTGTCTCCTCTATGAAACAGCGCTCCCCTCCATTTTTGTGGGGGATTTGCATGTGGCTATGACTGCTTCCCAGGTAGTAGTCATAAAGAACCTGCCTGCCAATGAGGATGCAGAAGAGATGAGTCAAGAAGATCCCCTGGAGGAGGGCTTGACAACCCACTCCAGTATTTTTGCCTGGAGAATTCCATGGATAGAGGAGCCTGGTGGGCTAGAGTCCAGAGGGTTGCAGAGTCAGACATGACTGAAGCGACTTAGCACACACATGTTCACACCATGATTGCAGACCCCCAATTGCAACTCTTTGCAAATCTCCAAATAAACCCAATTTTGCTAGAGAAATAATGGGCAGTCCACTTGCTTTAGGTCAGCTCCCGGCTGGTTTAGGGGACACCAGGTGCCCATGACGGCACCCAAGGCTCATACACAGCACACTTTGTCCCAGAACTAGTTGACAAGACAATATAACAATGCTTGGTTGGCTCACACCCTGGGTGGGGGGCCCATTCTTATAAACCCAGCTACAAAAATTAGAGGAAATGAAAAGCAGAGGAAGGAACACACGCTGACCTTGTACAGGGTTCAGAAATGAATAGCTATGAGTTTACTTCAAAAAACTTTTCAGAACCCTTTTTATACCTGGGAATATGGCAGAAATCTGCACTTTAGCCCTAACTCTCTGAATTCTTTTTGGACGAAATAACCACTGTCAAATTCACCTTTCCACTTGATAAAGGCTCAGTTCTCTGTACTGGGTTTGATTTGTTCCAATGGTCTGGATTTAAGAGTATCGAAGCATCTATGCAAGTTTATATGGAAATAAATTACTTTTAAGCTACTTGTGAACTTTAAGCCTTTTTAGAAAACGGAAGGACTTTGCTAAACTACCTCATTGTCTCCTATTGTAATTTAAACAAACAAACAAGCTTTTAATTAACGCTTCTCTTGCTTTGTTGAAAACATGTTTTGTTAAATTGCAAACTTGGAATGTGCACACTTTGCATGTCTAACTAGGTCTTACAAATAAGTGGTAGTTTAATTCTACAAACAAAGACACTATAATAAGTTGGAAAGAAAATTAATCTTTATTTTCTTATCTCTTTAAGAGAAGCTATTTTCCTTCTTTTCCTCAGTTCATTTCCCTTGAAGTTCTTACACTTGTTTTTGTAATGTCCCAAGTCTTTGGGATTTGGGAAATTGATAGATAATTTTTACAACACATGTTTTTCTGTAGTTCATTATAGTTTCCACTTTAAAACCAGAAATTTCTGATGTATTAATATTTCAGAAATTAGACCAATTATGCATTGGGCTCTATGCTTAATGTTCTATGGGCATCTCTTTTAATCCACACAGCCACATTACTGAGATAGACACTTTAAAAAATAAAGGATATACACATTTCTATCTGTTTTACTGAACTGTTGTTGTTTATTTGTTAAATTGTGCCTGACTCTTTGTGACCTCATGGACTATATAGCACACCAGGCTCCTCTGTCCTTCACCATCAAACTCAAGTCTGTTAAGCTGGTGATGCTCTCTAGTCATCTCATCCTCTGCTGCCCTCTTCTCCTTTTTGCCTTCAGTCTTTCCTAAAATCAGAGTCTTTTCCACTAAGTCACCTCTTCGAATCAGATGGCCAAAGTATTGGAGCTTCAGCTTCAGCATCAGTCCTTCCAATGCATATTCAGGGTTGATTTCCTTTAAGATTGACTAGTTTGAGCTCCTTGTACTCCAAAGGGTTTTCAAGAGTCTTCTCCAGTGCCACAATGTGAAAGGGTCTCTTCTGCATCAATTCTTCCAAATCTCCAGGAGATCTTCCTGACCTAGGGATTTAACCCATGTCTCCTGCACNAGAAATCTGCACTTTAGCCCTAACTCTCTGAATTCTTTTTGGACGAAATAACCACTGTCAAATTCACCTTTCCACTTGATAAAGGCTCAGTTCTCTGTACTGGGTTTGATTTGTTCCAATGGTCTGGATTTAAGAGTATCGAAGCATCTATGCAAGTTTATATGGAAATAAATTACTTTTAAGCTACTTGTGAACTTTAAGCCTTTTTAGAAAACGGAAGGACTTTGCTAAACTACCTCATTGTCTCCTATTGTAATTTAAACAAACAAACAAGCTTTTAATTAACGCTTCTCTTGCTTTGTTGAAAACATGTTTTGTTAAATTGCAAACTTGGAATGTGCACACTTTGCATGTCTAACTAGGTCTTACAAATAAGTGGTAGTTTAATTCTACAAACAAAGACACTATAATAAGTTGGAAAGAAAATTAATCTTTATTTTCTTATCTCTTTAAGAGAAGCTATTTTCCTTCTTTTCCTCAGTTCATTTCCCTTGAAGTTCTTACACTTGTTTTTGTAATGTCCCAAGTCTTTGGGATTTGGGAAATTGATAGATAATTTTTACAACACATGTTTTTCTGTAGTTCATTATAGTTTCCACTTTAAAACCAGAAATTTCTGATGTATTAATATTTCAGAAATTAGACCAATTATGCATTGGGCTCTATGCTTAATGTTCTATGGGCATCTCTTTTAATCCACACAGCCACATTACTGAGATAGACACTTTAAAAAATAAAGGATATACACATTTCTATCTGTTTTACTGAACTGTTGTTGTTTATTTGTTAAATTGTGCCTGACTCTTTGTGACCTCATGGACTATATAGCACACCAGGCTCCTCTGTCCTTCACCATCAAACTCAAGTCTGTTAAGCTGGTGATGCTCTCTAGTCATCTCATCCTCTGCTGCCCTCTTCTCCTTTTTGCCTTCAGTCTTTCCTAAAATCAGAGTCTTTTCCACTAAGTCACCTCTTCGAATCAGATGGCCAAAGTATTGGAGCTTCAGCTTCAGCATCAGTCCTTCCAATGCATATTCAGGGTTGATTTCCTTTAAGATTGACTAGTTTGAGCTCCTTGTACTCCAAAGGGTTTTCAAGAGTCTTCTCCAGTGCCACAATGTGAAAGGGTCTCTTCTGCATCAATTCTTCCAAATCTCCAGGAGATCTTCCTGACCTAGGGATTTAACCCATGTCTCCTGCACTGGCAGGTGGATTCTTTACTACTGAGCCACCAGGGAATCCCTATCTTGATGAATGCACTAGAGCATTTTCATCACCTGAGAAAGTTCTCTTGTACCCCATTCCGGACAAGCCCACAGCCATCCACACACCATACACATACTGATCCGCTTAGAGTTCTGCTCATTGAAAAACTGATCAGTTTTTTTGGGCTTGAATGTTATCATTGTAAACTATTTTATATATCTTTTCTTACCTTAAATTGTGGTGGTCCTAAAACCCGAGTTTTGATTAGATGCTTAATGTGCTAAAATATGTGATACTCCTACGTGCTTCTACAAAGAAGGAAACTTTTAGAGAAGGGAGACAAGCATTAAGCTGTTTTCTTTCTCCTCTGTTGTCCTAAAGCCTTCAAAGTGCTTCACTATTCTTTTCATGTAATCTAATTCTTTTCAGACATAAAAGGGTTACATAGTATAAAGAATTTCATCATCCCTAATTTTTTCATATATCAATAGCACTATCCCCTAGGGACAAAAAGCAAACAAACAAAGAAACCATGCATACACTGACATTTAGCAAATAGTTTAGTATTTCCTACTTAGAATGTCATATAGTATATATTTTTGTGTTTATTTGGTTTTATTCACTTGTAATATCCGTTGTTAACTCCACGAATTACAACCTGTATAAACTCGATGTGTGCATATGTGCTAAGTCGCTTCAGTCATGTCCGACTCTTTGCTACCCTATGGACTATAGCCCACCAGACTCCTCTGTCCATGGGATTCTCCAGGAAAGAATACTGGAGTGGGTTGCCATTCCCTCCTAGAGAGGATCTTCCTAACTCAGGTATCAAACCCGCACCTCCTACATCTTCCGCATTGGGAGGCAGATTCTTTACCATTAGCACCACCTGGGAAGTCTCATGAACTCTATATAGGACCCTGTATAAACTCAGCTACAAAGCTAGATAAAATGAAAAGAGGAAGAAGGAACACAGGCTGACGCAGAACAAGGTATGGAAATAAATAGTTCAGTGAATTTATTTTCAGGAGCACTTCATTTTTTTTTAATTGCTAAGTAGTGTTCTATTGTTTGTTCATCATATTGGAGTTTGTTCATCTGTTGATAGATATTTGAATTGTTGACAATTTGAAGTTGCCACCAAGAAAAAATCTGCTATAAATATTTGTGCCCCCATCTTTGTGTGGATATGTATTTTCATTGCTCTTGGGTAAATATACCTAGGAATTGAATGGCTGGTGTATGTTAACTTTATAAGAAACTGCCAAATAACCAATGCAGTTATAAGCTATTTCATTGCTACTGGAAATGTACAAAATATTTCTAATTGCTCCCCTTCCTTGACAACACTTGGTATTGTCGGGCCTTTTAAAAAAATATTATCTATAAATGAAATATTATGTTTTTAATGTGCAGTCCCTGATAATTAATGATGCTCAACATATTTCACATGCTAACTGGCCATTCACATCTCTTCTTCTGAGAAATGTCTTATTTAATGGTCCCTTCCCGCTTCTTTTAATTGAATTGCTTGTCTTCCTGTAAGTGAGTTTTAACACTTCTTTATATATTCTGGACACGAATCTTTTGTCAGATAAATAGTGTTGGCACTGGCACTTAGCTGTGTTTGAAATTAAACAAAGCATTAAATATATTGGAAATGTTGAAGTCATTATCAATTAAACATTTACAGACCAAAGATTATACATTGCAGGTGAGAGGAGTATTAGGCAGCAGTCAGATTTACAATTCAGAGTGCTTCTGTTCTTTCAGCAGACAAGAGGTCACAGGCAGGGTCCATTGCTGCCAAGATAAAAGATGCTGACTGCCACCACGGCTGTATGCAAGTTAGATGAGAAAAATTATCATGCAAATACACTCTGATTAAATCTAGAGCAGGGGGGAAAAGCTGCCCCCCAGAGGTTAAAGCAAGTAGTTCTGTAGAAAAGCATACAAAGAAGTTGTTGTTTAGTCTCTAAGTTGTGTCCGACTCTTTGTGACCCCATGGACTGTAGCCCATCAGGCTCCTCTGTCCACAGGATTTCCCAGGCAAGCATACTGGAGTGGGTTGCCACTTCCTCCTTCAGGGGCTCTTCCTCACCCAAGGTTTGAACCCATGTCTCCTGGATCTTCTGCATTGATGGATGGGTTCTTTATCACTGTGCCACTGGGGAGGTCCTGACTAAGCACAGAGAAATCATCAAATGGAAAATGGTGCAGTGGGATAACCCTGTGTATACACAAAACAAGCCTGTGTGTGCACATAACATCCCTGTATACACACATAACAACCCCATGTGTGCATATAACCAGTGGGGAACCAAGAAGGGGGTCATTCAATAAAAAGTTATAAGATAATAATAAAATGATTTGTCTTAAATGTGGTGGAGAAAAATTTCAAGGTGCAGACACTAACCATTCTTCTGCTCTAGAAGCCATTGACCAATGACCAGTGCCTTTTAAAGAGAACTGTCTTTTAATTGTTGTTGAAACTCCCCTGGCTGCCTGTAGCTCTCTTGTTTGCACAGAAGACTAAAGAGATTTTTAAGGATGATTTTGACTACACAGATTTATTTCCTCACACTGTGACTTCAAGGATTAAAGGCTTTCACCAAAGGGTGAAGTATATTCGTTCCTCACAGAATCTCTTGTCCAGAGACTGGGATGAAGGATCAGCCATTTTTACTGAATGACCCCCTTCTTGGTTCCCCACTGGTTATATGCACACATGGGGTTGTTATGTATGTATACAGGGATGTTATGTGCACACACAGGCTTGTTGTGTGTATACTACAGGGTTATCCCACTGCACCTTTTTCCATTTGATGATTTCTCTGTGCTTCATCAGGACCTCCCCAGTGGGGAGGACAGCAAGTATGGATTTGTTAAACTGATGTAAGGCACTCAAAAGGATGGCCTTTCAAGTAGAAAATACTTTATTTTCTCCTCCTTTTTATATCTCAGTCAGATCATCTCCCAGTGATTTTTATAAGTTATATATTTAATTAAATATCACATTGTTACAAATAAAATTCAAAACCTGTGATCGTTTTGCAACATCACACTTTTAGCTACATCACTCTTCCTATGGGATATATTCAGTTTATATTGGTCTCACCTCTTCTTTTCTGGGCTCAGTAGTTGCAGTGTGTGGCCTTAGTTGCCCTGTGGCATGTGGGATCTTAGTTCCTGGACCAGGGATTGAACCTGTGTCCCTTGCATTAGAAGGTGTATTCTTAACCAGTGGGCCATCAGGAAGTCTTGATTGTTCATACTAGGATCTGCCGTGCTGTTTTACATGAACACCTATGAATTACTCAACCTCCACTGCTGTATGGTAAGCCTTGCTTGCACAATGAAGTGTGGGATTCTCTACATTGGGTGTTACAGGGAGAAGAGTCCTGTGTCTACTTTGATCTTATTTTCCCTAAAGGTACAATCATAGTGCTGCTGGATCTTGGGGGAGTTTTGTGCTTTTGGAAGACTTGTCTATGCTATGCTATGCTATGCTAAGTCACTTCAGTCATGTCCGACTCTGTGCGACCCCATAGACAGCAGCCCACCAGGCTCCCCTGTCCCTGGGATTCTCCAGGCAAGAACACTGGAGTAGGTTGCCATTTCCTTCTCAAATGCATGAAAGTGAAAAGTGAAAGTGAAGTCGCTCAGTCATATCCTAGGGTGGCACTAATGTTAAAGAACATGCCCATCAATGCAGGAAATATGAGAGACTTGGGTCCGATCCCTAGGTGGGGAAGATCCCCTGGAGGAGGGCTTGGCAACCCACTCCAGTATCCTTGCTTGGAGAATCCTAAGGACAGAGGAATCTGATGGGAAACAATGCATAGCGTTGCAAAGAGTCGGGCATGACTGAAGCCATTTTGCACACATGCTTCTCAAACTGGGTGCCCATATCTTTACAAGAACTTGAGGGCAAGGACAGCTAAGAAATTGAGTGCTTATGCCCAGCACTGCCCTAAGCGCTTTAATGTATTTTAACTCATGCTGTCCTCATAATAAAGGTCTGGGGTGGAGGGTGCCATTCTCAGCTCCTTTTATTTTTTTACATTTATTTATTTTAATTAGAAGATAATTACTTTACAATATTGTAGTGGTTTTTGCTCAGCTCCTTTTAAAACAGAGAAAATAGGTCACTATCTGCCTGTGGTTTAGAATGATTGATCCTGGGCTCTTCCTTCTGCATTTTCATAAGTCAAAGGTCACCTGTTTTATGTTTCCCCTCTTGAATCAAAACCACTTAGTCTGCTGTTGGCCTGTGACTGATTACATAGAAAGTTAGTAAAGCCCATTGCTTTCCCAAGACAGAGGGCCTGCCCGGGACAGGGTTCTCTGGCTGTATTTTAGGAGGCAGGATAAGAGATATATGGAGTGCAGTTCCACCGCCTTGACCTTCAGTGTCCCCTGCACGATACATTCCTGATTAAGTTTCAATCAGGGAGTTTGGTTTTTTAAAAGAATCTTGTTAAGAATTTATACCATCTATTAGCTGGGTTCTCCGTGGGCAGTAGATTCACATTCCCCCCTCCTGTCATGGTCCTTGCTGACTATTCAACTTCTACTTTGGGCTCTTGTATGACCTTGGCTGGCCCTGTCACCTCCAAGGATCTCCAGTTTCCTCACCTATAAAGTGAGAAAACCCTCTGCTCCTCCACTAAGGCATCACTGGGATGCAGGCATTTCTTTAAAGTGCCGAGAAAGATGAATGTGGCCCAGGAGTGTCAAGCAGCACTTTGCTCCTTGCGTTGTCACAAGCCTTCAACCACTGACCCCTGCTGCCACCCCGGCCATTCTCCTTCCCTCTCCTGGGAAACAGCATTGGAGCTCCTGCCAGGTGCCCACCTTCCCAGCCTCAATAGACGGCCCCTGCCCCTGTCCACCTGACTATAGACACTAAGTTTCCTAATTTTAATTTTTGGCAGCACTGTGTCTTTGTTGCTGTGTGCAGGATTTCTCCAGCTCGGGTGCACGGGCTTCTCATTGCAGTGGCTTCTCTTGTTGAGGACCACAGGCTCCAGGTGTGCAGGGTTCAGTAGCTCCTGACACTCAATTGCACTGTGGCACATGGGATCTTAGTTCCTGGACCAGGGATTGAACCTGTGTCCCCTGAATGGGCAGGTGGATTCTTAACCACTGAACCACCAGGGAAGTCCCACCTGTGTTTTTAATTGAACCCTTGGCACCTAGCCCAGTGCTTGACACATGGTCAGTGATCAATTAATAGTCCTGAAGGAAAGAAAGAATAATGGATGAATGCAAGTTTGGAAGAGATGGGTTATTGCCACTTCTCCCAAGAGAAAAAAAGACCAGAGCTCCATGAAGGTCCATTTAGGATAAGAGACTGCAAGAGTTCTGTACGTGTCCATTTCTGTGAATCTGGATAATTATTGAGGAGGCCAGGTGGAGGGTCTGGCAGAAGCTGGGAAAACCAGAATCACAGTGTGTGTGGGAGTAAAACGGAGCAAGCACGTGGGTGTTCTTCAGAGCCTTCAAGGTCAGAGTGAGCTGAGATCCACAGTCTAGGCTTTGTTGCATGGCAGAGACTGTTAGTCGGGAAAGCTAGGCAGTCGCAGACGTGAACCCGAAATGTTGTTGGCTCCGCTGCCACCCAAGAGCAAGACCAACCCATCATTCATCCTGTGTTTTCTTTTGTTTATACTCGTGGTGGTGGTGGTTTAGTCACTAAGTCATGTCCAACTTTTTGCGACCCCCATGGACTATAGCCTGCCAGGCTTCTCGGTCTGTGGAATTTCCTAGGCAAGAACACTGAAGTAGGTTGCCATTTCTTCCTCCAGGGGATCTTCCTAACCCAGGGATTGAACTTGCATCTCTTGCATTTCAGGCAGTCTCCTGCATCAAAATGGATTCTTTACCGCTGAGCTACCAAGTACTGGATCCTATCACAAGGGGAGTGCTGTCTGTGAGAATCAGATGGCTCTTCTCTCCTTAATAAGACTGATATAGCCTTACTTGTTCACAGGAGAGGATCCTACATAGAAACTTTACCACCCAGTAAAGTCCAAACCAAATGTCTCCACTGGGAAAGTGTTCCCAGTCTGACAAGTCTCTCTCGCTCTGGACCCACAACAAATGAACCTTGTTCCCTTAGTGAATCACTGTGCTGGAGGCTCTTCTCTTAAACAGCATTCCAACCTTCATTCTTTCATTGCTAACACATTCACGTTTGAGGAGCCACTCAGGTGATAAGAAAAGTGAAGTCACTCAGTCGCGTCCGACTCTTTCCGACCCCATGGACTGTAGCCTACCAGGCTCCTCCATCTATGGGATTTTCCAAGAATAATGGAGTGTAACGAATTGCCAGTCTAGGTTCGATGCAGAATACAGGATACTTGGGGCTGGTGCACTGGGATGACCCAGAGAGATGGTATAGGGAGGGAGGTGGGAGGGGGGTTCAGGATTGGGAACTCATGTACACCCGTGGCGGATTCATGTTGATGTATGGCAAAACCAGTACAATATTGTAAAGTAAAATAAAGTTAAAAAAAAGAAAAAATACTGGAGTGGGTTGC
The DNA here is from genome assembly GCA_006410735.1 of Raphicerus campestris. NCBI lineage: Eukaryota > Metazoa > Chordata > Mammalia > Artiodactyla > Bovidae > Raphicerus > Raphicerus campestris. The sequence continues at coordinate 662,213 of SJYW01033628.1, forward strand.
CATTTCCTTCTCCAGGAGGTCTTCCCAACCCAGGGATTGACCCGAGTCTCCTGCGTTGTATGCAGATGCCTTACCTTTTGAGCCACTAGGGAAATCCAGGTGTTAAGAAAGTGGGCAGGAAATGCTAGTCACTCTGAGGGCAGACCTTGCCCATCCCTTGGCTTCCTGCCCTAGGGAGGTGCTCAGTCAACCCAGCTGACCCCATCCCTCTGTTCCCCTCTCAGTCTCAGCTTGCATGGCTCCTTGCTCATATTTGTCTTCTTAACAGCCCTTTCATTATTATTATTATTATTATTTTTACTCATCATTTTACTAACTTCTTTTTCAGGGTTACATTTTAAGAAAAGTTATTTATTTTTAATTGAAGGATAATTGCTTTCCAATATTGTGCTGGTTTCTGCCATACATCAATATGAATCAGCCATAGGGATACATATGTCCCCTCCCTCTTGAACTTCCTTCCCACCACATCCCACCCCACTAGGTTGTCACAGAGCACTGGTTTGAGCTCCCTGAGTCACAGAGCAAATTCCCATTGGCTGTATATTTCNCACTAATGTTAAAGAACATGCCCATCAATGCAGGAAATATGAGAGACTTGGGTCCGATCCCTAGGTGGGGAAGATCCCCTGGAGGAGGGCTTGGCAACCCACTCCAGTATCCTTGCTTGGAGAATCCTAAGGACAGAGGAATCTGATGGGAAACAATGCATAGCGTTGCAAAGAGTCGGGCATGACTGAAGCCATTTTGCACACATGCTTCTCAAACTGGGTGCCCATATCTTTACAAGAACTTGAGGGCAAGGACAGCTAAGAAATTGAGTGCTTATGCCCAGCACTGCCCTAAGCGCTTTAATGTATTTTAACTCATGCTGTCCTCATAATAAAGGTCTGGGGTGGAGGGTGCCATTCTCAGCTCCTTTTATTTTTTTACATTTATTTATTTTAATTAGAAGATAATTACTTTACAATATTGTAGTGGTTTTTGCTCAGCTCCTTTTAAAACAGAGAAAATAGGTCACTATCTGCCTGTGGTTTAGAATGATTGATCCTGGGCTCTTCCTTCTGCATTTTCATAAGTCAAAGGTCACCTGTTTTATGTTTCCCCTCTTGAATCAAAACCACTTAGTCTGCTGTTGGCCTGTGACTGATTACATAGAAAGTTAGTAAAGCCCATTGCTTTCCCAAGACAGAGGGCCTGCCCGGGACAGGATTCTCTGGCTGTATTTTAGGAGGCAGGATAAGAGATATATGGAGTGCAGTTCCACCGCCTTGACCTTCAGTGTCCCCTGCACGATACATTCCTGATTAAGTTTCAATCAGGGAGTTTGGTTTTTTAAAAGAATCTTGTTAAGAATTTATACCATCTATTAGCTGGGTTCTCCGTGGGCAGTAGATTCACATTCCCCCCTCCTGTCATGGTCCTTGCTGACTATTCAACTTCTACTTTGGGCTCTTGTATGACCTTGGCTGGCCCTGTCACCTCCAAGGATCTCCAGTTTCCTCACCTATAAAGTGAGAAAACCCTCTGCTCCTCCACTAAGGCATCACTGGGATGCAGGCATTTCTTTAAAGTGCCGAGAAAGATGAATGTGGCCCAGGAGTGTCAAGCAGCACTTTGCTCCTTGCGTTGTCACAAGCCTTCAACCACTGACCCCTGCTGCCACCCCGGCCATTCTCCTTCCCTCTCCTGGGAAACAGCATTGGAGCTCCTGCCAGGTGCCCACCTTCCCAGCCTCAATAGACGGCCCCTGCCCCTGTCCACCTGACTATAGACACTAAGTTTCCTAATTTTAATTTTTGGCAGCACTGTGTCTTTGTTGCTGTGTGCAGGATTTCTCCAGCTCGGGTGCACGGGCTTCTCATTGCAGTGGCTTCTCTTGTTGAGGACCACAGGCTCCAGGTGTGCAGGGTTCAGTAGCTCCTGACACTCAATTGCACTGTGGCACATGGGATCTTAGTTCCTGGACCAGGGATTGAACCTGTGTCCCCTGAATGGGCAGGTGGATTCTTAACCACTGAACCACCAGGGAAGTCCCACCTGTGTTTTTAATTGAACCCTTGGCACCTAGCCCAGTGCTTGACACATGGTCAGTGATCAATTAATAGTCCTGAAGGAAAGAAAGAATAATGGATGAATGCAAGTTTGGAAGAGATGGGTTATTGCCACTTCTCCCAAGAGAAAAAAAGACCAGAGCTCCATGAAGGTCCATTTAGGATAAGAGACTGCAAGAGTTCTGTACGTGTCCATTTCTGTGAATCTGGATAATTATTGAGGAGGCCAGGTGGAGGGTCTGGCAGAAGCTGGGAAAACCAGAATCACAGTGTGTGTGGGAGTAAAACGGAGCAAGCACGTGGGTGTTCTTCAGAGCCTTCAAGGTCAGAGTGAGCTGAGATCCACAGTCTAGGCTTTGTTGCATGACAGAGACTGTTAGTCGGGAAAGCTAGGCAGTCGCAGACGTGAACCCGAAATGTTGTTGGCTCCGCTGCCACCCAAGAGCAAGACCAACCCATCATTCATCCTGTGTTTTCTTTTGTTTATACTCGTGGTGGTGGTGGTTTAGTCACTAAGTCATGTCCAACTTTTTGCGACCCCCATGGACTATAGCCTGCCAGGCTTCTCGGTCTGTGGAATTTCCTAGGCAAGAACACTGAAGTAGGTTGCCATTTCTTCCTCCAGGGGATCTTCCTAACCCAGGGATTGAACTTGCATCTCTTGCATTTCAGGCAGTCTCCTGCATCAAAATGGATTCTTTACCGCTGAGCTACCAAGTACTGGATCCTATCACAAGGGGAGTGCTGTCTGTGAGAATCAGATGGCTCTTCTCTCCTTAATAAGACTGATATAGCCTTACTTGTTCACAGGAGAGGATCCTACATAGAAACTTTACCACCCAGTAAAGTCCAAACCAAATGTCTCCACTGGGAAAGTGTTCCCAGTCTGACAAGTCTCTCTCGCTCTGGACCCACAACAAATGAACCTTGTTCCCTTAGTGAATCACTGTGCTGGAGGCTCTTCTCTTAAACAGCATTCCAACCTTCATTCTTTCATTGCTAACACATTCACGTTTGAGGAGCCACTCAGGTGATAAGAAAAGTGAAGTCACTCAGTCGCGTCCGACTCTTTCCGACCCCATGGACTGTAGCCTACCAGGCTCCTCCATCTATGGGATTTTCCAAGAATAATGGAGTGTAACGAATTGCCAGTCTAGGTTCGATGCAGAATACAGGATACTTGGGGCTGGTGCACTGGGATGACCCAGAGAGATGGTATAGGGAGGGAGGTGGGAGGGGGGTTCAGGATTGGGAACTCATGTACACCCGTGGCGGATTCATGTTGATGTATGGCAAAACCAGTACAATATTGTAAAGTAAAATAAAGTTAAAAAAAAGAAAAAATACTGGAGTGGGTTGCCATTTCCTTCTCCAGGAGGTCTTCCCAACCCAGGGATTGACCCGAGTCTCCTGCGTTGTATGCAGATGCCTTACCTTTTGAGCCACTAGGGAAATCCAGGTGTTAAGAAAGTGGGCAGGAAATGCTAGTCACTCTGAGGGCAGACCTTGCCCATCCCTTGGCTTCCTGCCCTAGGGAGGTGCTCAGTCAACCCAGCTGACCCCATCCCTCTGTTCCCCTCTCAGTCTCAGCTTGCATGGCTCCTTGCTCATATTTGTCTTCTTAACAGCCCTTTCATTATTATTATTATTATTATTTTTACTCATCATTTTACTAACTTCTTTTTCAGGGTTACATTTTAAGAAAAGTTATTTATTTTTAATTGAAGGATAATTGCTTTCCAATATTGTGCTGGTTTCTGCCATACATCAATATGAATCAGCCATAGGGATACATATGTCCCCTCCCTCTTGAACTTCCTTCCCACCACATCCCACCCCACTAGGTTGTCACAGAGCACTGGTTTGAGCTCCCTGAGTCACAGAGCAAATTCCCATTGGCTGTATATTTCACATATGATAATGTTTGTTTCCATGCTGTCTCCATTCACCCCACCCTCTCCTTCCCCCACTGTGTCCACAAGTCTGTTCTCTGTCTGTGTTTCCATTGCGCCCTGCAAGTGGGTTCATCAATACCATATTTCTAGATTTCATATATTTGCTTTAATATATGATATTTTCTCTTTCTGACTTATTTCACTCTGTATAATAGGCTCTAGGTTTAACCATCTCATTAGAACTGACTCAAATGTGTTCCTTTTTATGCCTGAGTAATATTCCATTGTGTATATGCACCTCAGCTTCTATCTATTCATCTGTTGATGGACATCTAGGTTGCTTTCATGTCCTAGCTATTGTAAACAGTGCTGCAATGAACACTGGGGTACAGGCTTCTGTTTCCATTATGGTTTCCTCAGGGTATATGCCCCGTAATGGGGTTGCTGGGTCACATGGTAGTTTTATCCCTAGTTTTTAAAGGAATCTCCATACTGTTCTCCATGGTGAAGAGCCCTTCTTAAAACAAGTCCTTTTGCTTGTGTGAAGTAGGGAAACCAATTTGGACCTGAAGGATTCAGCTTCTTCTGCCTTCCCAGACTCTGGCCATGGGCCCCGCCCCAGTAGCCCACTGTCTTTGGGTTTTGCCAGCTTATGTCAAGGGAAGGTCCAGCCTTTTGAACAAAAAGCACCACGTGGCAGGACAGACGATTCTGCAGCATCACCAGACATAACTGCACCTAGAAGGAGACACAGACTCCTCCACCTGCTGCTGAGCTGTGCTTCCAGGGCCTTCATGGGGGCAAGAAAACTCCCAGCCCCCTTTCTCTGAGGTTTGATGTTCCACTGGCACCAATGCACAGCGGGTGCTGCACCCTGGTTTGAATTTAAGCCTCCTGTTGAATCTGAGCTAACCTCTCCTTAATGAGAATTATGCTATAGCCACGTCACAGGAAGTCCTCACTGCCAGCACAGTGACATGGCCNGTACAATATTGTAAAGTAAAATAAAGTTAAAAAAAAGAAAAAATACTGGAGTGGGTTGCCATTTCCTTCTCCAGGAGGTCTTCCCAACCCAGGGATTGACCCGAGTCTCCTGCGTTGTATGCAGATGCCTTACCTTTTGAGCCACTAGGGAAATCCAGGTGTTAAGAAAGTGGGCAGGAAATGCTAGTCACTCTGAGGGCAGACCTTGCCCATCCCTTGGCTTCCTGCCCTAGGGAGGTGCTCAGTCAACCCAGCTGACCCCATCCCTCTGTTCCCCTCTCAGTCTCAGCTTGCATGGCTCCTTGCTCATATTTGTCTTCTTAACAGCCCTTTCATTATTATTATTATTATTATTTTTACTCATCATTTTACTAACTTCTTTTTCAGGGTTACATTTTAAGAAAAGTTATTTATTTTTAATTGAAGGATAATTGCTTTCCAATATTGTGCTGGTTTCTGCCATACATCAATATGAATCAGCCATAGGGATACATATGTCCCCTCCCTCTTGAACTTCCTTCCCACCACATCCCACCCCACTAGGTTGTCACAGAGCACTGGTTTGAGCTCCCTGAGTCACAGAGCAAATTCCCATTGGCTGTATATTTCACATATGATAATGTTTGTTTCCATGCTGTCTCCATTCACCCCACCCTCTCCTTCCCCCACTGTGTCCACAAGTCTGTTCTCTGTCTGTGTTTCCATTGCGCCCTGCAAGTGGGTTCATCAATACCATATTTCTAGATTTCATATATTTGCTTTAATATATGATATTTTCTCTTTCTGACTTATTTCACTCTGTATAATAGGCTCTAGGTTTAACCATCTCATTAGAACTGACTCAAATGTGTTCCTTTTTATGCCTGAGTAATATTCCATTGTGTATATGCACCTCAGCTTCTATCTATTCATCTGTTGATGGACATCTAGGTTGCTTTCATGTCCTAGCTATTGTAAACAGTGCTGCAATGAACACTGGGGTACAGGCTTCTGTTTCCATTATGGTTTCCTCAGGGTATATGCCCCGTAATGGGGTTGCTGGGTCACATGGTAGTTTTATCCCTAGTTTTTAAAGGAATCTCCATACTGTTCTCCATGGTGAAGAGCCCTTCTTAAAACAAGTCCTTTTGCTTGTGTGAAGTAGGGAAACCAATTTGGACCTGAAGGATTCAGCTTCTTCTGCCTTCCCAGACTCTGGCCATGGGCCCCGCCCCAGTAGCCCACTGTCTTTGGGTTTTGCCAGCTTATGTCAAGGCAAGGTCCAGCCTTTTGAACAAAAAGCACCACGTGGCAGGACAGACGATTCTGCAGCATCACCAGACATAACTGCACCTAGAAGGAGACACAGACTCCTCCACCTGCTGCTGAGCTGTGCTTCCAGGGCCTTCATGGGGGCAAGAAAACTCCCAGCCCCCTTTCTCTGAGGTTTGATGTTCCACTGGCACCAATGCACAGCGGGTGCTGCACCCTGGTTTGAATTTAAGCCTCCTGTTGAATCTGAGCTAACCTCTCCTTAATGAGAATTATGCTATAGCCACGTCACAGGAAGTCCTCACTGCCAGCACAGTGACATGGCCCTCATGGTCCATGACCTCCACTGTTAATGTGCAGATGTCTGGATGAAGGAAGAATCTTGTTTGTAAGCTGCTTGGGGTCTGATCTTGTTCTTTGGCTCCTATTAAATGGAGAACTTAGTGATCTATTGAAAGAAGACATTTTGTCTCCACCCTGTAAGACCAAATCCTTTCCTTGCCTTTCTGGTTTCCTAACTGATGAAGGAAATCTTGGCCTATTTCAGTCAGTGGAGCATCGTCAGTCTGGCCCCTTGTGCACACACAGCCCTACAATTCTTAGAGGGACAATGCAGTCTTTAAATAAAGTACATGGCAAAACCAATACAATATTGTAAAGTAATTAACCTCCAATTAAAATAAATAAATTTATATTAAAAAAAATACAGATCAGGGTGTTCAGACTTGGGATCCAGTGCCTGCATTGCCACAGTTAGCTGTGTGGTCCTGGGTAGGTCAAGTACCCTGACTGCATGTGATTGCGCATCTGGAAAAATCAGCTGTGGGACCCAGCAGTCTCTGTGTTCCCCTCCAGCTCTGACACCTTGCATTTTGCTCTTAAGCATGTCTCTGGGCTAAAGAATTGTTAGAAATTTTCAATTGAATTCACAGCACCATGCCATGACAGCAACCTTCCATCAAGAAGGTAATATAGGCACATAACAATTAGCTACAAAATTTCATCAAGTCATCATAAATTGCCATAGAAGGCTCCTCAGGCTCCAAAGTGGATCTTTGCTAGTTCTGAGTAGTCTGTTTTTATTATCTGTCTTAAGAGATGTTAATGAGATATTTTCCATATGCATTTCCCTTGTGTGGTGTGTTGTCTGGGAGAATTGAGTTGCAACAAAAGCAGATGTCACAGAAATGTCAGGTCATTCCAATTCACTGCAATTTGCCTTTGCAATCCTGAGTGAGGCATAACCCAGAAACACACAAATGATGACACAGAAGAATTCAGACCCATCTGTCCTGTCCCTTGTGCAAGCTGACCCAGCCAGCAAGACTACTCTGTGACCTCCCACCCTGGATACTTCTGGTAACCATGTCAGTTGGGTAAATGTATGCCCATGTTGTCTTGTTCCAAACCAAAGGGGAAAATATTTGAAAACTCAACCCTTCCTAATCCCATAAGGGTCCTTTAATGGCCCAAGTCATGGCTCCTTCCATTGAGATGGAAGACGGTTATCGGTGATCATTTTTCACTCTGAAACAATAAACTCCAAGGCCCAGCCCAGTGTTGTTGTGCTGAGAGATCCTAATTATAGCGTCTGCATTTATAGTTACCTGTTAAGAGTCTTTGGAACCTCAAGGTCACATCAAGGTCACAGTCTTCTTTGCTGCTGTAAGCACAGTCTGGAAGCCAAGGAGGAATTGCTCACACAGCTCCTGGTTCTTTTCTCCTTTCTGAACTGTGTTTTGATGCAGCAAATGGCTTTGTAATGAAGGGTGGCTTTGATTACCACCAGCTCCCAGAGTCTGAGATGGTAGCTGTAACCCAGTCCACAAGGGAGAAGAAAAAAGAGCAAGATGGCAGACTCGGGTTGGTCTCTGGTTAACTCTAACAGCACTGGCCGCTGACACCATGTCTCTGCCTGACTTATGTGACAATGATCAGTGTCACAGAATCGTACTGTCACTAAGAGCCACCCCTCTATGGAAAAGCACTCCTCTACCTTTAACCTCATGATAAATGCAATCTTCCCTGGCTTCACAGCCACAACAGAGAAAGAGGTACCAACTTGGCACCACATAGGAACAACTGGGTGGGGGAAGAGGGCTGGAAGGTTCCCTTTGCCACTGCTGTGGTTGGGTAGCCACACTTGCCTTTTCTCCAAGCCTACTGCCAACTCTCAGCAGACAGATGATCACAAGTGAGTGAGTCAGGATCTCCTCGGGACCCAAGGGACCTACATAGCAATTTACCAAATGGGACCAGAGATCTGGAAGAATTAATGGGCTTAATGTTGCTTAACTCTGCTTCTTGACTCATCCTTTCACATCGTGGGAGTCTGAATCAAGATTTGCTAAGTGCCTTCACATAGCACAGTTAAAATAAAAGTTCCACAGAATCCACTTTAATACTGAGGAAGAGACCAATTTCTCAAGAAAGGAAAGCTGGTACTCTTGGTGAACTATCCACCTTGCTTAATGTACAAATAGAATATGTGATCCATCACTGAATTGACAGAATTGCCATCATTGTGCCAAAATAGGAATTCACATGGGCGAATAAATCTACAACCAATCAGGTCAGGAAATTTAAAAAATCAGTTAAACTTTTTACTTGACCAAGTTGTGCAAATTTATTAAAAATAAATTACTACTCCTGAGAAGATACATACAAGACTCCTCTGAGAATTTGACATCTCTAGTAAAATCCTAAATTCTTGAACTCAGAGTGCATCTATGTTGCTTGGTTTTTAATCTCTACACCTTCTGGCAGAGTGTGCAGTAAGTTGTTTTAAAACGCTTTTTACTTTCCGAGAAGTTAAATGCTTGGTCCCAAGATTTTACTGCAATATTCTATACCCAGGAAGAGACTCTAAAACTGAGTCTGGATTTTATTATAAGAAAAGTGACATTGGTAAGCAAGTTTATTAACTGGCAGATGATATCAGGTTTTCACCACATCAGATGTTTACTCTTTTCCTTCAGCATTGTGAATACAGAATGCATTACTTATGCCTTTAATTTGCAGAATTGTTTCATAGTCTAATTGGCACCTTCATTGGAAGCATTATAATTTTTTTTCTCAAAAGATGAATAGCCTTAATAATGGAATAAAAGCATTATGACCAGAAACAGATCTGCTCTCCCTTTCCTCATGTCAGGCAGCCCTTCAGGGTACATGAACATGAGTCATTGTATTATGCTTTATAATGAGCATTCTTCTCTTCTAATGGAACAACATTGCTTGTAGTCTCAGCCATTCGCAATAGATGTAAGGAGGCCAACTCCAAACATAAATCATAGGAACAACTGTGAATAACTGCAGTAAACAACACCCACTCCTCTGTTTAATTTATGCAAACACAACGTTGGAGCAGCACAGATGGCCATGACCAGTTACTTGGTATATAATTCACAGAAAGTTACAACACCTCCAGCCCCAAGCACTAACATGACCAAGCCCTGACTTTCAAGGTCAAGCTCACTGAGTTCTTAAGAAACAGAATCTGGGGATGACAAAAACAGGATATCAAGGACACTTATTATCCCTTGATGTCCAAGGGGGACATCACAAATAGGTCCCTTTCTGTTGCACCCCAAGTGCTTCTCAGATGTCTTCCCATACAGGAGGGCTCTAGGCAGTCACCATCACTTTACTTGAGTTAGCTTTTGAGTTCAAGTCTCTTTATTACTCTTCCCTATATGTGTAAGTACAACTCTTTCAAGTAACAGAAATAAATTAATTTGATAGCTCATCTTTAAAAAGTTTCATTAAACCCCAGTGAACCAAAACGTTATTTTCACTAATAAATGAAATTGGGGCTCAAAACACAACTATTTTTGTGCAAAAGTCCTGCAACTTCTAGTAGATTGCAGAATATAGGAGGCATTCAAAGTTATTTACAGAATAAATGAAAGTAGAATTAGTATCACCAACCAGATTGGATGATGACAATAACCAAATATAGGCCCAACATTATTCATGGATAGCTTAGACAGCCATGGACATGATCTACGTATTAGTTAAGGCTCTCCAAGGAAAAAGAACCAATAGAAGATATATACATACACATACACACTTCCCTGGTGGTTAAGATGGTAAAGAATCTGCCTGAAAAACAGAACTGGGTTTGATCCCTGGGTTGGGAATATCCCCTGGAGAAGGGAATAGCTACCCACTCCAGTGTTCTTACCAGGAAAATTCCATGGACAGAGGAGCCTGGCAGGCTACAGTACATGGGGTTGCAAAGAATCAGACACAAATGAGTGACTAACACACACACGCACATGTACATATATATATAGTCCATGGGGCTACAGTCTAGTCCACAGGGTCACAAAGAGTCAGGCATGACTTATTGACTGAACACACGGACAGACACACACAGTGTATATGTGTGTGTGTGTATATATACATATATACATTATATATATAATGTGTGTTTATATGTATATGGAGAGAGAGAAAGATTTTTTTAATATTTGGCTCATGAGCTTGTGGGAACTTACAAGTCTGGCAGACTGGAGACCCACAAAGAAGTTGATGTTGCAGCTTGAGTCCAAATAGTCTGGAGGCAGAATTCCTTCTTCCTCAAGGGCCTTCAGTCTTTTCTCTTTGAGCCTTCAACTGATTGGATGAGGCCCATCCACATTAATTGGCTTTACTCAAAGTCCACTGATTTAAACACTAATCTCATCTGGAAAATACCTTCACAGCAACATCTGGATTCAATCTGGATTAACATTCCAGTAGCATTTAGTGAATTTTCACAAGGTTATTAAAAAATTTTTGTGAAAATGCAAGTGGTTAACAACAGCCGANTACACCTTCTGGCAGAGTGTGCAGTAAGTTGTTTTAAAACGCTTTTTACTTTCCGAGAAGTTAAATGCTTGGTCCCAAGATTTTACTGCAATATTCTATACCCAGGAAGAGACTCTAAAACTGAGTCTGGATTTTATTATAAGAAAAGTGACATTGGTAAGCAAGTTTATTAACTGGCAGATGATATCAGGTTTTCACCACATCAGATGTTTACTCTTTTCCTTCAGCATTGTGAATACAGAATGCATTACTTATGCCTTTAATTTGCAGAATTGTTTCATAGTCTAATTGGCACCTTCATTGGAAGCATTATAATTTTTTTTCTCAAAAGATGAATAGCCTTAATAATGGAATAAAAGCATTATGACCAGAAACAGATCTGCTCTCCCTTTCCTCATGTCAGGCAGCCCTTCAGGGTACATGAACATGAGTCATTGTATTATGCTTTATAATGAGCATTCTTCTCTTCTAATGGAACAACATTGCTTGTAGTCTCAGCCATTCGCAATAGATGTAAGGAGGCCAACTCCAAACATAAATCATAGGAACAACTGTGAATAACTGCAGTAAACAACACCCACTCCTCTGTTTAATTTATGCAAACACAACGTTGGAGCAGCACAGATGGCCATGACCAGTTACTTGGTATATAATTCACAGAAAGTTACAACACCTCCAGCCCCAAGCACTAACATGACCAAGCCCTGACTTTCAAGGTCAAGCTCACTGAGTTCTTAAGAAACAGAATCTGGGGATGACAAAAACAGGATATCAAGGACACTTATTATCCCTTGATGTCCAAGGGGGACATCACAAATAGGTCCCTTTCTGTTGCACCCCAAGTGCTTCTCAGATGTCTTCCCATACAGGAGGGCTCTAGGCAGTCACCATCACTTTACTTGAGTTAGCTTTTGAGTTCAAGTCTCTTTATTACTCTTCCCTATATGTGTAAGTACAACTCTTTCAAGTAACAGAAATAAATTAATTTGATAGCTCATCTTTAAAAAGTTTCATTAAACCCCAGTGAACCAAAACGTTATTTTCACTAATAAATGAAATTGGGGCTCAAAACACAACTATTTTTGTGCAAAAGTCCTGCAACTTCTAGTAGATTGCAGAATATAGGAGGCATTCAAAGTTATTTACAGAATAAATGAAAGTAGAATTAGTATCACCAACCAGATTGGATGATGACAATAACCAAATATAGGCCCAACATTATTCATGGATAGCTTAGACAGCCATGGACATGATCTACGTATTAGTTAAGGCTCTCCAAGGAAAAAGAACCAATAGAAGATATATACATACACATACACACTTCCCTGGTGGTTAAGATGGTAAAGAATCTGCCTGAAAAACAGAACTGGGTTTGATCCCTGGGTTGGGAATATCCCCTGGAGAAGGGAATAGCTACCCACTCCAGTGTTCTTACCAGGAAAATTCCATGGACAGAGGAGACTGGCAGGCTACAGTACATGGGGTTGCAAAGAATCAGACACAAATGAGTGACTAACACACACACGCACATGTACATATATATATAGTCCATGGGGCTACAGTCTAGTCCACAGGGTCACAAAGAGTCAGGCATGACTTATTGACTGAACACACGGACAGACACACACAGTGTATATGTGTGTGTGTGTATATATACATACATACATTATATATATAATGTGTGTTTATATGTATATGGAGAGAGAGAAAGATTTTTTTAATATTTGGCTCATGAGCTTGTGGGAACTTACAAGTCTGGCAGACTGGAGACCCACAAAGAAGTTGATGTTGCAGCTTGAGTCCAAATAGTCTGGAGGCAGAATTCCTTCTTCCTCAAGGGCCTTCAGTCTTTTCTCTTTGAGCCTTCAACTGATTGGATGAGGCCCATCCACATTAATTGGCTTTACTCAAAGTCCACTGATTTAAACACTAATCTCATCTGGAAAATACCTTCACAGCAACATCTGGATTCAATCTGGATTAACATTCCAGTAGCATTTAGTGAATTTTCACAAGGTTATTAAAAAATTTTTGTGAAAATGCAAGTGGTTAACAACAGCCGAGGACATCTTGGAGAAGAGCAAAGTGGAGGGGTTTTCACTGCTGGGTTTTTGAGTTTATTGAGAATTACAGTAAGTTAAAAAAGAGGTATCTGGGCAAGGAGAGACAAATACATTGACAGACCAGAAAGAGAATCCAAAAACAGACCCACTCATACATGGACACTTTTTGACCAAGATGACTTTTCATAGCACTGGGGAAAGAGTGGTCTTTCAATAAATAGTGAAGAATCAAATGTATATCCATATGCAGAAAGGTGAAACTTGAGTCCCATCTCATGCTATGCACAAAAATCAATTCCAAGTGGATTTTAGAACTAAATGTGAAAATTTGAATAATGAAACTTTAACAAGATAACATGAAGAGTATCATCAGGACCTTGAGAGGGGAAAAGATTTGTTAAAAAGTATACAAACACCACTAATCATAAAGAAAATAATGAAAAACATAAAAAGTACATTAAACTCAAGACAATTTATTTATCAAAGACACAAAAACATGAAAAGGCTAATCACAGAGTGAGAGATAGAGCCACGACCCATATAACAACAAAAGGTTCCAATCCAGATGATATTGAGTTATTAAGAAAAAAAAGACAGACAACCAAGCAGGAATATAGGCAAGAGATTTGAACAGGCATTTCATGAAAGATCTCCACATGGCTAATAAACAGGTGATAAGGTGGTCAACATCATTAGTAATGATGAATGTGCAAATTAAAACCATTTGGAAAAGGCAGACAGTACCAAGTATTAGCAAAGATATAGAGAAAACAAAGGCAGTGGTAAAGAATCCACAAGCCAATGTAGGAGATCCCGGAGACTTGAGTTCAATCCCTGGGTCAGGAAGATCCCCTGGAGGAGGAAATGGCAACTTATTCCAATATTCTTGCCTGGAAAATTCATGGACAGAGGAGCCTGGCAGGCTATAGTCCATGGGGTTGCAAAGAGTCAGACGTGATTGAATGACTGAGCACATGTACACAGCACAAATAAAACTCACATTGGAAAATGGTTTGACATTATCCACTAATGTTTGATAAACTTATGACCTAGGGTAGCGATTTTACTTGTGTATGTGTGTGCGTGTGTGTGTGTAAGACTTGTACAAGAATTACCATAGCTATGCTGTTAATTGACTTCCCTGGTGGCTCAGACGGTAAAGTGTCTGTCTACAATGTGGGAGACCAGGGTTCAATCCCTAGTTTGGGAAGATCCCCTGGAGAAGGAAATGGCAATCCACTCCAGTACTATTGCCTGGAAAATCCCATGGACAGAGGAGCCTGGTAGGGTACAGTCCATGGGGTCGCAAAGAGTCAGACATGACTGAGCAACTTCACTTTCACTTTCACGCTGTTAATAATGGTCACAAATCAAAAACAACTTAAATATCTGTCAACAGAATAGATAGTGTTAGGTAAAAAGATGACCAGGACACCAAAAAAGTGTCTAACAGGCTTTTTAATGGCGAAGCACTACCAGGAGGGGTTCCTGGACCCAAACGAGGCAGGCAGAGGAAGTCCACGCCGGGACTGTGTTGGGGGTGGTTTTTATACGTTCATTTCGAGGGATGGTCAGGCTAGATGGAAGGGGGTTCGGACAGGTCACCAGGCGGAGGCGTCGAGGGCTAACAGGTCCTTCTGCGTGGCTGGGGTGGGGCGGCTTTAGCTGGTGAAGTGTGATGTCATTGGTCCCTGGGATCTGGGAGGCTCCTTCCATTAGGGACTTCCCCAGCCAGCAGGAGGGAGAGGAGGGGCGGCCCATTATGGCCCCCGGGGTCCAGCCTTACATTCTGACCCTTTTGATAGGATAAGGGGCGCCGTTATCGCTTCTGGTTACTTCCTGCTGAACTGGGGCATCGCTGAGGCTGAGGGTCGTGGCCGGATCCTAGTGACCTTTAGGGGGCCTCAGGGTCTCTGGACAGGAGCTTGGAGTATGCGGCTACCATCAACATCTGTCCAGTAGCCGTCTGAGTCTGCTCCCTGACCCCTCCAGAGGATGATCTGAAAAACACAAGGTCTTATCGACAGGATGAGGAACAAGGCTGAGAGGGGTCCAAGAAGTGGGAGGAGCCATTTTGCCCAAGATGACTTTCACCATCCCAAGAAATCCAAACCACCTGACTCGGCCTGTCCAAGTCTGATGCTCTGTCTCAGCTCTTGGACCTTGTTCTGAACTATCCCCGGGGCACTAATGAAAAAAGCAACAGTCTTCCCTTAGGAATTGACAGGTTCCCCCTTTTTCAGCCATTAGCAGGTCTGCTGCTACTAAGTTGCTTCAGTCATTCCAACTCTGTGCGACCCCATAGACAGCAGCCCACCCAGGCTCCCCCATCCCTGGGATTCTGTAGGCAAGAACACTGGAGTGGGTTGCCATTTCCTTCTCCAATGCAAGAAAGTGAAAAAGTGAAAGTGAAGTCGCTCAGTTGCAACCCCATGGATGCAGCCTTCCAGGCTCCTCTGTCCATGGGATTTTCTAGGCAAGAGTACTGGAGTGGGGTGCCATTGCCTTCTCCATAGCAGGTCTAGTCTAAAGCAATTAAACATTTTTCATTATATGCAACAACTTGAGGAGAATTTGAAAATCTTAATGTTGAGTCAAAGCAACCAGAAGCAAAAGTCTTCTTCATTTATAGAAAATTCAAAAGTATACAAAACTGAAGCTTGGTGTTAGAAACCAGAACTTCTGCCACCTTTGGAGGGGAGGGAAGGGAAGCACCTGGGAGACAGGGATTCTTGAAGACTTCTTCTGTGGGGATATGGTTTTATTTCTCCATATGAGGTGGGGTAGAGACAACATGTGATTATTTGGAGCGCACTCATCAAACTATATGGGCTGCCCTGGAGGCACAGCAGTAAAGAATCCACCTGCCAATGCAAGAGATGTGAGTTCTATCTCTGGGTCAGGAAGATCCCCTGGAGAAGGAAATAGTAACCCACTCCAGTATTCTTGTTTGGAAAATCCCACGGACAAAGGAACCTGTTACAGTCCTTAAGGTCACAAAGAGTTGGACATGACTGAGTGACTGAGCATGCAAGCTATATACTTATGGTTGTACATTACACTTTAGTAAAAAGAACTTTTAAATTCTTTAGCTGATTTGGTAAAAAAAAATGTTGAAGAAATCTGAAATAAAGAATCAAGTAGCAAAAAAATTTTAAAAATAGAAAAAGCTAAGAAAGGTAAGGGATTAATCTTGTGCTTAAAATCAAAATATTGAGAATTCCAGAACAAAAGATTACAAAAAAAAAGTGGAGGATAAAATTATCCAAAATATTTCAATAAAACTTCCTAGAACTGAAATTCAAAATACCCTCAGAGTCCATTAAGGCACATCACAAACAAATGCTGGGGAAAAGAGTAGATCCTAAAATCTTTCAAAAATAAATAATATCCCACTTCTCCCATCCATATAAGAGCAGGGGCCTCAATATTTAGAAAACAATTTTCAATGTAGAATTCTATACCCAGCAAAACTATCAATTAAGTAGCGGAAAATAAAGACTTAAAAATAACAACAAAAAAAAAACCCAACAAGACTTAATAATGCACACAAGGCTAGAGTTTGCGCCCAAATAGGAAAACTGCATATCATTTTGTTTCAAAAGGTTATAAATTCAGTGCTTGAGAAATCCTGCACGTAAACAATAGGACTAATAGAGTCTATTTTTGGATCTGTTTGCCAGCAAGCAAGCAGGCCTCTGTCCAGGAAGCTTTTTCTTATGAGGGGGTTTGAAGGAAGGTTCTGTTTACATCTCACCATGCCCTCCTCTCCTTCAGCCATTCTCAGTTCTTTTTCTTGAACTTCTGATAGTGATAGAAATCTGTAATCCTTAGCAAGATTCTCATGGTTAGGGACGTGGAGACTCTTTCCAAAGGCTGGCCTTGGACTCTTCTTTATTCTCCATCTGGGGGCATTGAGTATACTGTGATAAGAACCATGTACTGCTCATAATTCACACATGTTGGTGAAGGTAGAGGATGTCTCACTGTCTTTCTTCTTGTTCTGCTGACCTTCCAGCAGATGGGCCTTAGCATTCTCCATGGAAATATGTTTCATTTCAGCATCATGTGGAGGTCCACCTTGGGGATGCTACTTAACATCCAAGTAGGAGACATCCCCACTGTCTTTTCTGAGGATGATTTCTGTAAGTTCAGAAGACTACACTCTTCAGCTTGACTTTCTGCCTTCATAATCTCTATTCCTTTCCTTTTCTTCAGCTCTGTCTCAAAGCTCTTCATCATGTGCGTGATCTCATGCCTTTGGTTGGTTTCTTTGCAAAAACATGTTCAAGTGGGGTCTTTCTGTTCACTGATCTCTTCTGTGGCTCTGTTCTTCAGTCTTATGTCTTCCACACCTCCTGTTTTCATCTGAGAGATCTCCCCTCATACTTTCTCTTCTACCAGCAAGGCCACAGCACAGGCCACAGGGCCCCGTCCCCAAGTCCTGCACTTGGTAAGTCCTTAGGGCTCCTCCAGTTTGATGAGCCTCTTTGAGTCCAGCTCATCTTCCCACGACTTTGAGTGGACCCAGTGCAGGTGAAGATTCTTCATGATGGCACAGATCTTGAGGTATAATTGTAGCAGTCAAGACGTTTTTAGATACACAAGATCAAGACAAAAGCAAAAAACAGAAAACCCTCTCATGCATGCTTTCTTATAAAGCTACATATTAATATGTATTCTTTGAAAACTGAGGAGTAAATCTAGAAAGAGAAAGATATTGACTCCAGAAACTAGAGAGAAGAGAAGCAGTCCCCAGGAGATGCTGAAGAGAGGCCATGATGATCTGCATATTTGGCAGCAGGGCAGAGAGGTCCAGGAAGAAGGGCTCCATGATAAAATGAAACTCATAGACAACCTCTCTTATAGTATTGAGGCAGGTGTATACCTCTAGCAAAGTAATTTTCTAACTCCAGGGACAACATAATTTGTTTAAGAAAGGAAATGTAATCAGAGTTTAATAAATAGCTAAGCTGCTATTGACAGGGTCAAAATAAAAATGC
Source organism: Raphicerus campestris (assembly GCA_006410735.1). Classification (NCBI taxonomy): domain Eukaryota; kingdom Metazoa; phylum Chordata; class Mammalia; order Artiodactyla; family Bovidae; genus Raphicerus; species Raphicerus campestris. Next base: position 680,278 of record SJYW01033628.1, read on the forward strand.
CAAATATAAAAATTATTATGTAACTAAATTGAGTGGGAGGGAAGATTAGTATGGGAGAGAAAGGTGTGACTGGTGTGGGGAGTAAGACAGTGAAACCCTGATTTTCAAAATAACAAATGGTAATCATTTCTAAGCTATTAAAATATCTAGAAATAGCAGCTTAAAAGCACCTAAATCATTACAATGTCTGTATGGAGAACATGAAATTTGGGAGAGTGGAGGAGCATAGTAGAAGATTGCTGGTTTTCTTCTGCAGAAACATAAGCAACTTTTGGCAGAAAAGATTTCTCTACAGGGGGCCCCTTTTGTTTTGTCACTAACCTTAAGCCAGGCACCTCCATGCTACTCAGTCATGTCAGACTTTTTGCGACCCCATGGACTGTAGTCCAATCACTAGGCCCTCTGTCCATGGAATTCTCTAGGCAAGTATACTGGAAGGGTAGCCATACCCTTCTCCGAGGGGATCTTCCTGATCCAGGGATTGAACCCAGGTGTCATGCATTGCAGGCAGATTCTTTGCTGGCTCCATTAGTGGTAAAGAATCCACCTGCCAATGCAAGAGATTTGGTTCGATCCCTGGGTTGGAAAGATCCCCTGAAGAAGGAAACGGCAGCTCACTCAAGTATTCTTGCCTGGGAAATCCCATGGACAGGGGATCCTGATGGGCTGCAGTCTGTGGGGTCACAAAGAATCTGACAAGACTTAATGACTAAACAACCTCTTGACCACACAATACTTTTCCTAACTTGTTGGCTCTTTCTACAGATCAAAGAAGTAGATATGAGGAATATGTAATTAACACATCACCAGATCTCTTCCCTAGCTTCCCTTTCAGTAACCTTGTGAACAAACTGTGTGAATAAGATAGCATTCTAAAGAAAGATCACAAGAAATGGACAAGCCTGAATACAGTGGGTGATCGTGATGACTCTGACCCCCCATCTCAATTAATTCACTAAGATTACTTTGCTATTTCCCTTTAAATACTTTCATAGCTGAGCAGAATTTTCAGAGATGGCTTTTGGAGGATACTGAGTCCACCATCTCCCCAGATTGCCAGCATTCTCATTAAAAGCAACTTTCCTTTCTACCAACATTTCTTTCTCTCTCTCTCTCCTCCTTGTATTGATTTTTGAGCAATGAGCAGCTGAATCTGAATTGGTAACAGAACTATTTGACATTCTATACCAGGAGCAGTTATAACCTATAAAACCAAATAGTTGGTTACAAGCAGCTAGGCAGTATATTGCACTTAGGTCAGTCTTCTGCCCCTGGAAGAGAATATACAAAAGTGTTCATGGCTATGCTAGCCCAGAAAGACTGCTGGGAAGGATGCTTTGCTGAGAAGCTGTAGCAAGAGAGACAGGAGACACAAGAGGAAACAGCCTGCTGTGATGGGAAGAAGCCTGGACCCACTCTGCTCACCTGCTGGTGGAAGCTGGAATCCACAGAAAGCACAGAAGTGGTCTTTTCTACCAGAAGGATTCACTAAAAAGGTGGACTCAGAAGAAGGAAGAAGCTCAAGACACAGGTAGGAGTTCTCAGGAGAGCATCAGTATTTTCCTTGAGGGCACCAAGAACTAACACCTCAAAAAATGTCTTTTTCAATATAGGGGACTGGAATACAAAGGTAGGAAGTCAAGAAACATCTGGAGTAACAGGCAAATTTGGCCTTGGAGTACAGAATGAAGCAGGACAAAGGCTAGTGGAGTTTTGCCAAGAGAACTCACTGGTCATTGCAAACACCCTCTTCCAACAACACAAGAGAAGACTCTACACATGGACATCACCAGATACTCAACATTGAAACCATATCGATGGTATTCTTTGCAGCCAAAGATGGAGAAACTCTATACAATCAGCAAAAACAAGACCAGGAGCTGACTATGGTTCAGATCGTGAATTCCTTATTGCCAAATTCAGACTTAAAGTGAAGAAAGTAGGGGAAACCACTAGACCATACAGATATGACCTAACTCAAATCCCTTGTGATTGTACAATGGAAGTGAGAAATAGATTTAAGGGACTAGGTCTGATAGACAGAGTGCCTGATGAACTATGGAATGAGGTTCATGACATTGTATAGGAGGCAGTTATCAAGACCATTCCCAAGAAAAAGAAATGCAGAAAAGCAAAATGGCTGTCTGAGGAGGCCTTACAAATAGCTGTGAAAAGAAGGGAAGTGAAAAGCAAAGGAGAAAAGGAAAGATATACTCATTTGAATGCAGAGTTCCAGAGAATAGCAAGAAGAGATAAGAAAGCCTTCCTCAATGACCAGTGCAAAGAAATAGAGGAAAACAATAGAATGGGAAAGACTAGAGATTTCTTCAGGAAAATTAGAGATACCAAGGGAACATTTCATGCAAAGATGGGCTTGATAAAGGACAGAAATGGTATGGACCTAACAGAAGCAGAAGATATTAAGAAGAGATAGAAAGAATACACAGAACTATTAAAAAAAAAAAAGATGTTCATGACCCAGATAATCATGATGGTGTGGTCACTCATCTAGAGCCAGACATCCTGGAATGTGAAGTCAAGTGGGCCTTAGGAAACATCACTACGAACAAAGCTAGTGGAGGTGATGGAATTCCAGTTGGGCTATTTCAGATCCTAAAAGGATGCTGTGAACATGCTGCACTCAATATGCCAGCAAACTTGGAAAACTCAGCAGTGGCCACAGGCCTGGAAAAGGTCAATTTTATTCAAATCCCAAAGGAAGGCAATGCCAAAGAATGCTCAAATTACCACACAATTACACTCATCATGCACTAGTAAAGTAATGCTCAAAATTCTCCAAGCCAGGCTTCAACAATACATGAACTGTAAACTTCCAGATGTTTAAGCTAGATTTAGAAAAAGCAGAGGAACCAGAGATCATATTGCCAACATCTGTTGTATCATTGGAAAAAACAAGAGAGTTCCAGAAAAACATCTACATCTGCTTTATTGACTACACTAAAGCCTTTGACTGTGTGGATCACAATAAGCTGTGGAAAATTCTGAAAGAGATGGGAATACCAGACCACCTGACCTGCCTCTTGAGAAATCTGTATGCAGGTCAAAAAGCAACAGTTAGAACTGGACATAGAATAACAGACTAATTCCAAATTGGGAAAGGAGGACGTCAAGGCTGTATATTGTCACCCTGCTTATTTAACTTCTATGCAGATACATCATGAGAAACGCTGGGCTGGAAGAAGCACAAGCTGGAATCAAGATTGCCAGGAGAAATATCAATAACCTCAGATATGCAGATAATNAAGAGATAGAAAGAATACACAGAACTATTAAAAAAAAAAAAGATGTTCATGACCCAGATAATCATGATGGTGTGGTCACTCATCTAGAGCCAGACATCCTGGAATGTGAAGTCAAGTGGGCCTTAGGAAACATCACTACGAACAAAGCTAGTGGAGGTGATGGAATTCCAGTTGGGCTATTTCAGATCCTAAAAGGATGCTGTGAACATGCTGCACTCAATATGCCAGCAAACTTGGAAAACTCAGCAGTGGCCACAGGCCTGGAAAAGGTCAATTTTATTCAAATCCCAAAGGAAGGCAATGCCAAAGAATGCTCAAATTACCACACAATTACACTCATCATGCACTAGTAAAGTAATGCTCAAAATTCTCCAAGCCAGGCTTCAACAATACATGAACTGTAAACTTCCAGATGTTTAAGCTAGATTTAGAAAAAGCAGAGGAACCAGAGATCATATTGCCAACATCTGTTGTATCATTGGAAAAAACAAGAGAGTTCCAGAAAAACATCTACATCTGCTTTATTGACTACACTAAAGCCTTTGACTGTGTGGATCACAATAAGCTGTGGAAAATTCTGAAAGAGATGGGAATACCAGACCACCTGACCTGCCTCTTGAGAAATCTGTATGCAGGTCAAAAAGCAACAGTTAGAACTGGACATAGAATAACAGACTAATTCCAAATTGGGAAAGGAGGACGTCAAGGCTGTATATTGTCACCCTGCTTATTTAACTTCTATGCAGAGTANGTCAAAAAGCAACAGTTAGAACTGGACATAGAATAACAGACTAATTCCAAATTGGGAAAGGAGGACGTCAAGGCTGTATATTGTCACCCTGCTTATTTAACTTCTATGCAGATACATCATGAGAAACGCTGGGCTGGAAGAAGCACAAGCTGGAATCAAGATTGCCAGGAGAAATATCAATAACCTCAGATATGCAGATAATACCACCCTTATGGCAGAAAGTGAGGAGGAACTTAAAAGCCTCTTGATGAAAGTGAAAGAGGAGAGTGAAAAAGTTGGCTTAAAGCTCAACATTCAGAAAACTAAGATCATGGGATCTGGTCCCATCACTTCATGGCAAATAGATGGGGAAATAGTGGATACAGTGACAGGCTTTATTGTGGGGGGGCTCCAAAATCACTGCAGATGGTCACCCATGAAATTAAAAGATGTTTACTCCTTCGAAGGAAAGTTATGACCAACCTAGACAGCATATTAAAAAGCAGAGACATTACGTTGCTAACAAAGTTCTGTCTAGTCAAGGCTATTGTTTTTCCAGTGGTCATGTATGGATGTGAGAGTTGGACTATAAAGAAAGCTGAGGACCAAATAATTTATGTTTTTGAACTGTGGTGCTGGAGAAGACTCTTGAGAGTCCTTTGGACTGCAGGGAGATCCAATCAGTCCATCCTAAAGGGAATCAGTCCTGAATATTTATTGAAAGGACTGATGTTGAAGCTGAAACTCCAATACTTTGGCCACCTGATGCGGAGCTGACTCATTGGAAAAGACCCTGATGCTGGGAAAGACTGAAGGTGGGAGAAGGAGACGACAGAGGATGGGACGGTTGGATGGCATCACTGACTCAATGAACATGAGTTTGAGTAGGCTCTTGGAGTTAGGGGTGGATAGGGAAGCCTGGCGTGCTGCAGTCCACGGGGTCACAAAGAGTTGGACACGACTGAGCAACTGAACTGAACTGATCCTTTACCTTGTCTCTAACGATGCCCCAACTGTAAAGGAACTGGAGGACTCTTTGGGCTATAGAGTCCTTCATGGGAAGGTGTTCTGTCCAGTTGCTAGCTCACATCCAAACTAGCTAGCACAAATTCCTCAGACTCATGAATCACTTACCCAGTGGAGCAGCTCATATTGTTGTGTCCAGTTCGCAACATTGTTGAGCTCCAGATGAATGTGGATACATCAACGGGCCAGGGTGTTCCTGTTCATCTCTTGAATAACTCTATTTAATATGAAATTCCCAAACTGTTGGTTAGTTCAGTTCAGTTACTTAGTTGTGTCTGACTCTTTGCAACCCCATGGACTGCAGCACGCCAGACTTCCCTGTCCATCATCAATTTCCAGACCTTACTCAAACTCATGTTTCTGCCATACGGGTGATGTCATCTGCATATCTGAGGTTATTGATTATTTCTCCTGGCAATCTTGATTCCAGCTTGTGCTTCTTCCAGCCCAGCATTTCTCATGATGTACTCTGCATATAAGTTAAATATCTGTTCTTCCATGTCCAGTTCTAACTGTTGCTTTTTGACCTGCATACAGATTTCTCAGGAGGCAGGTCAGGTGGTATGGTATTCCCACCTCAGAGAATTTTCCACAGTTTGTGGTGATCCACACAGTTAAAGGCTTTGGCGCAGTCAATAAAGCAGAAGTACAACAGGGTTAATTACCAGAGCAGCTGTTCTTTCTGTCACCCAGGAGCACTGATGACAAGAGAGGAAGCCCAGGTTTGATGGAGTTGGAAGGTGAGCCTGGGGTCTGGTTTCTGGTCCTGCCATTTTGCTGTTGTTGTTAATTTAATTTCCATTTTATATTCATGTATAGTTGTGTCCCGCAAAGTGATTCAGTTACATATATACATATATCTAATCTTGAAAGATGATGCTGTGAAAGTGCTACACTCAATATGCCAGCAAATTTGGAAAAGTCAGCAGTGGCCACAGGACTGGAAAAGGTCAGTTTTCATTCCAGTTCCAAAGAAAGGCAATGCCAAAGAATGCTCAAACTACCGCACAATTGCACTCATCTCACATGCTAGTAAAGTAATGCTCNATCTGTTCCCTTGCAGGTGCACAAGTGTTTTTTCCAGCTCCATATGGAACGCCAGGTGTGCCCTGCTCACTCTTCAAGGCCAGGGCGTCCCTATAGGGTATGTATACTGTGTGCCACGAGTCAGAGAACAAAGTCACAGAAACTGAGGTGTGTTGGGCTGTTCGTTTGAACATCGACACATTCTAGAGGCCAGAGCTTCCACAAACGGTTAGAGCTCTTTTCAGATGTTCCACACCCTAGAAGCTGTCTCTTTGTGTCAGAAACGCAAAGCAGCCCCTGTCACCACCCCAGGTGGCAACACTGGAGAGAGGAGACGGACAGAATAGAGTTGGGGTGGGAGACTGTTTCCTGCTCATAAGCAGCTAAACCTTTCACTTCAGAGAGACTGCCTGGGAGAAAAGCAAATCTTCTTAAATGCTGAGCTTGTGTCTACTTGACACTGATAATTTAGGAAGAGAAGTCACCAGAATTTGCTCTCGTGGGGCTTCCGAACCTGCTCATCTCTTCCAGGCATCACAACCTGACTGCCTGTAACAGTGAGGTGAGGCTGGAAAACATTGTTTTAAAAATACCTCAGCAGAACTTTCCTGGTGCCTCAATGGTAAAGAATCTGCTTTCCGATGCAGGAGACGCAAGTTTAATCCCTGGTCCCAGAAGATCCGACAGGCCTCAGAGCAACAAAGCCTGTGGGCAACAACGACTGAGCCAGGACTCTAGAGCCCACGCCCTGCAAAGAAGAACCACTGCAGTGAGAAGCCTACGTTCCAGAGTCAGAGAGGAGCACGCCACTCACCGCAACTGAAAGGCCTGCATGCAGCAACGGAGATCCAGCACAGCCATAAATGAATAATAAATCTTAAAAAAAAAAAAAAACCCACCTCAGTGGGGCTTTCCTAGTGGTGCAGCGGTTAGGGCTCTGTGCTTCCACTGCATAGGGCGTGGGTTCGGTCCCCTGGTCAGGGAAATAAGATCTTACATGCCCCACAGCTTGGCCAGAAAAGGAGTACAAAAAATTTAAGTGNGGTGCAGCGGTTAGGGCTCTGTGCTTCCACTGCATAGGGCGTGGGTTCGGTCCCCTGGTCAGGGAAATAAGATCTTACATGCCCCACAGCTTGGCCAGAAAAGGAGTACAAAAAATTTAAGCGCCTCAGCTCCCTCTCCCCTCTGTTGAAAACACAGGAAAATGTCATTCCAGGGACCACTGCAACGGACATGGTTTCCCAGGAAATGCAGAGGAAAAGCACTGAGATACAGAGCTGGGATGAGAAGAGACAGGAGTGTGGAGGGACTGGATTTTGTCACATCTTCCTAGAGGTCCCCGTGATTCCTTGTGAGAAGGGGAAGCAGAGCCTGCAAGCTGTCCCCTCCTCTTTTACTTCTGGAGCTACTGAAACTCATGCTGGCACATATGGCTACCCAGAGTGAATATTATATCCTCCAGGGTCCTTTGCTGCCCATTGCGGCTATATGGCAAAATTCTGGTCAACTAAAATTCTGGAAAGGGTCCTTAAAATGCAGAGACATGCCCTTATGCTCCCACTGTCTGAAATGAACCTGTGATGTGATGGCTGAACCTCAGGCAGCCACATTAGATCATGAGGCAACTTTGGGATTGAGGACCACGCTTGGTAAAGCAGCAAAATACAAGGGATCTGGGTCACTGGATATATTAAGTAGAGGAACCATACCGGATTTAGACCACCTACTTTCAGGCTGAATGTGAGAGAGACAACCTTCTATTTTATTTAAGTGATTCTTACTAGGGACTCAACAAGTATAGAAGGGAGTAAACTTTATACTAAAATCACATTGTGTGTTACTTATAGTATGGACACTGCATATAGATATATAATTGAGAATGCTTGAGAAGTTTCTTTTACTTAAACATATAAACTCAATAAAATGAGTGACTGAACCCACCGTAGGCAGTCTTACACACTCATGTATGCATGCTGGCATTAAACCTACAGTAAACTGCATTGGACTGGCTGGTTTGAATCATTTCAGGGCTCTGGGGTGTAGGTCTGACCCTAGTTGTCTGGCCACTGGCCCTGGGTGACTTGGGCAGGTGGAGAGTGCAAGTCCTATAGAGGAGGCAGTGGCGTGCGGGCTCTGAATGGGTTGATTGGCAGGTGAAAGATGAGCTTCTATTTGCGTTGCTTACTGTCTGTAGGAACTGCCTGGCTCTGGGAGAGGAAGTCCCCTCTCTGGCCCCAAAGGCCAAAACATCACATCTAGAAACTAAAAATGTGGTTATCACAGATGGACAAAATGTCTTTCTTGAGCACCTGGGCTTGTTAAGGAGCCACTGACAACTCCAGTCCCTACGTAGATGGTGCCTCATCTGTGGGACCTGTCAGGTTCTCTCTCCTGCTGCCCTGTGTCTCCCAGGAAGTCTGTATCCCTGTTGGTTTGTGGTCACTCATGCATGTTGATCTCGCCTCCTACTCTGGGAGCCCCTGGGAAAGAGGGAGGTGCCAGTCACCTCCGTATCACCTCCAGCATCCACCCTAGGCCTGGTGCAAAGCTGGCCCTGTAGGTGTCTCTGAAACTGGTGAGAACCCAATGCCGAGCATAGGAGGCCCATGGATAGACAGTAGTGGTGAGTGGATGGGCTTCCTTGCCTTGGTAAATTCCCAAGACAATTCTTACTAAGTCAGTGATGGGGCAGTAAGACAGAGTTGCTTTATTTCCTGTGTTTATTCCTCAAATGCTGCACTCTTAGGGGAAGGCAATCTCCCCAGATAACTTGAGGCCCAGGATTTCTGGTTCTTTCTTAATGTTGAGTTACTTGCGTTTTGAGGATGGAAACCACAACTTAATTTATAATCAATTTGGATGGGAGCAGCATACTCTTAAAAATAACAGTAGGTTTGGGACAAGACTGAAGAATCATTCCATGGAAAATTTTATTGCAAGTTAGATTTTCTTTTTATTTTTTTTCAGGTGCTTTAATTTGCTTCTTCCATGCTTTTGTTATTTCACTTAGAAAAGCAACTTTACGTATTGCTAATAGTGCCCACCAGTTAAATATTTCTTTTCCCCATACATAATGGCAACTGCAGAGTTCCTATTTCATTGGTAAATTATGATGAGTCCATTTTCCAACAGCTATTTTATTATCGCCGTATTTTTTCTTTTCAGCTCTTCTAAATGGTTCTTGCCCCTAATCAAACAGATCGACTTACATTTTCTCCTTTCTCTCTCTCTTTCTTCAATACCCAAAAGAAACGTTCTCAAATGCCTTTACCTTCAGGTCTCAGTAATGAATAAAAGGATATATTAGCAAGGATAGTCTTTTCCAAAACTGTAATTTTAAAACTGTTTCATGCTTTTGGACAGCAGCCAGCAGTAGTAAGTAGGTACAAAGTGACATAAATCGAATGTCTACTGTCTACTTTTGAAAATGGTGCTTTTTAAGTCTCTGACAAAATGTGTCATTGGGGCTGTAATATGGAGCACAATTGAAGTTTTTATTTCTCTTTAAGACATAAAGTGAAACCTCCTACTTTCCAAAATAACCAGCCAAGAACAAGTCAAGAAGTCACCTAAGCTTATAGTCTTCCTTCCTTTCTTTCTTTCTCTTTTTTCCCTCTGAGGCAAATGGTCCTGCAAATATTAATACAATGGGCAGCTCTCATGACTGCTCCTTACCATCCAGGTAACCTGGGCTGGGGCTGGTTGAGCAGTAATGTGCAAAGATGAGCAGTCGTGACAGCTATGGCCCTCAGAAGGTACTGAATTATGTTACATCAAAAGCCAATGATGGCACTGTCCATGGAGACCACCCTGTAACTTGGACACTGGGCCAGAAGTACATGTCACATAGCACTCCGTTGAGAGCTGCTGAACTGAGTTGTCGAATTGAGTTGACTCTTCCTCTAAATATGATTTAAAATACCATCCCCATTACAACAACACAGAAGAAATGGAGATTTGCCACATCATGAAAAATCCCATTAACTTATTAAATCCATCCACCCATCATGTGCTCAGTCGTGTCTGACTCTTTGTGACCTCAGGGACTATAGCCTATCAGGCTTTTCTGTCCATGGGATTTTCCAGGCAAGAATATTTGAGTGGGTTGCCATTTCCTTCTCCAGGGGATCTTGCCTACCCAGAGATCAAATCCATGCCTTCTCTGTCTCCTGCATTGCAGACGGATTTTTCTCTGCTTGAGCCATCAGAGAAGCCCATCTCCTTAAATGAGAAGCGCATTTTGAAGAATGTATTAGTGAGAATGGAAAGTTCTAGAAATCATCAACTGTGAGGACTCAACTCATAGGACTTTATTTTCAATAAAGGTAAAAGCAAAGAAAGAAATCTGAAGAAATTCTGACACAGCCATCAGACCCCCCTAGGGCCAACCACCTTCCCGTCTTCACACTCTGCTCTCGACCTTGCTTATTTCTCTGAGAAAATGGAAGTATCAGAAGAGTGCTTGCACACATCTAGCCCTGCAATCCTCCACTTTGCCTGCCTCCCCATCCTGTACATCCTGGGTGCGATACCTGAGCCCTCCAATTCCATCACCCTGTCGTTCATTTCTCCCTCTATAGAGTAAGCATGCTGTAAGAGCTCCCATCTCAACAAGTGACCACAGTGTTGTTGCAGAAACAGGGACCCCTTCCAGGGCCTAAGAGTGGGCTCTTGTCTAACACTCAAAAGTGAATTGCTGGAGAAGACACCCATACTGATAAAGCAAGAGACTTTATTGGGAAGGGGCACCCGGGCAGAGAGCAGCAGGGCGAGGGAACCCAGGAGAACTGCTCTCCATGGAGCTCGCAGTCTCAGGTTTTATGGTAATGAGGTTAGTTTCTGGCCAGTCATCTTGCTTGGCCCATATTTGGTCTGACTCGAGGTCCTTTCTGGTGGCACACACATCTCTCAGCCAAGATGGATTCCAGCGTGAGGACTTCTGGAAGGTTGGTAGTCTCCTCCCTCATTTGGCTCCTCCCAAGTCCTCCTGGTTATTTTTCAGCAGTAGCATGTTCCTTATCAGGGCCTTCTGTTAAGGAACTGTTGTGTATGTGTCTGGTTGTAACACAGCTCGGGAGAGCAGTCATCACTGCTTGTCCAAGGCAAGTGGTGTCAGTCAACAGCTCCTTAACCTGTCTCTTATACACATCNTCCTGCATTGCCTCACCATGTCTACAATGATGCAATGCTTTAAGCCACTGTATTTGAGAAGAGTCATTCTTTGGAATGATTATTAATACTTTATAATAAGAAAAACAAGGCCAAAAAACAAAAAAGAAAACCAAGTTCAAATCAGTAACAACAGGTATTGACTGTGGACTGTTTCTAAGGGTGAGCCAGAAAGGATGTCATGACTCCCAAGAAGTAAGGGCACTCAGAAAATTTTTAATGACTTTTAAGTATGTACTACCTACATTTCCATCAAAAAGGCACCAATTCTATTTACTGCATAATAGAAACTAGTCTCCTTGCTTTTCAAGTTTATAAAGCTTAAAACACTTTGAATTCTAAGATAATGTCATGAGTATTAAAAAGTCTAGAATGAATAATTTAGGACAGGATTGAGACCATGTGAATACTGGTGTTACAAAGAACAATAATAAAAGATCTTTAACAATTACATCCCAGATCTGAAGCTGTAGATTCAGATATTCTTCGTCCAAATAAAAGAGCAGGGGAAGCCTTTTTACCACCCCACTAAGTAGGCTTTACATTTGTGTGGATGCAGAGGGCTGGGGGTGGTATGTTGGTGCATTGAGTGAAGAGTCTACTCAAACTAATTAGAGGAAAGTCTAAAGACAGAAATGGACAGGGATACCTTCCTGGCCACTAATGGTGAAGTGTAGGCATGGATTGGACAATGATCTTTCACCACCTCAGTGCTGGAGAATTGATTAGCAATTAGTAAAATTAGTAGAATTGATTGGCACGGGTGCTTTGGTGGAAATGATGAACTACTATTTTTCTTGTGAACTCTGAGGAGTCAGGGGCGAGCACTTAGCCACACAGCCACCTGCTGGGCATTTTAAATAGCTCCACTCAGCTCAGTGCTCTGTGATGTCCTAGAGGAGGCATAGGAGAAGTGGGAAAGGGCTCAAGAGGGAAGGGACACACATATACTTATAGCTGAGTCACATGGTTTCACAGCAGAAACTAACATAACATTGTAAGGAAACTATCCTCCAATTAAAACAATTAAAAAAAATAAATGTAAAATGTTAAATAAAATAACTCCAACACCAGATCTACTCTTCTAGATCATTCTGGACAGCATCCCCTCTCCTCTCTTCAATAAATGCTCCAAAATAAATTATGATTTGGACACCAAATACAGCAACCTTCTATGCTTTATCAAAATAGGCAAATTCCAAGATCAGAAGAGTCCAAGAGAGTTTGAGAATTTCCCAGAATCAGGAATTACAAGTCTCCTGGATACACATTCACCAGAAAGGGAACTCCAGTTACCAAGAGTCTTTGTTTTCCTTCTTAATTACATAAATGGGACATTTAATTTTCTATTGGGGAATGTGTTAGGAGCTTTTATTCAATTTCACCAGACCATAGCAATGTGAAAAGGAATTTTCTAAGGGGTGAATCTTGCTGCTTTAAAGGAAGAATCACTGTTACAAGTGAGTCAGGGGAATCAACTTGTGCCAGTTTGTCTTGTTTGTTTTTGTTGTTGTTGTTGTTGTTGTTTTTTCCTGGTTTTAGAATGTCCTACATACTAGGAAAAACAGTTTCAGCCAAAGTGGGATGGTTGGTCACCATAAGGCTTGCTTCTACACAATAACATATAAGCATACACATTTTACACACATGCAGACACACCAAAATCTTCCTTGCTTTCCTATCTTTTCACTGGCTATTATCCCATCACATAAAATTTCTTTATAAAACCATTTTTCCTTCTTTTCCTTTCACAGTAGATCCTGATGGATTTATAAAACCAAAAGTCTGAATGAATCACTGGCAGTCTGCCCCCTCCAGCAAAAGAAAAAACAAGGCTTTCTTTCTTCAAGAGTAAGGAAAGCATATTTAAAATACTCAAGAAGGTATACTTTCCACAAGCATGAGAAAGCAAAATAAAGCTGTCTATTGAAGCATGTTGAAAGTCACCGACCTTTCTCCACAAGGGAGGGTCCCCAGGAAGTTGCAGAATCGTGTGCTGCTGCTGCTAAGTCGCTTCAATCGTGTCCAACTCTGTGCGACCCCACAGACTGCAGCCCACCAGGCTCCCCTGACCTTGGGATTCTTCAGGCAAGAATACTGGAGTAGGTTGCCGTTTCCTTCTCCAATGCGTGAAAGTGAAAAGTGGAAGCAAAGTTGCTCAGTCACGTCCGACTCCTAGCGACTCCATGGACTGCAGCCTACCAGGCTCCTCCGTCTATGGGAACACCCTAAAACTACATCCTTAAGTGACTTCCTGTTAAAGGGTATGACGTTGGCCTTATTTAAAAGTACATTGCTGCTGCTAAATCACTTAAGTTGTGTCAGACTCTGTGTGACCGCAGAGACAGCACCCCACCACGCTCCCCCGTCCCTGGGATTCTCCAGGCAAGAACACTGGAGTGGGTTGCTAATCAGAAAATCCACTACTGTTCTGAATTGTGCATCCAAACGTGTCAAAGAGTTCTTTGAGACCCAAGAGACTCAGGGACCTCTATATTCATTAGTCTACTGACATGAGAAAATGATAAACTAAAACTACGCTAGCAGGAGTTTTGGTGTCCTGGGTTCCTGCTGGAAAGCTCCAGTGCAGAGGGATGCAGGAAGTTATTTTTTTCTTTTTTTCCAAATTAATATTATAAGATAAAAAATTAACGAATTGAGACATGAAAAGCTCTAGTGTGAAGGGATGCAGGAAGTTATTTTTATCTTTTTTTTCTAAATTAATATTATAAGATAAAAAATTAATGAATTGAGACATGAACAGAATTTTCAGCTTCATAGACTTTTCATGTGACAGTATCAAATGAGCATAACTTCTGGTGTCAAATTATGGACACTGAGTCATGAAAGAAAATTCCTGGAAAAGAGAAACTCTGTATTCTCATTTCGGCAAACTTGTCCTCCTGTGAATTGCCTAACACTAAGCCATGGACTTAAAAGTAAAAAGACTACAGTTCAGCTCAGTTCAGTTCAGTTCAGTCTCTGTCGTGTCTGACTCTTTGCGACCCCATGAATCGCAGCACGCCAGGCCTCCCTGTTCATCACCATCTCTCGGAGTTCACTCAGACTCACGGCCATCGAGTCCATGATGCCATCCAGCCATCTCATCCTTGTTCGTCCCCTTCTCCTCCTGCCCCCAATCCCTCCCAGCATCAGAGTCTTTTCCAATGAGTCAACTCTTCGCATGGGGTGGCCAAAGTACTGGAGTTTCAGCTTTAGCATCCTTCCTTCCAAAGAAATCCCAGGGTTGATCTCCTTCAGAATGGACTGGTTGGATCTCCTTGCAGTCCAAGGGACTCTCAAGAGTCTTCTCCAACACCACACTTCAAAAGCATCAATTCCTCAGCACTCAGCCTTCTTCACAGTCCAACTCTCACATCCATACATGACCA
>SJYW01033628.1:695708-706068 GCA_006410735.1 Raphicerus campestris
GGTTTGGAGGTCTGACAAGAATGTTCAGGAGAGAGGTGGATTTCTCAAGGAAGTTAGCCATCCTAGGGAGCAGAGAAATGGACCAGTAACTGGAAGACAGAGGCATATTTTCACCCAAGATGTAAAGGTATTTCAACAAGGTTGCATACTAGTGGGAATAATCTAGCAGAGAATAAGCCATGGGAAGAGACAAGTTAAGGGTTAGGGCTAGAAGCGTTATCCTTGGGGAGGTGAGAAGACAAAAATTTAAGGGACGAATGAAGAGTGGTTTCTTAGGTAAAAGTACACATAGTTTGTGAGCTTCCTGGTGGCCTAGCGCTTAGGATTCCAGGCTTTCCTTGCTGTGGCCTGGTTTCAATCCCTGGTCTGGGAACTGAGATCCTGAAAGCCTGTGGCTAGGCAAAACAAAAACAAAAACAAAACCCCCACACGATTTGCCCTTCCTGTGGCTCCATTTCCTTATCTGCAAAAGAAAAATGATAATATATCCATCACACAGGATTTCAATGAGGGTTAAGTGCATTGCCCCATGTAATGCACTTAGAACTGTGCTTGAAATAGTAAGCACTCAATAAAATGTTAGTTCTCTGTCTTCTTATCATTATGGTCCATTGCAACAGCAAAAAGACAGAAGATAGGATCACAGGATACAGATAGATCTGGTGACGGGTGGATGACAGTTCCTGTGAGCTTGTACTTTTCTACTGAAATAAGAAGCAAGATCTCCAGTGAGAGGAGGAGTCATGTTGCCAGGGGAGTGTCATGGGGTCATGAGTCAGGCTGTGGGCCTCTTGAGCAATGTGGTCATAACATTCAAGGAAGACCCCTCAGCATGGCTGTGTATTTCTCTGCATCTATAGTCAGCTGCTCAGATGCAGGTGGGTGGGCAGTAGGAGGAGAGTGGGATTTGACTATATCTGAGGATTTTCCTGGTGAGTGATATATAGGAAGAGAACGGGTAAGGGAGTTGTGGTAATAACAACAGGTCGTAGAATCTAAGCTAGAAAGGAAGGATGTGAAGATATTAGGGGGAGGGGAAGCCAGAGGGGAGGAGAAAGCTGGTGGGCCTCCTGATCAGAGGTCCTAGCATGGAAGTGTTGGAATGGGAAGCTTGGGCAGGTAAGCCCCAATGATGGGAAGCTGTGGTCAGAGACTAGGATGGTGGAAATCAAGAATTTAGAGCCGATGTTGTTCTGGTGATGACAAGGTAGGACGTGACCTTGAGGTGAGAGGCTGGGCTAGGGGAGGAGAAGATGGAGGATCTGAGAGGGTGAGGGTGGAGGAGGGCAGGGTGGGGGTGGCTATCAGTGTGTATGTTGAAGTTGCCAGGAAGCAGACAGGAGTCCGTGGGCCAGGTGTAAAGTCATTTGTGAATAAGGCTACATGACTGCAAGTGGGTGAATGAGCACAGAAAGGAGGGGCAGTGGAAGGCAGAATAGTCAGATAGCACACTCTCTGAAGGAGCTGGGTTGCTTTACTGTTTTGCTGGTTTGCTTTTGTTTTGGAGGGAGGAGAAGCAACATCCTAGAAGTGGCAATGAAGAACAGGAGAGTGCTTGTTTTACTCTGGGCCCGAGCACGTGGGATGCGGAAAAACAAACAGCAGGCACGCACCACATCAGAGGCCACGGCGGATGCAGCGTCCTCTGAGGGCAGCCACGTTTCCACTGAGGTGAGAAGGGAGAGAGCTTTCCAGGAAGCAGTCCCATACTGAGGACTGAGTTCCTCAGGGCCCAGAACAGAGGTCCGGGAGATTGAGAAGGGTGGTATGGGTTAAGTTCAGGTGTTGATGGGGGTCATGGGAAGCTTAGGCTGAGACTAACTGAGGTGAGCAGAGAGGTAAGGCAGGGTTTTTTTTAGGGACCAATTAGGAAGTTTCTTTGTGGCTTGCCATTTGCCAGAGTATCTAGTGAAGATGGCCTGCACATCTATCTAAGCAGCCTAGAGATCAAACCTGTAGAAATCGGTTGCAAATACTAGATGATATTTTCCAACTGTGGTGCTGGAGAAGACTCTTGAAAGTCCCTTGGACAACAAGAAGATCAAAGCAGTCAATCCTAAAAGAAATCAACCCTGAATATTCACTGGAAGGACTGAATATGAAGCTGAAACTCCAATACTTTGGTCACTTGATGTGAAGAGCCAACTCTTTGGAAAAGACCCTGATGCTGGGAAAGACTGAGAGCAAGAGGAGAAGGGGGTGACAGAGGATGAGATGGTTGGATGGAATCACTGACTCAAGGGACATGAGTCTCAGCAAACTCAGGGAGATAGTGAGGGCTAGGGAAGCCTGATGCGCTGCAGTCCACGGGTCCACAAAGAGTTGGACACAACTTAGTGACTGAAAAACAACAACAACCAGGCGACATGGCCGGAAGCAGCGTGGACTCAAAACCAGTTAGAGACGAGAGAGTCTGGAGAGCAACGTGGATAGGCAGAAGCTACTGTCAGACATCATGCAGGGAAATGGTTGGATACCTTGTGAATCCATGTCCACTCAGTACATGCATTCTGGGTGGGTCATTAGAACGTGGGTATAAAATGGAGTCCATTGTAAGTCCAGCGATTAGAGTCTCCCTGATGAAGGGGGTTTTCCATCTTGTCTGTGGTTGTGGCCCTTCACAGTCATTTATTCATAAATAAATATTGACAGACAGAGCCATCTTGGTTAAGATATCTTTGAAATTGAGATCGCACGATGGTCTTGAGACAGGCAAATTTTAACGTTTCTGGCGATTGTTATGCCCAAGTCGCAAAATCTCCCAACGACCACCAGGGAGCCAATATCCAATGCAAAAGCAAGAGAGTTTTTACTACCAAGCTGGGGCTCCCACCGTTACCGACGCAGCAGCTATAGGGAGGAGTCCCGGGTTTTGAATTACATGGCTTATATAGAGAGTGTTCATGAAAAAAAGAATTTCTAGGTAGGGGGATGTCTGATTGGTCACTTTCTTTCAAAGGGTTTGTGTTGGTTTTTGATTGGTCCCTATTACCTAGGCGGACCACAAGTTCCTGAACGTTAAGTCAGGAGATTCTGGTCTGGAGTCCGATTGGCTCGTGGGTGGTAGGGTGAGGTCAGAGGATTTCCAAAGGCTCTTTTCCTGGAACCTAACAAAATGGAGTTCTTCTTTTAACAAACAAAATGGAGTAGCTTAGGTTCTTCAGCAATGACTTCCCAGGATCAGCAGAGTGGAGTTGTCAACAGTAGCTTTTGTCAGAATTAGAGTATAAAGTACAAAATTAAAGTATAAAGAATATTGGTGTTGGGGCCAAAGCCTCCATTTCTCTAGTCATTGGTTTCTGAGCAGGCACATCCAGCCCTACAACGGCTGGAGGAGGTTCTAGTTGCATGAGTCTGCACCAGTATGGAGCCCAGCTCCCCCAGATTGGGTAGAACAGGCAAGCTGAAGTTCAGTTACCCTTAGGAACCCCGGGCACCACATTCTTCCATAATGCTCTTCAGAGTCCCGGCAGGGGCAAGGTGACTGTTTCCAGATGCCCCAACACTGCTGGTCAGGAGGAGCTTTCAGTGATCTTGCAGGTTTGGATCTTATATTTCAGTACCTGTGTGGAGTTGATCCTCCCGGTGGCAAACATCACTTAAGGCCTCTGGAGCAGACAGTGGCAAGTGGATGCTGAAAGACAGAGCCCTTTCCAGATGGAGAAAAGGTGTTTATCAAATGAACAAAAGTGGGGAGGCTGAAGGTGTGTTTGGAAGATAGAAGGAATCTCGTCCTGTAGCCACCGACTCTGTGAAGGAAGCCAGGAGTCTGGATAGGATTCAGAGAGCTTGGTGTGCCAGATGTGGTCTTTCCATTTATCAGTATCAAAGCCTCTGGCTTTCTTCCTCATGTGGGAGGGAGCCAGGTAAAGACTGGGAGGGAAAGGATTGGGTAAGTTCCATTTCAGACTGTGAAGTTAGTTTTCAAGTCCAGTGAACAGTAATTTAAAAATATATATATCATAGTAATTTTTTTAGAGGTTATGTGTACTCAGAGCTGAACTCAGTCTTTCTTTCCATGCTAAGTCGCTTCTGTTGTGTCTGACTTTTTGCAACACCATGGAATGTAGCCCACCAGGCTCCTCTGTCCATGNGGATTTCCAAAGGCTCTTTTCCTGGAACCTAACAAAATGGAGTTCTTCTTTTAACAAACAAAATGGAGTAGCTTAGGTTCTTCAGCAATGACCTCCCAGGATCAGCAGAGTGGAGTTGTCAACAGTAGCTTTTGTCAGAATTAGAGTATAAAGTACAAAATTAAAGTATAAAGAATATTGGTGTTGGGGCCAAAGCCTTCATTTCTCTAGTCATTGGTTTCTGAGCAAGCACATCCAGCCCTACAACGGCTGGAGGAGGTTCTAGTTGCATGAGTCTGCACCAGTGTGGAGCCCAGCTCCCCCAGATTGGGTAGAACAGGCAGGCTGAAGTTCAGTTACCCTTGGGAACCCCGGGTACCCCATTCTTCCATAATGCTTGTNAGAACAGGCAAGCTGAAGTTCAGTTACCCTTAGGAACCCCGGGCACCACATTCTTCCATAATGCTCTTCAGAGTCCCGGCAGGGGCAAGGTGACTGTTTCCAGATGCCCCAACACTGCTGGTCAGGAGGAGCTTTCAGTGATCTTGCAGGTTTGGATCTTATATTTCAGTACCTGTGTGGAGTTGATCCTCCCGGTGGCAAACATCACTTAAGGCCTCTGGAGCAGACAGTGGCAAGTGGATGCTGAAAGACAGAGCCCTTTCCAGATGGAGAAAAGGTGTTTATCAAATGAACAAAAGTGGGGAGGCTGAAGGTGTGTTTGGAAGATAGAAGGAATCTCGTCCTGTAGCCACCGACTCTGTGAAGGAAGCCAGGAGTCTGGATAGGATTCAGAGAGCTTGGTGTGCCAGATGTGGTCTTTCCATTTATCAGTATCAAAGCCTCTGGCTTTCTTCCTCATGTGGGAGGGAGCCAGGTAAAGACTGGGAGGGAAAGGATTGGGTAAGTTCCATTTCAGACTGTGAAGTTAGTTTTCAAGTCCAGTGAACAGTAATTTAAAAATATATATATCATAGTAATTTTTTTAGAGGTTATGTGTACTCAGAGCTGAACTCAGTCTTTCTTTCCATGCTAAGTCGCTTCTGTTGTGTCTGACTTTTTGCAACACCATGGAATGTAGCCCACCAGGCTCCTCTGTCCATGGATTCTCCAGGCAAGAATATTGGAGTGAGTGGGTAGCCATTCCCTTCCTTAGGGGATCTTCCCCACCCAGGGATCGAACTCATGTCTCTACTATCTCCTGCACTGGCAGGTGAGTTCTTTACCACTAGGGCCACCTGGGAGGCCCTAGTCCTTCCTTGGACTAGTGAAAACTCACCCATTCTGAACCAGGAGGGAGGGCAATCATTCTTCATCCTGGGTGAGGGCTGAATGGTA
Source organism: Raphicerus campestris (assembly GCA_006410735.1). Classification (NCBI taxonomy): domain Eukaryota; kingdom Metazoa; phylum Chordata; class Mammalia; order Artiodactyla; family Bovidae; genus Raphicerus; species Raphicerus campestris. The sequence goes on from SJYW01033628.1 coordinate 701,120, forward strand.
GCAGGCTCTTGTCTTCTTCTCAGAGAGCTAGGGTAAGGGGGACACCTTCATACCTACTCTGGAAAAATTGGATGGGGAGAGAATAGGCGGTGGCAGAAATGTAGAAGGGAAGAGGATGAGAGAGGAGTGACTCTAGGGGTTTTCAAGCAGCAAAATTCCATTCTTCTTCCCACAGTACAGCTTGCACAGAAGCCAAGGACTGGGGTGATGAAGACGGCTACCCTGGGTGACGTTGGGAGCAGTTCTGCCTCTTTCTCCACAGTTCAGGGGTATTTAGTACATTCCCATCCTTGTGCGACGATCACTACCATTCACCCCAGAACCTTGTCATCTTCCCCAACTGAAACTGTCTCCTTTAAACAACCTCCCAGCCCCGTCCCCAGACCCTGGCAACCACCCTTCTACTCCTAGTTGTGATGAGTCTGAAGCAAAGGCCAGCATGGAGACCAGCTCCCCCAGTGACTCCGTGTGGGCACCCAGGCAGCAGCCACTGAGGGTCCCAGTTAGTCGATACTGGAGTTGAAAACCCACTGATTTTCAGTTGGTTTTCTTCTTAGCAAAGAAGGAACATTTTTAGAATTTTCATCTTCAAAATCCTGTGACTTATTCAGCCTTAAAAAGGAGGGAAATTCTAGTACTTGCTACATCATGGATGAAGCTTGAAGATCTTACTCCAAGTGAACAAGCGAGACACAAAAAGACAAATACTGTATGATTCCAACGTACATGAGGTTCCCAGAGGTGTCAGCCTCATAGAGATGGGAGGTAGAAGGGCTGTTGCCAGGGACTGGGGAGGGGCCTGGAGGGAGAGCTTGTTGTTTAATGGGGACAATTTCAGTTTGGGAAGATGTCAAGGTTCTGGGGTGCATGGGGGTGATGGTTATACAAGGAGGTGAGGTGAGGTGAAGTGAACTCGCTCAGTCGTGTCCGGCTCTTTGCGACCCCATGAACTGTAACCTACTAGGCTTCGTCCATGGGATTCTCCAGGCAAGAAGCGGGTTGCCATTTCCTTCTCCAGGGGAACTTCCCGACCCAGGGATCGAACCCGGGTCTCCCTCATTGGAGGCAGACGCTTTAACCTCTGAGCCACCAGGGTCCTATACAAGGAGGTGAATGTACCAAATACCGCTGAACCGTGCACTTACCTTAGGATGGGAAATGGTGTGTCGGTTTTATTTTACAATGTAACAAAATCGACGGTCGGGATTGATGATGAGCAGAAGTGAGTGACTGCTACAGTGTCATTTGAGAGCTTCTCCCCAGTGACATTTTTAGACCGGCTCCTCGCAAGCTTCCCAACTAGGCCGCCAGCGACCCCGCATCCAGGCAGGAGATGCTAGCGCCACCTAGAGGTGATGTCACCCAGTGCAGCCCACGCCGAGGGCCCGCTCAGAGCGACAAACATGACCCCACAGACAGCTCCCCCATCCCCCCTTCCTTCTCTTGTTTCTGATATTTCTTCTCTCAAATCCTGTGTTGAACTAGGAGAAGGTTCTCTGGGATTGCATAAAAACCTCTTTCTAGCTGTCGCTCGACCGGTAAGCTCCCTGACACCCAGAGGTGGAGNCCTTCTCTTGTTTCTGATATTTCTTCTCTCAAATCCTGTGTTGAACTAGGAGAAGGTTCTCTGGGATTGCATAAAAACCTCTTTCTAGCTGTCGCTCGACTGGTAAGCTCCCTGACACCCAAAGGTGGAGTGCAGAACTCTGAGTCTTGAGCCCCAACTGTCCTCAAACCATTCTAAAGTCTCCCCATGATAAGTCAGCAGTACCCCCTGAGTGCTTAGGACACGGAGCTGGAGACAGAGGCCTCGGGGACTCCCAGGGAAAAGGAGGACAAGCTTCTGACTGCCAACAACTCAGGTCCCTAAATTACAGGCACACACATGCAACAGAAATCATTATTATATAAAGGCATTGGAAGAAAAGCTATGGCCAACCTAGACTGCATATTAAAAAGCAGAGACATCACTTTGCCGACAAAGGTGCCTGTAGCCAAAGCTGTGGTTTTTCCAGTAGTCATGTGTGGATGTGAGAACTGGACCATAAGGAAGACTGAGCACTGAAGAACTGATGCTTTCAAACTGCAGTGCTGGAGAAGATGCTTGGTAGTCCCTTGAACAACAGCAGATCAAACCAGTCAATACTAAAGGAAATCAACCCTGAGTATTCACTGGAAGGACTGATGCTGAAGCTCCAATATTTTGGCCACCTGACGCAAGGAGCCAATTCATTGGAAAAGACCGTTATGCTTGGAAAGACTGAAGGTAGGAGGAGACGGAGACATCAGAGGATGAAAAGTTTGGATGGCATCACTGACTCAATGGACATGCTGCTGCTGCTGCTGCTGCTGCTAAGTTGCTTCAGTCGTGTCTGACTCTGTGCGATCCCAGAGACAGCAGCCCACCAGGCTCCCCCATCCCTGGGATTCTCCAGGCAAGAACACTGGAGTGGGTTGCCATTTCCTTCTCCAATGCATGAAAGAGAAAAGTGAAAGTGAAGTCGCTCAGTCATGTCTGACTCAGTGACCCCATGGACTGCAGCCTACCAAGCTCCTCCGTCCATGGGATTTTCCAGGCAAGAATACTGGAGTGGGACATGAGTACCATCAATGGACATGAGTTTGAGCAAACTCCGGGAAATAGTGAAGGACTTGGAAGCCTGGTGGACTACAGTCCATGGGGTCAAAAAGAATCAGACACGACTAAATGACTAACACTACTAATTTCTATGGTAACTCTATTTTTAGTTCTTTTAAGGAACAATACAGAAACTTTTTAAAGACAATTTGGGGATATTTCCTATTTGAACAACAAGAATTATTAAATATTTTAAAGGAAGCATTTTATTACTTTTAAGTTTACTGAGTGAAGTCGCTCAGTCATGTCTGACTCTTTGCGACCTCGTGGACTGTAGCCCCCCAGGCTTCTCCAACCATGGGATTCTCCAGGCAAGAATACTGGAGTGGGTTGCCATTTCCTTCTCCAGGGGATCTTCCCAACCCAGGGATCAGAACCCAGGTCTTCTGCATTGCAGGCAGACGCTTTAACCTCTGAGCCACCTAGTAGCAAATTGCTGCCACAGATTCTGAGCAGCAACTAGGACTCTTTCTGTTGCAGGTGCTAGAAAACTCCAAGCCTACTTGGCTTAAGGAAAAGAAAAGATGATGTGTTTTCTCATCAGAAGTTGGATGACAAGGCAGATTGCAGTTGCCTCTTGGTGTAGGCCCTCAGCTGATTCTCTGAGGACCCCACATTTTGTAATCTTTAAGCTCTTACAAAAAAAGGAAAAGTGCATGAACAATGCGCATGTTGGGAAATAAAATTTATGTGCACTATTTACTCAGCAAGGATGAAAAAATGTACACAATGAAGCATTAATGTAAAACAATGTAATACAATGTAAAATGAGAATCATTTCAGGTCAACAAAGAAAACAAAAACAAGCAAGCACCCTTTGGAAGAGATCAGCTAACACCACAGTCAGCTCTGGAACTCTCTATGGGGCTCTCACAATTCCTCTTTCTGAGCTAAGAACCACCAGACCCCACCCGCTCCCCACTGAGTGTTTGCTTGGACTAATCTCCAAGTCTCCACCTTGGCTTGGCTCCAAGACACTTGAAAGCAGGGTGGGTAGGAAGTGACAGGGAGGAGAATATGACAGATAGACAGTGTCTTAGCCTGGGTTCTTCAGAAACACTGCCTGAGGCCCGAGTTAATAGGTCACTGATTCATTAGGCATTATACTCCCAGGGAACAAGGAAAGAGGGCTGAAGTGGGAAAGGATGGAGAGCCATCCAGGATGTATGACCCATCAGCCTCCACTGAGTGAGTGCTTGTCATGTGGGGTCATGTTCCCTCAAGACGTAAAAACAGATGTTTCAGCATAACTGCTCCAGAATAGGTGAAGGGAGGGGCTTCCCAGGCGGCGAAGTGGTAAAAGAATCCTCTGGCCAATGCAGGAGACTCAACAGACATGGGTTTGATCCCTGAGTCAGGAAGATCCCCTGGAATAGGAAATGGCAACCCACTCCAGTATTCTTGCCTGGAAAATCCCATGGACAGAGGAGCCTGGCAGGTTACAGTCTATGAGGTTGCAAAGAGTTGGACATGACTGAGCCCGCATGCACATGTGCACAGAGGAAGGGAGAACTTATCCTCTGGCTCGTGTGTCCTATGGGGCTTAATTTTCTCCACGAGTGTTAATGCTCCCACACTTTGGGCTGGGCAGGTGTGGGCACCTGGTGGGCCGTGTAACATCTCATGTGGCAGCACCAACTGGGCAGGGACACAGGGCTTGGGCAAGATGAGCAGGTAGGACTATGCCACATGGAGTTGGTCAGAGCACACTCAGAGCTCGTGGTTGCATGGTGACTGGTCAGAACAGTGGCAAGGGCCCCGAGGAAGATGAGGTCAAGATGTCAGGAGTGGCAAGGCAAGAGCCGTCTGGCTACAGAGGAAGACAACAAACTTAATGGATGCCAAAGGGGCAGTGGGTGGGATGAATTGCAAGATTGGGATTGACAAACATAGAGTACTGGAGTGGGGTGCCATTGCCTTCTCCAATACATTATGATACCATGTATAAAATAGATCTGAGGTGGACATGGCAGCCCACTCCAATATTCTTCCCTGGAGGATCCCATGGACTGAGAAGCCTGGCAGGTTACAGTCCGTAGGGTCGCAGAGTCGGACAAGACTGATACGACTTAGAACGCACACAAATAGCTAACGAGAACTGACTGTATAGCACAGGGAACCCTACTCAATGCTCTTGATGACCTAAATGGTAAGGAAATCCCAAAGGGAGGGGATATATGTATATGCATAGTTGATTTACTTTGTTGTACAGCAGAAACAAACATCACAAAGCAACTACGCTCTAATAAAAGCTTTTTTAAAAAAGCTGTCTGAATCACAGAACTCTCTAAAGAGAATTGGCTAGAGAAGT
>SJYW01033636.1:0-22575 GCA_006410735.1 Raphicerus campestris
GCTCAGCTTTCTTCACAGTCCAACTCTCACATCCATACATGACCACTAGAAAAACCATAGCCTTGACTAGATGGCCCTTAATCATCAGAGTAATGTCTCTGCTTTTGAATATGCTATCTAGATTGGTCATAACTTTTCTTCCAAGGAGTAAGCGTCTTTATTAGTAGGATGGAAAAATATTTTTGATATATAAATGTACTTTTCAAATATATACTGACACTTATAATACAACAAATTTATTTAAAAGAACTGCTGAAAACATAATATTTATTGACTGCTACATTTTTATTATTAAATGATTCTAAAATTTGAAATGACAGAAAGACAGTGTGGGGATATAAAAAAAAATGTTGATGTTGATAATCAAGTAAGTTCCTCTTATTCAAAAGATTTTAGAAGCATCTCCACAGAGAAAATAACAAAATTGGTAAACATGAAAATCAATAGGGGGTAAAAAAAAAGTTTCAGCTACCAAATTTTCAGTGCAAAGAAATATGAGTGACTGAATCTTATTGCACGTACACTATCTCCCTCCATTTAGGACCAGCCTTCTACTGTAAGATACATATTAATGTGGCTCTCTAATGAGTACTTAGATATTTTCCTCCTTATTTTCTTCCTTTATGTAACAGTAATATCTAAACACCAAATATGCCAACCTTCTATTCACAGCATAAATTTTATGAGACATCCACTTAGTCATTATTCTATCATTTTCTATCTGTAGAGATCTTAGTCATAAATGGGTAACATGCTGGGATTTTTTTTCAAGTTTGTTTTGGGATAGGTAGAGTGAAGCGACTTAGTAGCAGCAGTAGCAGCAGCATATCCTCCAAGTCTAACTTAATTCCCTGAGCAGTACAGAAAGTACAATTTAAACAGTTCAGGTAGAAATGAATCATTTATATAGAGAAATGCTTCTTGCTAATAGCATCTGAAATGATTTCTATTTATTCACCGAGACATGAGACAAAATGTTTCCCTCTACTGATGACCATCACGTTAAGATAGGGGTCACATAGAACTCAAAAGTGTAATTATTAGCAATAAATCTTCCAAAGGCAAATATTTAGTCCTATTTTCATATCATGTTAGATCATTATTATCTAGCACAATAACTGGAATATTGTAGAGTCAGTTTTTGAATGAATAAATGAGTTAATGAGTAGATGAGTGAAATATATCAGCGATTTAGTAACTTAATGAACTCACTTTGACCTAAAGTAATGAACCTGACAGTAGACATGAGATGTAGTTTGGAGTAGGGGGAGGGATTTAGAATCCATATTCCATAATCTTTTCCCAAAAGGCATTGAAATAAAACATGAAATCTAAGTTAAAACAGTCTCCATATTTCTATGCAAATTTCAATTCAATAGTCAACTGATACATCTTCTCAAGAAGACTGCCCCAAATTATGCCTGTTTTACAAAGAAATTCTAGAACTGCAATTCAATGACTAAGCCAAATAGGTAAAAATTCCTTATTTTCCTCCCAAATATTTTGCTGAAATTTCCAAAATTCTATACAAGTCTGCCACTACCTTTCTCAATTATTCTGAATCATTAGAATATCAGCCCTACAAGAACAGGGGATGTTGGACTTTCTTATTCAATAATGTATTTGAAGTACCCAGAGAAGTGCCCTGAAGGTAACACATACTAAATAAATATCTACTGCAATTTCTTTAATGTTCCACTCAGCTCAGGGAAGGACTGCCTTGGTGACTCAGTGGTAAAGAATCTGCCAGCAAAGCAGAAGACACATGAGATAAGGGTTCAATTCCTGGGTCGGAAAATTCCCCTGAAGTAGGAAATGGCAACCCACTCCAGTATTCTTGGCTGGAGAATCTCTTGGACAGAGGGGGCTGGTGGGCTACAGTCCACAGGGTCACAAACAGCTGGACTCGATGGGAGCAGCAGCGCCTCAGGCAAACACACTGTAGCCTCTGCTGCCTCATGACACTGTGTTACAGTCTGCCTACACTTATCCCTGGTNATTCTTGGCTGGAGAATCTCTTGGACAGAGGGGGCTGGTGGGCTACAGTCCACAGGGTCACAAACAGCTGGACTCGATGGGAGCAGCAGCGCCTCAGGCAAACACACTGTAGCCTCTGCTGCCTCATGACACTGTGTAACAGTCTGCCTACACTTATCCCTGGTTATTTGATTTGATATCGTGTTTTCCAAATTATTTTTTCCTTAGTCAAAACCAATTTTTTTAAAAAATGGAAGACCATAATCAACATAGTGGAGACAGTCATTAGTTTGACTCCTATTTGGACACTGTTTCTTTGGGTGCCCAATAGTAACACACTATTGACTTTTCCACTTAGTGAAAAAACAGGAAGATACTGAAAAAGGAGGGTGAAATAACCATCAGCAGCTTCACTTTGAAAAGCACTGCTATGTATACTAGTTTATTTCATCTTCATACCTGTTTCGTAGAGTCAGAAAAATCTTATTTTCTCAATACTTAGTAAAAGAAGCTGAGGCTCAGATAGGCTGATTTGCCCAAGGTATATACAGCTAGTAAGTTTGACCCTTCCCTTCTGCAACCCATTTCCCTTGGAAATTTGCTTTCCATCCAGTACTTTAGGCCCAAATGCAGCCTACAGAGTTATATGCTCAGGAAGTTATAGACAAACCAACAAACAGAAAATAGAGACAAGGATCATATTCACCATTTGGATTGTGGTGCAGTAGCTTTAATAAAACTGATGAGTAAAATAAAAAACTGAATAACAAGCCTTAATCTGTTTGAAACCAGCCCTGCAGTGAAACAAATCTACATGCAGGAAAAATTGGAAACCTGTGCAAAAAGCAAAGTGCATAAGGCACAGGTGAACAACCTTTCAAAGTGAAAGAGATAATTGTAATTCTGCAGGGATATCTACCCTCCAGTCCATGTGGCAGCTGCTTTCTAGACCTCTGTCACACTCTGCTCTGTGTGCCCCCAAAGTCAGTGGGAGGAAGAGGGCTCCCTTCCTTTCTCACTAATCATCCTTGACATCCAGTTGGCACACCCATCAGAGACAGTCTATCTGTGGCTTTCTAGGGCAGCCTGGCACTGTGCAAGGAGAGTGTCAGTATTTATAGGTAGCCTAGGTTTGTAATTAGTGCTCCTTTGCATCATTTGGGGGAGCTCTGGGGTACCTTTGCTGTCAATGGGATTCAGTTTGCAGATGTGTTTCTGTGTCCTTTGAGGGAGGCAGGTTCAACCTTAAGTTAAAGTTGCTTAAGCTGCAGGGCCCCTTATTTGTAGTGGGCCCCTTCTAAGATCCTGGGAAAAGTTACTACCTGCACATAGTCGTGTATTTTGTAAAATGCGTAAAAATTGCTACATTCTTCTATCTACTCCTTCCTTATATTTTCCCCTGTGTCTGGTGACACTGACATAGCTACTAGCATCTTTTGGAGCTAAAGTGAGTTATATTTTAGGTACACTAATTTGGGCTTCCCTGGTTGGGTCAGAGGGTAAAGAATCTACCTGTAGTGCAGGAGACTCAGGTCCAATCCCTGGATCAGGAAATCCCCTGGAAAAGGGAATGGCTACCAACTCCAATATTCTTGCCAGGAGAATTCTATGGACAGAGGAGCCTGGTGGGCTACAGTCCATCAGGTCACAGAGAGTCAGACACGACTGAGTGACTAACACTTTCACTTTTGTATGATTTACAGTCACCTCCCTTAATAATTAGTTCAGTTCAGTTCAGTTGTTCAGTCGTGTCCGACTCATTGCGACCCCATAAATCACAGCACACCAGGCCTCCCTGTCCATCACCAACTCCCGGAGTTCACTCAGACTCATGTCCATCGAGTCCGTGATGCCATCCAGCCATCTCATCCTCTGTCGTTCCCTTCTCCTCCTGCCCCTAATCTCTCCCAGAATCAGAGTCTTTTCCAATGAGTCAGCTCTTCGCATGAGGTGGCCAAAGTACTGGAGTTTCAGCTTTAGCACCATTCCTTCCAAAGAAATCTCAGGGTTGATCTCCTTCAGAATGGACAGGTTGGATCTCCTTGCAGTCCAAGGGACTCTCAAGAGTCTTCTCCAACACCACAGTTCAAAAGCATCAATTCTTTGGTGCTCAGCTTTTTTCACAGTCCAACTCTCACATCCATACATGACTATTGAAGTTACTACTAATAAGATTGCCCAGCTAGCTAATGTAAGTGATGTGACTCAAATTGACTTTGTCTGACTCCAGTGATAATGAATACTGATCAATATGGCCCTTCATATGCTTAGTGGACTATTAATAAGCATTTGATTCCTTAACCTAAGGGCAAGAGAAGGGAGCCTCAGCAACCTGCCAACACTTATAGCAGATCATATTTCTTTACCTGGCCCTGAGATACTCATCTAGCCTGACTGCTAATTTCTCAATCCTTGTACATGCCAAAAATATACTATAATTCTCTATATCCTATCCATATACATCTTCCTGTATATATTCTTTTCTTTGCCTGAAATGGCCTCACTTGATAATATTTCTACAGATTCTTATTAAATTATTATTGATTTAATATGAAATACTGACATTCATAAATATAGAATTCATAATATGCTAATACTNTAATTCTCTATATCCTATCCATATACATCTTCCTGTATATATTCTTTTCTTTGCCTGAAATGGCCTCACTTGATAATATTTCTACAGATTCTTATTAAATTATTATTGATTTAATATGAAATACTGACATTCATAAATATAGAATTCATAATATGCTAATACTATGAAGATACCAATGACAATTTCCTAATAAGAGCTGTCAGATCAAACAAAATTTAAGAATACTCATGGAAAATAAAAATTTGTAATGCTTTGAATTCTTACAGTTCAAATGAGAAAGATGTTTTTTATAAATTAAGTAATTTCAAGGTATTACATGACAACACCAATAAAGAGTTTTAGAGACAAAAAATACTTTGCCAGGATGTCATTAATCAAATCTAATTTTTTAACAACTCTGGTAAAGAAAAGACTTAGTCATGTCTCTCTTTTCTCTGTAGAAAATGATATTGAAGAATTGCTGTCAGAGATCATGCAACCAAAATATAGGTTAAAGGCATTACAGAGGTGTGTTATTTATTAATAAAAAATAGTGTTCTATTTTTCCAGATTTTGTGATTTGTAGTATTTGCTGCCCTCTTCAACATGTATACTTTCTTGCTATTTCTTTTTTCACTCTACATAAATATTTACTTTGCTTGCATAATTTCACTTTCTTTTTCTTAAAGAACTGTGCAAGCTTCAAGCACCACAAAACATGACTCTGTTGAAGGAAGACTTCAAAAGAAAACACAGATTAATGGTGTGTCTACAGATCTGAGTTTAGATGATCTCAGGACAGCACAAGGAGTCTCCCTGGCAAAACAGAGAGGATGCAAGTCACTTGGAAATAATGGAATATTAATAGACTTCTGCCCCATTTAAGAATTCAGCAAAGAAAGCCCTGGGGAATCAGGAGTGTGACACTCTGTATGGTTCCATGGATTTGTTTCTTTAGGCAATCATAAACAATACAGAGAGGATTCTTAGAAAAGTTGCTCTCAGCAGACTTGCATTTCAGTGGTTCTGATGCTGGACAGCTCCTTGGGGAGCAGGCTCTACACAGCCTCTAACTGGGAGGAGGCCATATAGGATAGTCTCAGGGAATTACCACCAAGGACTGCTGTGACCAGGATATCTGAGGCCCTCAGTGGCAAGTCAGTGGTGGCAAAGGGGCCAAGAAGCATTCCACTGAAGCTATCGATCCGCAGGATGCTAAGTACAGGATAAGACCTAATGTACAGCACAGCAGTTCTCAGTGGGAGCCATGTCACACATAGAGGGTGTTTTGGAAGTTTCTAGATCTGTTTTTAGCTGTCACAATGATTGTGGAGCACTACCGGCTTTAGTGGGAAGAGACCCTAGATGGTACTCAATGTGCAGAACAGTCAAGCCTAATTAAGGACTATTCTACACCCTCATATATTTCAAATGTTCTACTGGCTAGTGATATAGAACGGGTGATAACCCTGATAAATATTGTGTCTTTTATATAAACACAAAGTTCTTTTTCATGGTTTTCTTATAAACTGATTTTTATACCATGTAAATAACGGGAATTAGTTTATAACTTCCCCCAGGCTTGTTCATCTTTCCCAAATATCATGGCCCTTCCGGCAAAGCAGTATGTTTCATTTTCAATACTAATATGCCGTACCTGAGTCATCCTTTATTTGCAGCTGCTGCATTTATAGAAATTGTACATATACATAGAAATACCCTTACATTTCACTGATTTAAATTGTCAAACGGAAGGAAAAGATTTTTAAAAGTCTTAAAATCTGTGTCAAACAGAGTGAAGTAAGTCAGAAAGAGAAAAACAGGTATAATATACTAACGCTTCTGTGCAATCTAGAAAAATGGTACAGAAGAACATAGTTCCAGGGCAGGAACAGGAACACAGTAGGGGAAAGGAAGGATGTGATGAATTGGGATAGTAGGTTTCACATATATACACTACGGTGTATAAAACAGATGACCTAGTGGGAACCTGCTATAAAGCACAGGGAGCTCAGCTCAGTGCTCTGTGAAGACCCAGAGGGGTGGGATTGGGAAGTAGAGGGGGCAAGAGGATCAAAGAGGCAGGGGATATATGTATGCATAGAGTTGATTCGCTGCATTGCACAGCAGAAACTAACACAACATTGTAAAGCAGTTATATTCCAATTTTTAAAAATCATACGGAAAACAAAACATTGTAAACCAACTATACTCCAATAAATTTTTCTTAAATAAAAATCTATTCACTATAAGTAGATATAAGAACATACTTCATTTTCTGTTCTATTGTGGTTCTTCAACATGTTTATAGTGTCAACAAATAATTCAGAGATGTTCACATCATTATTTTGTCCACTAAAAACGAGTTTCTCAAATATGAAACAGTAAGCTTGTAGACTGAATAAAGTAACAAAGGCAAAAATCAAATTTACAAGAGAAAGAAGGAAGGCTGTAGTCTGGGAATAGTGAATAATGTGTGCAAATTTTTAGCTAAGCCTATCAGCTGGAAACTAACATGGAAGTATTTTGAATAGGATAACCAGGATATACAAAAGAAGACAATTTCAGTTATTTATAGATTCTCTAAAGAGCCTTGAAAGTCTCAGACATAGGCATTCATGGAAGGTTGTATAAGTTATGTTCCCATAGTTAGGTCTGCACTATATTCTTAATTAGAGTTTTTAAATATTGAAATTGTTGTTGTTCAGTTGCTCATTTGTGTCTGACTCTTTGTGACCCTATGGACTGCAGCATGCCAGGCTTGCCAGTCCTTCACTATCTCCCAGAGTTTGCTCAAACTCATGTCCACTGAGTCAGTGATGCCATCCAACTATCTGGCCCTCTGTCATCTCCTTCTCCTGCCTTCAATCTTTCCCAGCATCAGGGTCTTTTCAAATGAGACAGCTCTTCACATCAGGTGGCCAAAGTATTGGAGTTTCAGCTTCAACATCAGTCCTTCCAATGAATATTCAGGACTAATTTCCTTTAAGATGGACTGGTTGGATCTCCTTGCAGTCCAAGGGACTCTCAAGAGTCTTCTCCAACACCACAGTTCAAAAGCATCAATTGTTCGGTGCTCAGCCTTCTTTATGGTCCAACTCTCACATTCATACATGACTACTGGAAAAACCATAGCTTTGACTTGATGAACCTTTGTTGGCAAAGTAATTTCTCTGCTTTTTAATATGCTGTCTAGGTTTGTCATAGTCTTTCTTCCAAGGAGGAAGCATATGTAATATTTTATTTTAAATTACTTTACTTCTCTTTTATATTGCTGCAAAGATATTATATTAAGATTTTAGGAGTTAAGTAAATAGATGGGTTACATTATCTATGACTTTCATATTGGGAGAATAGATGAACTTTACAAAAATATGGACTACAAAAAAAAAGGAGAGTTGAGTCTGACACAGCTGAGGACCAGAGCATTGCATGAGCGGTAGGACAAGGTCACATTCAGAGATCAGGATTCACCCCTTGATCATAGGAGTCTCCCACAGGCAGAAAGGGGTCCAGTCCAGAGTAATTCAATTCACGTTTAACATATGGATGGATGGACTTAAAATAAAATCAGGTTTCCCTGGTGATGCAGATGGTAAAGAATCTATCTACCTTCAGTGCAGCAGATCCAGGTTTGATCCTGGGTTTGGCAGATTCTCTGGAGAAGGGAATGCAACCCACTCTAGTACTCTTGCCTAGAGAATCCAAATCCCATGGACAGAGAAGCCTGGCAGGCTACAGTCCATGAGGCCACAAAGGGTTGGATATGACTGAGTGACTAACACTATGTGCCTCTGGAAAGACAGTTTGTTTTTTTCATTTTAAGGAAATGATTCACTGAGTAGAAAGGTGATCTGACAAGTTGGCTGTTTCAGAGAAATTGTAGGCAGAGAAACAAGTAAAAGAAACTCAGAATTTTCCCTCAAAAATCCTTTTGATTTGACCTGAGGAAGCTCAACTGAGCATTTTTTTTAATCAATAATTTAAAATTTTACTAGGCATAAAAACATAAGCAGGTTCATTTGCTATCATCAATAAAGGTAAAATTTAGCTCCTAATACCTGAAAACAGCTAGGCCATGTTAGATATGCTTACAATCAAAAAGTTTATGGCTTTACAAAGTAAAAAGCTGAATCAATCTGGATATTGCATTATTTCAGAGAAGGTGTTTCACAGATCAGAGTACATACATCTCAGAATTTCACTCCATTAAAAACAATCGCATCATGATGTTTCTCAAGAGGATGAGACTGTCATACATATGTGTATATGCATCCGCGTGTGTGTACATGTGTATAAATGTATATATATTCACATGTTAATCCATAGACTCTTATTTCCCTCCCAGAGTAATAGATTAATACCCACAGTATGTTTGTCCCAGAACCACAAAGCCATTATCCTTGAAATGCTTCTCAAAAGGCTATTCATTCTGCTGTATTGATTAGGATTTCATCTTGCCAAGTCTTATTTATAACTAATAGAAAAATTCCAGTCAAATTGAGAATTTTGCTTATGAAAGTATATCTTTACGACTATGATAAAACAAGTCACAAACTGAGAAGAGATATTTGCAAAGTACAAAACCAACAAAGCATTTAAATCCCAGTTTTAACTAAGTTCAAAATTTCAGTAAGAACATGACAGAAAAAATTCTGGGGAAAGAAAAAGAACAAATTCCTGAAAGGAGTGTCACAGATGTTCAGTTCAGTTCAATCGCTCAGTCATGTTCGACTCTGCGACCCCATGAATCGCAGCACGCCAGGCCTCCCTGTTCATCACCATCTCTCGGAGTTCACTCAGACTCACGTCCATCAAGTCAGTGATGCCATCCAGCCATTTCATCCTCTGTCGTCCCCTTCTCCTCCTGCCCCCAATCCCTCCCAGCATCAGAGTCTGTTCCAATGAGTCAACTCTTCTCATGAGGTGGCCAAAGTACTGGAGTTTCAGCTTTAATGTCATTCCTTCCAGCAAACATGAATGCTCATTACATTAAAAAAAAAAAAACCTCTTATATAATTATAGAAATACAGATGCAAACCAAAGTGAGATATTTTTTAAAGCTACTAGATTGGTAAAGATGTAAAGTTCTAAGAATATCAAGAATTAACAAATACATAGAACAATGGGAGCCAGTGAAGTATCTAACAATGAGAAAAGATCTAGTGAGAGGATTTGGTAATGAATTCCAGTTGAATAAGCAGAGGTGGTTTGGGCCAGGGATGGTAAAGACAGATGGCAATTTGGTTCCCGGAAACCAAGAAGCCCCAAGGCAGACAGTGGTGCTGAAGGGAGGAATATAACGTGAAAGAAGCCTGAGAGTCAGTACCTGGGTCCCTACTGAGTACCGCATTCTGATGTAAAACTCCAGGGCTGAACACTAACAGGAACAAGCCAGGGCATGGATCTCAGAGGAACTGGCAGTGAGAAATAAAAGTAGAGACAGAAGTTCACGGAAATGAGACCACCATCCATTCTCAGAAATTGAGGTACAAAATACAAAACTTATTAGAAGGAAGAGTAAAAGCAGGAACCAGGTTGATGCAAGAAGCAGGTCAGAGGCTGCCAACAGCAAAGCTGATGATGTTCATACACTATCTCAGCTGCTGGGCTGTGGTTTTTCAAAATTCCCTTCAGGTGAGAAGTCTTGCACCTAAAACAAGCCTGAACTTGGAGTACACCAGCTGTAAGGACTGAAGTGCTGAAAAAGCTAGCAGTATAAAAGACTCTTGTTTCATTCCAGCAGGCAACTACCCACAAACAGAAATTGATCAACTTGAGTTGGGCTTTAAAGCTGGCCACAGAGGACAAAGAAGTGGAACAGCCATGATCCCAGCTGTTTCCTTCCACTCCCAGAGCATAATCCCAGAGAATAATCAGCAGCACCTCGAACACACACTATAATAGTCTTCACTAAATACCATAGAATGAATGAATGGACAGACCCACATGTATAGATGAAATTGCTATTCCCTGTGAACACATGATTTGTCAGTAGCAACACAGATGTTGCAGAGAAATCTCTTGGTGGGAAACTTGAAATCTGTAGTCTATCTCTTTCAAAAATGAGATAGATGTTGTTTCTCAGTTGCTAAGTCATATCTGACTCTTTACAACCCCATGGATGTTTGCATGCCAGGTTCCTCTGTCCTTCACTCTCTCCCAGAGTTTGTCAGATTCATATACATTGAGTTGGTGATACTCTCTAACCATCTCATCCTCTGCCATCCCCTTCTTCTTTTGCCTTCATTCTTTCCCAGTATCAGAGTCTTTACCAGAAGAGTAAATCAAACTGATATGTAGGGTTTCCAATCCACAGTTAGCATATTTTAGATCACTCCTACCCCCAAGAGACTTCCGTCATCTCATAATTCCTTCAATCCAAGCAGCTTCTGTAGCTCTGCTGCTGCTGCTAAGTCACTTAAGTCGTGTCCAACTCTGTGCGACCCCATAGATGGCAGCCCACCAGGCTCCCCCATCCCTGGGATTCTCCAGGCAAGAACACTGGAGTAGGTTGCCATTTCCTTCTCCAAAGCGTGAAAGTGAAGTCGCTCAATAGCGTCCGACTCTTCGTGACCCCATGAACTGTAGCCCACCGGGCTCCTCCATCCCTGGGATTTTCCAGGCAAGAGTACTGGAGTAGGGTGCCATCACCTTCTCCTTTTCTGTAGCTCATTTCCACACAAAATGTACCTGTTAGAAATATACATCCATATTTCTTATTCTCCCTTTCTAATTTGGACAGGTCAAGATCAAGTGTTTTAAACAGAGCTTGAACTTCCTCCTTAAGTTGTAAAATGGTAGTATTCATACAAGTAACACATATTTTATACATAACGAGATAGCAAAATAAGTGTTAGTAAAGATTTTGGTGCTTTTTCTATATATAGTCATCAATTTGAACCATCTAACCTACCATCTAAAACTCTCTCTTAATCATTGAAACTGACAAGGACCCTGTGGCACTTTCCCAGAGACAGACCTCCCTCTTAGGTTCCCAACCTCTTCAGTTCAGTCCTAGGCCTTCTCTAAGTTCTAAAGAACAAATTTAATTAGAGAAGTGAGAAAATTCAGAAACAAAAAAAAAAACAAGCAAGACAAGATAATAATTGTTTACTCATAAAACAAAAGCAAGGACCTTTAGTTCCTCCTCAAGGGCTATAAATAATATCCTGAGCCATATCCTTGAGTTGTTTCCAAGATAATAAACCCCCCTCCAGGTGGAAGCAGCTAATTGCATGCTGACCACCAGCACTTAGACTCCAGAGCAGTTGGAGCCAGAAAACTGGTCACTGAGAATTCCTATATATTACTTGTTACTTTACTATCAACCAATTAGAGCATTGTGCTAAGGCAGCCTGCAATCCACACCCCTAAACATCCCTTCAAAATTCCTTCCTTAAAAGCCACCTGGGAGTCTTCTGAACATGAGTTGCCTCTTCTCCTTGCTTGGCCTTCAGTAAACACTTTTCTTTTCTTCACCACAATCCAGTGTCAGTAGATTGGCTTTACAGCACATCAGGTCAATGGGCTTCCCCGATAGCTTAGTTGATTGGTAAAGAATTCACCTGAAAAGCAGGAGACCCTGGTTCAATTCCTGGATTGGGAAGATCCACTGGAGAAGGGATAGTCTACCCACTCTAGTATTCTTGGGCTTTCCTGGTGGCTCAGCTGGTAAAGAATCTACCCACAATGTGGGGGACCTGGGTTCAATCCCTGGGTTGGGAACATTCCCTGGAGAAGGGAAAGATATCCACTCCAGTATTCTGGCCTAGAGAATTCCATGGACAGTATATCCATGGGGTCACAAAGAGTTGGATGTGACTGAGCGACTTTCCTTTTCAGGTGAACAGGACCAAGTTTGGTTTGGTAACAATATACTATACGGTCATCTTAAACTTCCTACTGGCATTATAAATGAGCTTATATCCCAGATAACATCTCATCCAAGTTCTTTTTATATCTCAGTTGTGCCTCTGTTGGTACTCTGAATTGATGCTTTCAAACTGTGGTGTTGGAAAAGACTCTTGAGATTCTCTTGAACTGCAAGAGGATCAAACCAATCAGTCCTAAAGGAAATCAACCCTGAATATTCATTGGAAGGACTGATGCTAAGCCAAAGCTCCAATACTTTGGCCACCTGCTGCAAAGAGATGGCATCATCAACACAATTCATATGAGTCTGAGCAAACTCTAGGAGAGAGTGAAGGACAGGGAAGCCTGGTATGCTGCAGTCCACGGGGTTGCAAAGAGTCGGACACGACTGAGTGACTGAACAACTTCTGCTGGAACAAACCTCAAAATCAATTCTATTTTTCAAGGCTTCTCTTGCCAATTTTTGGTTTCCTTCTTACTGGTGGTCTGCTCCTGTCCATAAAGACCAGCAGTTTCAATGATAGGTACGGGTATATAGAAGTGACTTACTAGAAGTCATATCTCTAGAGATCTCAAAAGTTTCTCAGCATTACTATATTCAGATATACTGTAGAATGCCATAATAATAATTACTTCATTCATTCATTCATTTACTGTTGAATGGTTACCTTTTGCTTTAGGTGTAGAAAGTGATTTGACATTCAATATCCTATCAGCTAGTCTCAGAATCAACACAATCCCATCATGAGACCAACTATTTTCCATCACTTGGCAGCCTGCTGCCAAAATGGCAAAAATAACATTGGGTCTCTGACAAAGTTCCCTTGCTGTGCAAGAATTTCACATGAAACTCATCAAAAATTAAGAGCTGCTAAAAATTCTCTTCAGCTTTTTGGAAGTTAATGAAAACACCTGTGATGTAAAAACTGGTCAATTTAAAAAATCTCTTCTGAGTCTCTTTCATGAAGACATTGTTAAGCAGAATTCACATCCTGAAATCCTAAACCTTCTTTTGTGAATGTAAACTGTAGTAGTTCTAGCCTTGAAATACAACCACAAGAGACCACATCTTTGGCACTATTGTGTGCAACAAGGGCTTGAAGAAAATTCTCAACTCAGTAAAAAGCAACACATGATCTCAATACCGTTTTCCACTGACATGTTTTCAAGATTTTTTTTTTCTTTAGTCTCAACATGGTAACCCTGCTTAATAATAACCAGGCAGGACATTGCTTGCTACTTACAAAGAATTAAAATAAAATAAATGAACTGAATTGGATTATTTGACTTCAAGTACTTACATTGCTGATCTCTCCTTTCCAGTAGCAGCTGGGGAAATGCAGGCAAAACACCACGCTTCAGTTCAGCTTTACTTTATAGCTTGACTGACTCCAGATGCTAGGATTATTCGGGAAATGTAATTAGTTTCAATTAACTAACATCTGGCCAAACATAAACATCCTATTTGGCATTCAGGTAAAAGAAAGTACATTTCTACAGAGCAAGCTTGTTTACTGAACAGTCTGAATAGTTTAAAAAATTCTATTTATGTCATTGAAAAAGAACTAGCTTAATAGAAATGGTTTTTAAAATGTATTCCTGAAGATTTTCTCCATGTCTAGGTTTCTGGATTTACCTTCAGTATCGTTTCATGGTTCCCCTAGTGGTTCAGACAGTAAGAATCTACCTGCAATGCAGGAGACCCAGGTTTGATCCCTGAGTCAGAAAGAACCCTGGAGAAGAAAGAATTCAATGAACAGAGGAGCCTAGTGGGTTACAGTCCATGGGGTTGCAAAGAGTTGGAGATGACTGAGTGACCAACACTTTCTTTCACTTTTCATAATTGCATGAATCAAATCTGTTTGCATAGAACCAAGTCAAATCCTATCCCAGCAAACACAAAGTCATCTGAAATCTCTCTATTTCAAGGAAATTTTAAAATCTATTTTCAGCATGACAAAATAAGCATCCCTTTGGAATTGTCTGTAACAGGATTTGAGTGGCTCTTCTATGTAATAATATGTTTGAGGGAAGAATTTGGCTTTGTGATAGTCAAAAGTGATTCTTTACATGGGAGCTGTACACAACAATATAAATGATAAATCTCTAAGTTGATGTGCTGAATGTAGAGGCCAAACTAAGACCACCAGGCTTAATAGGGATAAAAGTCACACTTTATTCAAGAGAGCTTTTTCTATACATGAGTTTTGGAGCCATCAGCACATACACTGCTATTCATATTTGAGACTTTAGAGAATGTAAACTTGTCAATTGTCTACACAGAGAGCAAGTTTCAATCTATAACTAGAAAATGGCCAAGAACTCAAGTCCCATAAGACCTAAGTGGGGAAATATTTGGTCTCTTGTTCATTTCCATATTTGTAATATTCAGATAAAACTACCTTTAATCATCATCCATACAAAATACTCAAATCAAAAAGCATGTTTAAACTCACGGGGTTGAAAAAAAAATTGATGCTAATGTAACCTGAAGTCTTCTTCAAATACAAGTTTGTAATGCACTTTGACATTCTACCCTTCTGTAACCACAGAAAGAGATTAATTGCAGAGGTCACATTTGACTTTATAAAAAACCTTTCTTATTTTACCTGCTCTACGTGGAGAAGGAGATTGTCCTTGGAGACAAATTTCAGTCATTCTACTACCATCACTGCCATATTCCTCACAGCCTGGCTTGGGTACATAGATCATACACATGAAGTAAATAGCACACAAAACTAAGGAATATATACAGTAATGACAAGATATATTGTTAAGCAACTAAAAAGCAACTTTAAATTTACCTCTTACTTTTGCATTCATGCATACTAAATTTTCCCTTTTAGAAAGGAAAACACACACACACACACCCATATACATGTGCACAAATGAGCACTATAGACACATTTCCCTAATATTATTTACTTCTTTCTAACTTGTGAAATTAAAAGATGCTTACTCCTTGGAAGGAAAGTTATGACCAACCTGGAGAGCATATTAAAAAGCAGAGACATTAATTTGTTAACAAAGGTCCGTCTAGTCAAGGCTATGGTTTTTCCAGTGGTCATGTATGGATGTGAGAGTTGGACTATAAAGAAAGCTGAGTGTCAAAGATTTGATGCTTTTGAACTGTGGTGTTGGAGAAGACTCTTGAGAATCCCTTGGACTGGGTCACAAAGAGTTGGACACGACTGAGCGACTAAACTGAACTGAACTTGTGGTCAAAATTCTAGATGGAGCAATTTACATTGATTCTTTAATTTTTCTCCTATACTCTCTTTCCCCAAACCATGCCCTCCTTTCATCCCTTCACTGAAAGACAGGAATTTCTCAATGCTTTTCTTGCATTCTCTCTATGCTGAGTTGAATGATTTGATGAACCTTCCCTCTACTTGAAAATATTCTACGATGTTGGTTTTCAACAAGCTTGCTTCTGTCCTCAGCTCCCCACCTATACCTTTCCTGTCTGCTGGCTCCACTTCCTCTGCGTTCTCTTTAAATGTTAGTGTTGCCTTGGCTGTCCTCATGCTGTGCCGTCTCCACGGCCCATCCCATTTATGACTTCAACCACCTCTATGCCGACAGCTAAAGAATCTATATCTTGAGGCCATAGCTTATTTTTAAGTTCCAGACCTATATTTCAAACTTCCCACTATTTACTCAGCCTGATAATGATTGTTCTCTAGATATCTCAAACTCACTGTGTTCAAAATGAACCTACTCAACACTGCTCTGTAAGAACTAGCTCCTTCTGCTGAATCCCCAGTCATCATCTACACAATTTCCCAGACCAGAAGCGTGAGTATCATCCCAATCTTCTCTGTCTTCTGGAACTACTGCTTTAGACATCTCTCATTTGGATAATTTAAAAGCCTCATATCAACTCCTTGCTTTGGCCTTACCACCTTCAACCGCAGGCCTTGACAATCTGTATGTCACAGTCTAGATGCAAATCTGATCCTGTCAGTCCCCTGAGAACAATCTAAAATGTCTTCACAGTAAAAGTCAAATTCTTTCATGTAGGAAGAAATCTGATCTTTTTGTATCAGACCTGTATCAACTTTTTCAAGAATTGTATGCCACCAGTTCTGATGTGCTAAATGATCATTTCATGGTGATTTCACTGGGAACAAGCTGTTTGATGGATGTTACTTCTATCTGGGGGGAAACTTCAAACACCATCCAAAGGACAATCTTATTAAGCTTGTCACTGCCAGTGGGGGCCAGATCCTCATTAGAAAGCCCAAACCAGACAGTGACGTGACTCAAACCATCAATACAGTTGCGTACCATGCCAAACCTGATTCTGATCAGNTTTTCCCCCCTATTTTCATATATGTTATTCAGCCCATTTATGCAGATAAAATGCCAGGAAATCACTGTAACAGTAAGAAATATTTATCCACAGATGATGAAAAACAAAGAAAGGGAAACAATAAATGGATATCATAAAATCTAAGTAATTCAAACTACGGGGATGATAGGCAGGGAGAACTGCTCCATTTGGGTGAAAAATGTTATATATTTTATATACTTTTAGGTAAAGGCAGAAATACAGCAACAAAACATTGTCTTACAGGGCTACTTTTAGATCAACTTTTATGAAAATGAGTATATTTTGCTTTATATGTGGATGTGTTTCTAGAAAGGTATGTGATGGCGATGATATCTTGACAATCCTCCAGGTTATTTTATCTTTGTTTTCATACAGATTTTCTCTTCTGTATTTTCCCTTCTTGTTCCCTTCTCTTTGTACCATTAGGGATGGCATAAGAGACTTTTGGCCTAAAAGAGGGAAGAAGTAACATGTATTATAGAAAGTGATCCATTTCAAAGGAATAGAAACCACGAGGGAAAAACCTTCCTTTGCAGTCAGTTGCTGTATGTGTTTCGGGGGAAGGGATGGTAGAGCCTGGAGCAGAAAAGAACTGACAAATTAAGAGTGAGATGTAACTGTTTTCACTGTTTTTCTTCGAGAGGGGCTGATAGAGGAGGAAAAACAGAAGGGGTAGATTAGATATAGTATATCTACCCCTTGGAGATATCTAGTTCAATTCAGTCACTCAGTCGTGTCTCTTTGTGACCCCATAGACTGCAGCACCCCAGGCTTCCCTGTCCGTCATCAACTCCCAGAGTTTCCTCAATCTCATGTCCATCAGGTTGGTGATGCCATCCAACCACCTCATCCTCTGTCGTCCCCTTCTCCTCCCACCTTCAATCTTTCCCAGCATCAGGGTCCTTTCAAATGAGTCAGTTCTTCACATCAGGTGGCCAACGTATTGGAGTTTCAGCTTTAGCAGATATCCAAGAATAATTCAGGAGATATTCAAGAATATAAAAATTAGGGCCCCACTGCTCTGCACACAGACTATGGAAAAATAGTCTTAGGGAAGCCTTGGCTTTGGTACAGTCCTGAATCCAACATGGCATGGCATTCTATCAATCAGCTATAGCTAAGCAGGTACCTGAGTGCAGTCTCCTATAGCATGCATATTGCAGATAAGTATGCAGAGAAACAGTGAAGGATCCATGTGTGCATTTTTGGGGGGAAAGTATAGACTGGGGTCATATGTACTGAGAGGCCCAATAGACTAGAGTTGGCCTGGAATAAAGACAAGGCATCNCTCATATGTACTGAGAGGCCCGATAGACTAGAGTTGGCCTAGAATAAAGAAAAGGCATCAGTAGAGGCCTATGAAATCCATGGCTTTTCATATGCAAATATCTTTATTTACAGATTTTTCTCTAAATCTCCCATTAGCTGCTCTATCTGAAATCTAGCTCTGCCTTGAAAACATTGCCTGTAAATGGCAGTGGCTTTTCTTTCCTACTCTTCACATTGCTGTCTTTGGAGATGGGGTAGGTATTCTTGCTCCTTCAATTTTCTTAAAACCCACTCTATCTCTGTACCACCCACTTCCACTCCCTTATCACAATAATTCACAGATTTGAGAAGGTGGCGGATATAAACTTTTTATTTCATGAAACTTAAGACCCTGCTTCACTGATGCACTAAGAATTAACTACCTATGTCATAACTGGTATTTCAATTTCCACATAGTTACATAGAGAAACTTCCAATATGCTGGCTTTTTAATTATTTTATTTGTTCCTTGATCTGCTCTTCACTGATAGCATCTTCCACTTGCTCCTGTAAATACAACTAGATGTCAATTTTGACTCCTTTTTTTTCCTACTCCCAACTATCCTGGCAAGTTGTTGAGCATCTGTTTCACCTCCAAGTAGCTCCTGTGTTTCAGAAGATGCTTCTGGGGTGGGAAATCAAGGGAAAGTCTTGATTTATTGAGGGTAAAGCATGCCTCTAGCCACAGTGATTGGTTCAGAAATGGGAACGTGATCTGCATACCTCAACAAAGGTGAGGAGATGTTTGTAGGGAGCATATTTCTTGATGACCTGAGATAACTACCTGAAGAAGTTCTTACTCTTTTTCTGAACAAGGCGGCATAAAGATTTGTCATCTGGAACTGCTGCAACTAGTTCTGCTATGACACTGTATACCTGAAGTTAGATGAGCAAATAAACCCTATTCTCTATTGTACTGATGCACTAAGCCAAGGAATGGGCTAGGTGAAGCAGAGACCAACAATGCTAAATTAAGTAAGCAATCAAAAGCTAGATTTGCTGAAGACACATCAGTGGCCTGGAGAATTCCATGGACTGTATAGCTCATGGTGTCACAAAGAAATAGACACAACTGAGCAATTTTCACTTTCACTTTCACTTTATCAGTAAGCTAGGCTTCAGCAGTACGTGAACTGAGAAATTCCAGATGTACAAGCTGGACTTAGAAAAGGCAGAGGAACCAGAGATCAAATTGCCAACATCCATTGGGTCATAGAAAAAGTAAGAGAATTCAGAAAAATATGCATTTCTGCTTCATTGACTATGCTAAAGCCTTTGACTCTGTGGAACACAACAAACTGGAAAATTCTTAAAGAGATGGAAATACCAGACCACCTTACCTGCCTCATGAGAAATGTGTATGCTGGTCAAGAAGCAACAGTTAGAACCAGACATGGAACAATGAACTGATTCCAAATTGAGAAAGAAGTACTTTAAGGTTGTATATTGTCACCCTACTGATTTAACTTATATGTAGAGTTCAGTTCAGTTCAGTTCAGTCGCTTATTCATGTCCGACTCTTTGTGACCCCATGAATCACAGCACGTCAGGCCTCCCTGTCCATCACCAACTCCTGGAGTTTACTAAAACTCACGTCCATCAACTCAGTGATGTCATCCAGCCATCTCATTCTCTGTCATCCCCTTCTCCTCCTGCCTCCAATCTCTTCCAGCATCAGTCTTTTTCAGTGAGTCAACTCTTCTCATGAGGTGACCAAAGTCTAGAGTTTCAGCTTTAGCATCATTCCTTCCAAAGAACACCCAGGACTGATCTCCTTTAGAATGGACTGGTTGGCTCTCCTTGAAGTCCAAGGGACTCAAGAGTCTCCTCCAACACCACAGTTCAAAAGCATCAATTCTTCGGAGCTCAGCTTTCTTCACAGTCCAACTCTAACATCCATACATGACTATTGGAAAAACCATAGCCTTGACTAGATGGACATTTGTTGGCAAAGTAATGCTTTTGAATATGCTATCTAGGTTGGTCATAACTTTCCTTCCAAGTAGTAAGCGTGTTTTAATTCCATGGCTGCAGTCACCATCTGCAATGATTCTGGAGCCCAAAAAAATAAAGTCTGCCACTGTTTCCACTGTTTCCCCATCTATTTCCCATGAAGTGATGTGACCAGATGCCATGATCTTAGCTTTCTGAATATTGAGCTTTAAGCCAACTTTTTCACTCTCCTCTTTCATTTTCATCAAGAGACTTTCTAGTTCTTCTTCACTTTTTGCCATAAGTGTGAATATATCATGTGAAATACCCAGGTTGGATGAATCACAAGTTGGAATCAAGACTGCCAGAAGAAATATCAACAACCTCAGATATGCAGATGATCCCACTCTAATGGCAGAAGGTAAAGAGGAACTAAAGAGCCTCTTGATAAAAGTGAAAGGGGAGAGTAAAAAGCTGACTCAATGCTCAACACTGAAAAAGCTAAGATGATGGCATCTGGTTCCATCACTTCATGGCAAATAAATGGGGGAAAATGAAAACAGTGGCAGAGTTTATTTTCTTGGGCTCCAAAAATCACTGAAGATGGTAACTTCAGCTGTGAAATTAAAAGACACTTGCTCCTTGGAAGAAAAGCTATGACAAACCTAGATAGCATATTAAAAAGCAGAAACATTACTTTGCCAACAGAGGTTCATATAGTCAAATGTTCATCGAAAGGGCTGATGCAAAAGCTGAAGCTCCAATACTTTGGCCACCTAATGTGAAAAGCCAACTCATTGGAAAAGCCCCTGATGCTGGGAAAGATTGAAGGTAGGAGGAGAAGGGGTCCATGCAGGATGAGACAGTTAGATGGTATCACTGACTCAATGGACATAAGCTTGAGCAAACTCGGGATAGTGAAGGACAGGGGAGCATTGTTTGCTGTAGTCCATGGGGTCGCAAAGAATTGGACATGACTTAGAAACTGAAAAACAACAACAAAACCATAGCTTTGATATGCTAAAGACATACAAGTAAATTTTTGGAAGAGGCTCATCTGTTCTTTGAATCGGGGTTGGTAAATTTAGTAAGAAACAGAAATGACATTTTTTTCAGTTTTATTCTCTTTGAAAACTTATGATCACCTGAACAGATTAACTGTGTTAACCACAGAGGAGTTTTGTCTTATAGAGTTGACACTATCCTAAGTAGTGTGTGTGTGTGTGTGTGTGTGTGTGTGTGTGTATGCGTGTGTGCGTGC
Source organism: Raphicerus campestris (assembly GCA_006410735.1). NCBI lineage: Eukaryota > Metazoa > Chordata > Mammalia > Artiodactyla > Bovidae > Raphicerus > Raphicerus campestris. The sequence continues at coordinate 21,268 of SJYW01033636.1, forward strand.
GTGCACACACGCACACTCAGTTTCTCAGTTGTGTCTGACTCTTTGTGATCTCCTGGACTATAGCCCTTGAGGCTCCTCTGTCCAAGGGATTCTCCAAGCAAGAATACTAGAGTAGGTTGCCATTTCCATCTCCAGGGGATCTTCCTAACCCAGGGATCAAATCCACATCTCCTGTCTCCTGCATTAACAGATGAATCCTTTACCAGTGAGCTACCTAGTAAGCCCAAGCCTAACTAGTACAACCTTGTAAACACTAGTAAGAAGCTTGAATTCTATTCTTCATGCACCAGGGGAAGCCATAACAAGATTAAAGTAAAACATAAAAACAAGTAAGTGATATTTTTCTAAATTTTCTTAGAATCTGTAAAAATCTGAAGTCTCAAAACACAGATTCTGACTGAAAACTGGGCCCTAAAAACAGAGAAACATTTCTTAAAATGCTGAATTCACATAAAATGATTATAGCCTTCATTATGTACTTGGGTCTCCCCTACATTGATTTCTTTTAGTTTTTCCCCAGTAATCATTTAAGGCAGTCAATTGATTCAGAAACACAACCAAGGAAACTTTAGGAAACTCCCACTTCTATAACTTTATGCAAATAATTGTATTTCTCTGGCTTTTTATTTAAAATGGGTCTTCGTGCTGTCTACTGCTCCCGCCTTGGTTCAGCTCTATGGATCACAACCTATAGAGTCACTCAGGTTACAGGCTTAGTGGGGCCCAGTTTTGGTTTAATGCCATTTTTTTTGCTATCTTCAAATCGTTTTGGAGAAAAGGATCCACATTTTCCTTTGCCTTGGTCTTCACCACCATTGTACATACACATTCACACACACACACTGACAAAGACTTCTGGACCAAACTTCACAGATTCTGAGCCCTCCTTTTGACTAGCCCTCTGCTCCCCCACCCCTGTTGTCTTTGGCCTGCCCATCAGCCCAGTCTTCACAAAGAATCCCAAGAAGTCAGTTCAGAGAATCCTTCATTGTTGATACCTCATCAATTTTTTCCTCTCCCATCTTTGATGTCTGAATCCTTGGCCTCTCTTTAGCAAGAATCCTATTAGGACAATTTAGCAAGAATTCTCCTACCCATGATGTCTCCACACAGAAATTTTTATCCATTGAACCCCACATTGCACATCGGCTATCAATCCCCAGCTATATATGCTGTATTTGGAGTTGAGCCCAATCTCTCCCACTGCAATGCCCTTATTATAGTAGTTTGAGTAACTCTTTCTTACTATGAACAAGTGTCAGAAAAATTTTCCTTTAACAAAACACATACACACACACACACACACAC
>SJYW01033636.1:42486-66328 GCA_006410735.1 Raphicerus campestris
TATGGTTTTTCCAGTGGTCATGTATGGATGTGAGAGTTGGACTGTGAAGAAGGCTGAGCACTGAAGAATTGATGCTTTTGAACTGTGGTGTTGGAGAAGACTCTTGAGAGTCCCTTGGACTGCAAGGAGATCCAACCAGTCCATCCTAAAGAAGATCAGTCATGGATGTTCATTGGAAGTACTGATGCTGAAGCTGAAACTCCAATACTTTGGCCACCTGATGTGAAGAGCCAACTCATTGGAAAAGACCCTGATGCTGGGAAAGATTGAAGGCAGAAGGAGGAGATGATAGAGGATGAGATGGTAGGACAGCATCACTGACTCAATGGACATGAGTTTGAGCAAGCTCTGAGAGATGGTGAAGGCCAGGGAAGCCTGGCATGCTGCAGTCCATTGGGTCACAAAGAGCTGGACATGACTGAGGAATTGAACAACAACAAAGTTCCAAAATGAATATCAGTGAATATCAGTTGACTTATTTAATAATAAATAAGGATAACCTGCAATGCCAAGAGGACAGCCAGTGTGGTGTAAGTTTGGAGGAATAGCTAAACTTCAAAGCTATGTATTCAAAGGAAATGCATCACTACTTTGGAAAACAGATTCAAAGAGGCTGAATATTCCACATTAGGTGTGAGGCGAATTTTTATTTGTTAAAAGAGCTATTTATCTTCTACATTCACTTAAAATTTAGAACATCATGTATTTATTAAGTATTCTGAGCAGTGAAATGTGTTGACAAATCAGCACACTTACTTAATTTAAATGACCTAATAATCTGTCATTTGTATTTTACATAACAGAAAGAGAATTTAATTCAATGTCTCACCAGTTTAACCACTGATCTAGAGTCTTTCATATGCCAGTAATTTTGATAATATTTGCTCACAGAAAACAAATATAAAGCTTGTCCTTGCAGGATCTATAAACTCATTTATATGAATAATCACCAACAGATTATGGCTGTGATACAGCTTCGCAAATCCCTGGAGTGTAAAACTGAACATGGAAATTAAATAAATCACAATAGCCCCAATCAAACTAAGCAAATCTCTCTTCTCACTGGATTTTACATTAAATTCCACAAGGTCATTTGACTTACCCTGAGGTTGCCAGGATTATCCATGTACTATTAAATTCCCTGCCTTTTTTTTTTTTTCTAACAAAATTAGTTGAAGTTGCCACTTTTTTTTGAGACATCCATGTTACTTCGAGTTGAGTCCCTCAACAAAACTGCAGAATGATTGGGATCTAACAGACCCACTGGTAGAGGAAAGACAGCCCACTGCCCATTCCTGCTGCAGGAGTGGCTTTTGTTTCACACATGACACACAGTCAGCCTCCAGTGTTCCTGCCAGACTTCAAGTTCTAAGTTTCTGGATATAGAAACAGAATCACTAAAACCCAAGGAATCCCTGCAAATACATTAAGAAAGAGATAAATGTGTTTTATGTACAACATGTTATGGTTCAAAGTTAGAGCGTTGATGACTTTGGCCTCTCCTGTCACTTATGGCATTCTGTTGTTAAGGAAGACCAGCCAAAGGGAATCTGTATACCAAAGAGGACCGTTCTGAAACTTGATCATCATTTGCTTTTTACGTTGCTCCATGTGTGTGCCCAGTTGAGTCTGACTCTTCATGACCCCGTGAATAATAGCCTGCCAGGCTCTTCTGTCCACGGAAGTTTTCAGGCAAGAATACTATAGTGGATTGCAATTTCCTCCTCCAGGGGATCTTCCCAACCTAGGGACTGAACTTGCTTCTTTTGCATCTCCTCTGTTTCCTGCATTGGCAGGCAGATTCTTTACCACTAGTGACAGAATTAATTCTTAGGTGGGTTGATAAGGAGTCTGGGGCGGTTGAGGAGGAGAAAGGGGTCCGGGGCCCTCTAGGAGAAATTCTCCCCTTTGGAGATCACAAACCTGGCACCGTTCACCATAAGCTATCACTAGCACCACCTTGGAAGCCCTACACTGCTCCAACAGCAGAAAATTCCTAACAACAAAGTAGAGCCTCTGCTCTCTCCACTGAAAAACCAGCACCCAGAAATCAAAACATATTGCAACCCTTTCTTATCTAAGTCTCTTAAAAATTTTGTTAAACATGAAATCAATCTTTTAGTTACTTTCACTTTCTAGCTCATGCATTTTCAGTTTGTGCTTTTAATGATTAGATCAGCTTCCCAGGTAACTCAGTGGTAAAGAATCTGCCTGCCAATGCAGGAGACATGGGTTCAATCCCTGAGTTGGAAGAACCCCTAGAGGAGGAAATGATAGCCAACTCCAGTATTCTTGCCAGGGAAAGCCCATGGACAAAGGAACCTGGTGGGCTATGGTCCATGGGGTCCCAAAGAGTTGAACAGGACTTAGCAACAGAACAACAATCAGATCAAGAAAAAGAAAAATAAGTAAGCCTATCTTCTTTACCAAGATCATTCATAAACTCTACATTTTATATTAAGATTCTTAATCACTTTTTCACATGTATTGATTTCTCTAGGAAGTTTATTTGCTCAGTTGTAAACAGTGGGGTCATACTGAATTTTCTTCTTCTTTATACATAAACAGTGTTTATAGCAACTATTGTTACCACATTTCATGAAGTTTCTACTTTAGCCAGAGGAATTTCAGCCACAACTAAATAAAGCAGTGAATTGGCCAGTGTTTATGCTAAAAGTGAGTTTCTTTTGCAGTTTTTAGGCACAGACAACATCTAGTACTCAAGAAGTACAATAATCATTTAGGAAAAAAAATTTAACAAACCAAAATGTGTAATTTAATCAGAAAATCCCATTATACCTTTTTCATTCATTTATTCATCCATAAATCACTCAACAAATCCGTACAGAGTCCCTACTTTGGGTAATCTTATAGGTTATACAGACAGATTTAAGAAAAAAAGTCAGTCACACCCATGCCTTCTTGGAATTTATATTTTAGCAGAAAAAGATGGAATAAACTAACCAGATAAAATATGTAGTATGTCAGATGGTCACCAGTGCCAGAGCAAAAAAATAAGCAGGGAAGTGGGGTATGGAAAGCAGAATCAAGGAGAAGGGACTGGAAAGGATAAGGAAGATAATGTAGGAAAGACCAACTGGAAAGGAGTATGTGTGAACAAATATTGAAAAAAAATGAATTGAAGTAACAAGCCATGTGAATATCCAGGGAACATTCCAGGCGGAGACAGCAAGTGTGTTTGGAGCCAAATGAATCGGAGCAAGAGGATTAGAAGATAGAGACGAAGAAAGAACCATAAAGATGAAATCTTGACTGGGGGTCAGGAGGCTGACCATGCAGGGCACTAGGGCCTGACCCACATGCGAGGTGCTTAGCATCTACTCTCAGGGGGCCAATGGCACTGAAGTATTTTGAGCAAAGGAATGACATGATCTGGCTTAGGTATCACTATGATTATTATAATGAGAAAAGAGTTTGGAAAGACAATGAGAGAGCAAAGAAACCTTCTTACTGTCCTTAACTGTCATGCAAAACTTTTCATGCATCCTTCTCTAATAAAAATTCTCAGCATCTGTTTTCTCATGTGGTAAAAACAAAAGTGTACCCATCATGTCTTTGATTAAGAAACTCCTCCACAAATACCAAGGCAACTTCTTGTATGTTAAGAGTCATTCTGTCAACACAACCAAAGCTCCCTCTGGGCTTAAATGCTTTGAGAGAGCTTCTTAATTGCACTTAATTAAAAAAGCATGTAAACAATCTTAATTTGAGATGTCTATGTGAGGATGGATTTCAATCATTTAATATTAAATTTAAAAACTCTCCTCTGTAAGTGGAATTTTTCTCATATGAAAAATTGATATAACTACAGTCCCTGGACTAGTCACATGGTGAGATAGCCTCATAGCCAAGTAAATATAAGCAATTTAAATCTGATACATGCTTAGAATTCTATAATATTGGTATTAAATAAGTTGCATACAAAAAATTCAGAAATATACAAGAAGAAATTTTAAAACATTTTTGTGTTTTGGAAGAGTTTCTTTAATCCAGAAAATAAATCATTATAGGATTCTACTAAACAGAAATTCCCATAGTAAATTATTGATATGCTGATATCAATATATTTACAGAAATATAATTATTCTTGAAAAATTGAGACTTCCAACCTGGGCTACTGGGGTTCATTACTAGGGTTCCTAAAGTCTGTAAAACCTCTGAAATTATGTGCAAAGTTGTCTGTGTGTATGTAATATGAATGTTTCTAAAGAGTGGTCATAGATTTTACCAGAGTTTCAAAGAGAATATTTACTCTACAAGAACTATGGCACAGTCACTATGAGGAAATGATTGTAGTCATAAGAAAAGAGTTTAAATATGTATTTTAGTATTTATTCTAAGAGTCTTTTTCCAGGGTCTTCTAACTTCATAGTTAGAAGTGTATTCAAATACTTGGTCCACCTGATGCAAAGAGCTGACTCAGTGGAAAAGACCCTAATTCTGAGAAAGACTGAAGGTAAAAAAGGTGAAGAAGGCAGCAGAGTATGAGATAGTTAGATAGCATCACTGACTGAATGGACGTGAACCTGAGCAAACTCTGGGAGATAGTGAAGGACAGGGAAGCCTGGTGTGCTGCAGTCCATGGGGTTGCAAAGTTAGACAATACTTAGTGACTGAACAACATCAACTTCAGAGTACTAGAGATCTCACAGAGAAACTAAAGCAAGATCTAACTGTCCTCAAACTTATGTTCTTTAAAAGATAGAGAAAATCTACAGAAAACAATTCAAGGAAAAGGCAAGGACATGATCTGACCAAGGATTGGAAACCCAGTCACAATGAATTGAGTAAACATAATGTTTTATAAGGAATCAGAAGACTTAACTAGACCCCAAGTATGCACCTGGTGGCTTAGGCAGTAAAGAATCCACCTGCATTGTGGGAGACCTGGGTTCGATCCCTGGGTTGAGAAGTTCCCTTGGAGGAGGTCATGGCAACCCATTCCAGTATTCTTGCCTGGAGAATTCTCAAGGAAAGAGGAGCCTCGTAGGCTATATAGTTCATGTGTTCACAGAGTCAGACACCACTGAGCAATTAAGCACAGCCTACACACAGCATAAGTATGCCCAGCTATGACAGGAACTGAGATGTTCTGGCTTGCTCTCCCTCAGTCTCTCTTCTACTCTGCAATTTATCTGATTCACATTTTTGTATGCAGATATCTCTAACAGGTTTCTAAGTTTTGCTCCTTCAAACATTGCTTACTATTGGCTTTGTAAAAGCCATAAAACACTCATGCTGAATTCCTCATTTGCCAAGATTCTAGGTATCCAAGTAGGATACCTAGAATTTTGCTACCAATCAGGTAACAAAACCTGATTCAGGTCTCCATTTTTCTTAAGACTATATTCTTTGGAGAAAAGGAATTTGATGTTCTCTTCTTGGATTCTGAATCCGTCCTCTGGACAAACAAGGCATAAAATCATCTGATAGAAGCCTGGTCACTGGCCCCTCCTTCAAGGAGGGCAAGTAAGCATATTCAGAAATGGTTACATAGTATGGGCTGACAGCCAAGCCCTCCTATCTATCTCAGTGGTTATGACTAAGTGTGTAAACCAATCAATTATCTTTTTTTATCTTGAACATATGAAGCACCTATGATATCACTGGGATTCACTATATTTAGTGCTTTCAACAAACAGGCCCTCCATCAGTTTCATACATGCATGCACTCAACAAATGCAGCTACTTACAAGGTCTTCCTTATGTACTCAACCACCGAAAGGATGACAATCAACATAAGCCTCCTTTCTGTCCTTGGGGTCCTTAAAATCTATTACAATATTAAATAGTATTTGATTAATACCAAATAGGTGATTAATAGTGCTATATCTAGAATTGACACCTGAAGCAGATCATTTTTTAACACACCTCTCCTTGTTATGACAAAATTAAGTTCAGAAATGAGCTTCAGATTAGCTGTTTGGTAGCAATAAATATCTTTAACAAATACCATATTTACATAGATATTAATTTGAATAACTTCTGATATATTTGTAATGAGCCATTAGTGTTCAAGTTTGTATTGGGCACAGTGCTTTTTCAGTTTACATGATACCATGTATTTCTCCATCTAAGCAGCACATTTGAAATAAGCTGTGAAAACACAGTAACTGTTAAAAAAAAAAATTGAGTTACTTCAAATTTCTCATTCTGTTATTCTGGAATTTTTGTGGAATTTTAAATGTGATCTAGAAACAAACCTAGATTCATAATCACTTAACTCAACCTCCATGCAGAATACCTGATTTAAGAGGTGTTCAATAAGTATTTGTTCAAAAAAAAATGTCCAGGGAGAATCCAAAATAAAAGTATATAAAAGTATATACCTAAAGTATATTAAACTTTCATTTGTTGTTGCTATTGTTTAGTTGTTAAGTCATATCTGACTCTTTGAGACCCCGTGGAACATAGCCCGCCAAGTTCCTTGGTCCATGGGATTTTCCAGGGAATGCTGGAGTGAGTTGCAATTTCATTCTCCAGGGGATCTTCCTGTACCAGGAATCAAATCCACATCTCTTGCACTGGCAGGCAGATTCTTTACCACTGAGCCACCAGGGAAGCCCAGTATTATTGATAATAGTCTAGTAGACAAACTAATACAATCATAGTCTTCAAGGTGCTAAAAAAACTGATTTGGTAAACAGTTGGAGACAGAAGGAGAGAGAAAAATTGCATGATAACCACAGAAAAATTTTAGGGCTAATGTTTAATGTAAATCTGTGATGTGGATGTGTGATGTGAAAGATAAATCTTGGTTTACCTTTTTGGTCTCGCTAAATGGACATGGGTTTGGGTGGACTCCAGGAGTTGGTGATGAACAGGGAGGCCTGGCGTGCTGCAGTTCAATGCACTGCAAAGAGTCGGACACGACTGAGCAACTGAACTGAACTGAAACATAGTAAAGGAAAATAGGGGTGGGGAATTACAATTTTAAAAAATGATCAGTTTCTTGTTTTTCTCTCCACTTGCTCTTCTTGCTTTTGACCTACAGATATTTTGAAGAATATAAACATTTCTTGCTAAAAAGTTTAAAATCATAAATCTTTCAGTGCTCCACTTAAAAAATTTTTTTAGAAAAACCCACCTGTCTTTATCTCTGTGAAACTAAGAAGTAGGCAATACTTTTCTTCACCAGAATTCTATCCAGATATTATATCATTAAATTCTTTTATTATTTTTTTCTTCTTTTCTAACAACAATGACAATGAAAAATAATTGGGCCACATTAAGTTACTGGTGATATCCTGATCTCTACCAAGTAAAGATTAAATAGATATGTAATCAATATTTTACTGACTACAAAACTAAGAACTGTACAAAAAGATCTTCATGACCCAAATAACTACAACAGTATGATCACTCACCTAGAGCCAGACATCTTGGAGTACAAAATCGAGTGGGCCTCAGAAAGCATCAATACAAACAAAGCTAGTGGAGATGAGTTGACTCATTGGAAAAGACTCTGATGCTGGGTGAGATTTAGGGCAGGAGGAAAAGGGGACAACAGAGGATAAGATGGCTGAATGGCATCACCGACTCAATGGAAGTGAGTTTGAGTGAACTCCGGGAGATGGTGATGGACAGGGAGACCTGGCATGCTGCAATTCATAGGGTCGGCAAAGAGTCGGACACGACTGAGCGACTGAACTGAACTGAACTGAACTGAACTGGNAGGAAGCATCAATACAAACAAAGCTAGTGGAGGTGAGTTGACTCATTGGAAAAGACTCTGATGCTGGGTGGGATTGAGGGCAGGAGGAAAAGGGGACAACAGAGGATGAGATGGCTGAATGGCATCACTGACTCAATGGAAGTGAGTTTGAGTGAACTCCGGGAGATGGTGATGGACAGGGAGACCTGGCGTGCTGCAATTCATAGGGTCGGCAAAAAGTCGGACACGACTGGAGCAACTGAACTGAACTGAACTGAACTGAGTGGAGGTGATGAAATTCCAGCTGAGCTATTTCAAATCCTAAGAGACGATGCTGTGAAAGTGCTGCACTCAATATGCCAGCAAATTTAGAAAACTCAGCATTGGCCACAGGACTAGAAAAGGTCAGTTTTCATTCCAGTCCCGAAGAAGGGCAATGCCACAGTGTTTAAACTACCACACAACTGCACTCATTTTACATGCTAGTAAAGTAATGCTCAAAATTCTATAAGCTAGGTTTCAACAGTATGTGAAATGAGAACTTTAAAGTGTTCAAGCTGGGTTTAGATAAGGCAGAGGAACCAGATATCAAAACACATAATTGCCAGTATGTAAGATACAGAGGTAAACCACAATGTACCATAATATGGAGATGCTGCTGCTGCTGCTGCTGCTTCTCAGTCGCTTCAGTCATGTCCGACTCTGTGCAACCCCATAGACGGCAGCCCACCAGACTCCCCCGTCCCTGGGATTCTCCAGGCAAGAACACTGGAGTGGGTTGACATTTCCTTCTCCAATGCATGAAAGTGAAAAGTGAAAGTGAAGTCGCTCAGTCGTGTCCGACTCCTAGCGACCCCGCAGACTGCAGCCTACCAGGCTCCTCCGTCCATGGGATTCTCCAGGCAAGAGTACTGGATTGGGGTGCCATTGCCTTCTCCCATATGGAGATGACATATAGTTAAATTCAAGATAAAAAGAAATTAATGTGATAGCTTTCCATACTAAATGTTTATGTAATAAAATTAAGAATCTCATATGAAAGAGTAATTTTCAGAACAGATAATAGATTTAAATGCATCTTTTTGGGGGCCTCATTTCTTCATTGCTTTCTAGTATTTTTCAGACATGAACCCATATGTCCACTCCTAGGATCTTGCTAAAAAATCCAAATGACTTCTTAAAATTTGTGTCTGACCTGGATATTTCATGTTATCACTATTACTTACTGAACTGAACTATTACTTACATATTTGTTGGAACATGTTCTATATTTGAAAATTTGTTGTATATATGTTCCATAAAATAAACAAAAGAGAGGTTTAAGTTNGACTTGAGAAGACTCTAAGCTTTCACCTTTAGCTATTGTTGATGCTCAGGGTGAGCAGGAAGCTAAGGCTAAATCAGAGTCATGAATGATCTCACCAAGCACTGAAGGAAAGGCAGTTTGCAAAAACTAGAAGAGTTTTCTTTCTTACTTTTATTTTTCCCCTCCTGGACTTCAAGGAAATCTGTGAAAACACTAGCTGAACACAAGCTAAAATAACAGAAAAACAGACTTTAGAGCTCATATGTGCCAAAAACTACATGCTTTACAAATATTGTTTAGAAAAACCACTAAACAAATAAACATATGTAGCCCACAGCAAGAAACATAAAAAATCCTTGTGAAAAGGGGGAAAAACCTGATTTCCAGAGTTGTTACATCCAAAATATGATTGTTATACAGAAAACAAATAGATGCCAAAATATATTTTTTAAAACTGACCAAAAAGACATTAAAAGGTTAAATTAAAAAACAGAAAAACAGGGCATAAAATATATAATTATAAAGGCAATTGCTAGGGAGAAATGTATAACTTTCTTAAATGCAAAAGTATCATTTTTTTTCAAATAGGTTAAAATCTTCGTATCAAAGTACAACTCAAAACAAAATTTTAAGTGTTATCCTCTAAAGTCACCATTCACAATAAAGTTGAAAAAGTTGTGACTATACATCAAATAGCATAAAAACAACTTTAAAAAATAGAAACTATTGAAGACACAAGGAAACACACACTCGTAAGATTTGAACATATTACTTTTAATACAAGAACAAAGTGCACAAAAATAAGCCTGGGTATAGAATACTTAAACAACATAATAATGTAGATAATGTGTGTATGTATAAACTTTATACCTTAGCAGAGAAAAATTCTTTAATACAGGAAATAGTCATAAAATGACACATATTTTATTACAATCCCAAATATTGTCATGAAGAAAACATCACTGACTTCTATAAACTAGAAATATTACAAAACAAAATACAATAAAAATTGATAACAATATTAAGAGCTTTTCTATATAGAAATTTAAAAGAACATATCAAACAACTTTTGCATGAAAACCAATACAAACTAAAATGATAAGATTTAGCATCACTTTTGAGAACTTCCATGCATCATCATGACCTCAGGACAACACTGAAAGCAGTTGTCAGATGAAAATTTACAAGCAGAAACTCATCAATTAAAACAGAAAAAATGAATTGGATGAATTGAATTCCCCAATTAAAACAATAAAGTAAAAAATTAATGAGTAAAAGCAATACTGATCACTAGAACTTTCAGGTGTCTATGCATATAAAATGTAATTTAAAAATAAGTTGTTTTATTTGCAACAATATGGATGAATGTAAAAAATATCAGGCTGCTTGAAAGAATCAAAAGACAGATAAAAGAGAACTCTAATCTACAGAAGTAGATAGTGGATCAGTGTTTATACAGAAGATATGAATAGTATGCTAATCTTTGGACTGAAAAGTGTATTATGATACACATATTTGTTTATACATGTTAAAAATGATGCAAACATGTATATAAAAACTCAGTGGGAACCACACATATAGTCAAAAGGAAGATTTTTTTTTAATATATTTCACTCTTAGAAACTTTTTGTCCTAAATAAGTAATCTAGCATGATATGAAGTCAATATATGATTTTCCAAAAGTACTGAAAACTGATTATCAAACACTTTCCAAATGATTTACAATGGTGGTAGAACAGGCAGGCCCATGGTCCCCGAACTAAAATTTTTAGGCCAAATTTCAGAATTCAGAATTACTCATACCTTAGAAAGATAATACACAGTAAAGCCCTCGTGTATGACACCTCCATTGAGGTGTGAGGCAGTACCCCTTAATCAAACACATTAATATTCTGTGGTGAAACGTATAATTATTCAAATTGAGCAAAGTTTTAAAAAAACAATATGTTAGCTCAGTTGAAGCAGACTTTGCAGCCAAATGACTGAAATGAAAACTTTTAGTTTTTTGAGATTTGGGATTTCAGAAGCATAGATAAGTAAATCAGGATCCTTATTTGCCCACAGCATTGGGCATATAGAAGATTTTTTTATGGACCTATTAACTAGGTGATATTTGATAAAACAACTTCATCAAAACGTTTATGTGTGATATCAACCACATTAAGTTCAGCAATTCAGCTAGGACACATGCACATTTCAAGATAAGAAAGGTCTGCTAAGACTAAGAAATGGGGCTGCTTCCCAGCAGGTTGCCTCTCATTAGAAGATCTCTAATAGTATCTGAGTCTGGATTGGATTCTTGTTAGGATATTCAATAGTTTAGTTTCAGTTTTTCCCAGATTCTCAAAATACAAAGAAAAAGAAATAAAAAGGATTTCATTTAAAAGGAGGAGGAGGAAAACAAAAGGTTCTCATTTATCCAGGTTCATTGGAAACCTGCAATTCAGCATTCATTGCTATAATAATGAAAATTTTATAAAAGCTTTATCTTGTCTTCTACACTTTTTAATGTTATTAATATAATTCAAAGACTATATAAACTTTATCATTTCCAAAAAACACACATCCAAATAATTTTCTAGATGTTATCAATTTGAAGAGTCTTCAATGATTTTTTTCTTAAAAAAAGGTAACGCTAATTTTGCTTGTTGCTACTTTTGTTTGTGATCCTCTGAATTTACACTAATTATTTAAATGTTCATGTATTCNATATAAACTTTATCATTTCCAAAAAACACACATCCAAATAATTTTCTAGATGTAATCAATTTGAAGAGTCTTCAGACAATGATTTTTTTTTAAAAAAAAGGTAACACTAATTTTGCTTGTTGCTACTTTTGTTTGTGATCCTCTGAATTTACACTAATTATTTAAATGTTCATGTATTAATAGGGGAAATGAGTAGAATGTTTGGATTGATGAAGTGAAAGGTCTTATAATTATGCTGACAATTATTAATAATTGCAACAATAATTCTGAATAAATTAATTTTCAGTTCAGTTCAGTTCAGTCGCTCAGTCGTGTCTGACTCCTTGCGACCCCATGAATTGCAGCACTGAAATCAATAAGGAAAACTACATACTGAGCCTGCAAACATTATTATAATCAATTGTAATTTCTTTCTCAGCAAATTTGTTTTTCATATCTGGCATACATATATCAAAAGCTATAGATCTCTGAAGCCCAGAAATAAAGTGAAATAATCCAATAGGCAGTTCTAAAGTAAGAAGCACTTCTAAGTGGAAATCTCATCACTATCTCAAATTCCATATTCTCTTTGGCCAAAGTCACCTTTAGAAAGATAATCAATAAAGGGGGATAAATATTAAGAAGATTGTTATTTTCCAAANGAAATAATCCAACAGGCAGTTCTAAAGTAAGAAGCACTTCTAAGTGGAAATCTCATCACTATCTCAAATTCCATATTCTCTTTGGCCAAAGTCACCTTTAGAAAGATAATCAATAAAGGGGGATAAATATTAAGAAGATTGTTATTTTCCAAATATTAAAAAATACTCCAGTTTCAAATGTCATACTCCTGTTGATTCATCTTTATGAGATTTTTTTTTTTACTATCACCTTCCTGTGTCCAGTGGATTTGAAGAACTGTCTGCAAACCCGCTAATATACACACAATCATCATGTCTTCACTTTAGCAAATACAGTGAGGACAAAAAAATAATTAGCAAATAATATCAGGGTTAAGGAAAACTAGTAAACTTTAAATTTGACTATTCTTTGTCTAACTGATGTCTTAGAGGTCCAGGAGAGGGATTAAGGGCTTAAAAAAAAGAAAAAATAGCAGTTGCTTTCAAAGCCTCCTGTTTTACCTGCTACATCTGATAAAAGAGTTTATGAGGAACTGGGTTTCATCCCTTCCCTTTAAATGGCTACTTCCAGAATAAAGTTTCAAATTGAGTGAGAGAACCATCACTCTCACTGACCAGGTTGGGAACCGTTTCTTTATCATGCTCAAAGCTGAGAAAAAAAGCTTATCTTTTCCCAAACCNTCCCTTTAAATGGCTACTTCCAAAATAAAGTTTCAAATTGAGTGAGAGAACCATCACTCTCACTGACCAGGTTGGGAACCGTTTCTTTATCATGCTCAAAGCTGAGAAAAAAAGCTTATCTTTTCCCAAACCAAAATAAATCACTCGACATCCAGTTTGACACTAATACAAAAGAAGTCAAGGGCCTCTTTGGGTTTGCTGAAGGAAAGGAAGGGACATCTAGTTCTTGTAAGTGTCAGTTGCAAATGATTAATGAATCAACAGAAACTAACAGGAAGGGGAGTAAATCAACACAGGGTCAAGTGGTCCAGATGTCAAAAGGCCGGGCAAATAGGTAATTTGTTGAGATGCTTATGAAGGATTTTCCCAGAGAAGGTCACAAAGTACCGTGACTGCAAATAAGAGCAATGGAAACTCTTCCACAGATCTACTGGGAAGAGCTGTCTGCAGACCCCCTGGACACACACAGAAGCCTCTGACCTCACATGCCGGCTGATCTTATTAGAGGAAGAGAGACGGCATCTTGAGAACACCTCTGTACTCTAGTTTATTGGAGCAGATGAACGGATCTTCAAGTGCACAAAGTAAATATTCAGGGAAAGATGAGGGGAGCAGGAATGGGAGGAATCTCAGAAGTAGAAACAGAAAAACAGAACATGAACCCTCATAAAATAGAGTGAAGAATATAAGAAAATCTGGATCTTTGTTTATCAAAGATTCATAGTTAAAGCATCTGCCTGACAATGCAGGAGATGCAAGAGATGTGGCTTCGATTCCCTAGATTGGGAAGATTCTCTGGGGTAGGAAATGGCAACTCACTCCAGTATTCTTGCCTAGGAGAATTCCTTGGACAGAGGAGCCTGGTGGGCTACAGTCCATGGTGCTGCAAAAAGTCAGACATGACTGAGCACACACACACAGAGTTTTGCAGAAACGTTAATAAAAAGGAGCATACTCTCTATTGAATATAAAGATGGATTGCTTAGGTCCCAACAGGCAAGAATCTGTTTCATACCCATAAGTGAAGTCTTTTTGAGGAAAAGAAAGATGACTATATACACACCAGTTGTTATTAACCACTATTATTGGTCCTAATAACCATGACTAATAATAAAGGCTGTTGTTCTGCCCAGACAGAGCAAAGACTATGTTAACGCTTACCCAGCACACAGCCTGTGGGTTCATCTCACAAGAGTGAAAAATACCTTCAGAAGCAACTAGGATTGGTCTTTAATGCAAAGGTACTTCACCTGGTTTCCACAAACACTATTTAGAAGTCAAAAATCAAATTTCACTACCTCTCACTGCCCCCACCACACACAGAGTACATCAATGAATCTATGTTCATTACTCTGAGAATCTGATAGCTTCTAGCAAATTCTCAAGCAGTTCTTAAGGGATTAATAACTATCTATATAATACCCTACCCATAAGGCCAGTAGAGAAGGAAATGGCAACCCACTCCAGTATTCTTGCCTGGAGAGTCCCAGGGATGGGGGCACCTGGTGGGCTGCTATCCATGGGGTCGCACAGAGTCAGACACGACTGAAGCAACTTAGTAAGAGCAGCAGCAGCAGCATAAGGCCAGTAGTAGATAGAAGCGTACTAAAACGGAAATAGTAGTGACTATCCATTTAGTTAGCTAACCCAAGAAGAGGGCTTGTTTCATGGAACGTGTGTATGTGTGTGTCTGTGTATACTTGAGAAAAGTAAAACAGAATCCAACATCCTGGTATTTATTTTTAATATGAATAATCCTAAAATTCTTATCAATTTTACATCAGAATAAATAATTTTAGCAAGGGACAGGAAGACTGTCAAAGAAAACTGGGGAGAATTGTTAGGTAGGATATCTGCCAACTAATCAAAATGTATTTAAATTGAAATTTGAAGGGAATAGAAAACTATTTTACAAGTTTATAAGCAGATACCAGACATGGCATCAGAAAAGACAAAATTGTGGTGACACAGAGGTAAGCAACTGTCCCTCAAATTTCACTGGTTTATATTAAAAATATAACAGATTAAATAATTTAGTAAGTAAGGAGTAAATATTTTGGATATTCTGCCCCCTTTTCATTTCACTGGTATATAGTGACCTAAATTACTCTAAATTCAAAGGTTTCCTTGTGAAATATTCATGTAAGATTCTTCTGTATAAGTGAATAATAACCTTTAGCACTGAAAAACTTCCTGGGTTTTAAAACTGCTTATTAAAATAGTATAGAACACATATGAGAAAGAAAGTAAAAGTATTAAAATTTTATTGTGTTTTTATCTTTTAAAAATAAAAAAATCAAAATAGAAAAAGTAGGTATATTATCAAGTGATAACTGAAATTAAGCATAATATGGATAAGAAGATAATTAGCTTCTTTTTAGAAAAATAAAATCCAGGAGACAGAAAGAACTTATAGAGATGAGATTCATCATTTTTTGAATCTTCAAATTATGGAAACTTTTAAAAGAAGTATTATAAACCTGTCTCTTATACACATCTCCAGGCAAGAGTNATTAGCTTCTTTTTAGAAAAATAAAATCCAGGAGACAGAAAGAACTTATAGAGATGAGATTCATCATTTTTTGAATCTTCAAATTATGGAAACTTTTAAAAGAAGTATTATAACATCAAACACTTAAAATACCTTGCTTTTCAGAAAGAAGAGAATATTAAATTCTGAACATGCCAGCGGTTTACATTAGCATTGTTCCCTGGCCAGTGTTTAGAATAAGTTATTAAACAAATGTATGATGAGTACATGGAAAAGAAAGTGAAGTTACTAATGGCCATCATGGGTTCACTGGAAAAAGTTATGCCAAGTGAACAGTTTTCCTTTTAACAGCTTCTGGGAGTGCCAACTGGGAGAGTGAGTCCTAAATCTTCAAACAGATTCTGAAGGTGTTTTCCCTTGTGCTCTACCATATTTCTTATCAGTGGCTTTTAGTGAAGGCCTGAAAACTTAAGAAGAAAAATGTCTGACTAAATTGGAAACAATAAGAGCAGTTATGGTAGCTGAGAGATTCAAAAGCACAAAAACTAAAACTGGGAGAACTTGAAACCAACATAAACAAGATTAAAGTGTGGCAAACTCAAAGTACTCCCCAGAGGATGGGCGGCTGCCAGTTGCTTCTGGAAACTGAGAAGGACAATATGCGTCTGAGCAGCACCTTGGCAGGGATACCTTAATTAACATCAGATGCCAAGTCCTGGCTGGCTCATATGCCTAAGTATTTGATGGTCTTATCAAGGAAGGATAAGATGCCTGGGAAAGACCCCAAGACAAATAGCTCTAAAATGAGTACAAATTTTCAATTGTTGACTTGTTTTTAACTTCTCTTATCTTTTATACCAATGACCTCATTGCTTATCATGGAAAGGGTGCTATTAAAATGATTANGACCCCAAGACAAATAGCTCTAAAATGAGTACAGATTTTCAATTGTTGACTTGTTTTTAACTTCTCTTATCTTTTATACCAATGACCTCATTGCTTATCATGGAAAGGGTGCTATTAAAATGATTAGAACAAACCATGAAAAGGTTATTATGAATGATCATATATATATATATTGAGAGATACAGTCTAAATAAACTTGTCAAATTTGATTTCTTTGAGTTATGTTTTAAAATATTTTCATATATTCTCTTGATGCCAACATGCATTTTGAAGTCCACAGATCCCTCTAAGATTTCCAGGGAGAATATGTCTCCTACCTGAGGCATGGAGAAAGGATAAAATGAATAGATTTTCAAGGCAACAACTTCAATTGGGGTAAAATTAAACAAAAAACTAAAACAACAAAGAAAATTGTGTCAGAAAGTGGGGAAGGTGGAAGGCCAAGCAAAAATATCTGGGTGAACTTGACTAAACTATCTTTTATTTCAAGTAAAATGAGAGTGTGGTCAATGCTCTGCAACACTTAGTTTCTACTCTTTAATGAGACTATAAATTTCAATAAGAATAAAGATCACAATGTTATTGACCTGCTTCCAAACTTTCTGCAGTTCTGAGCTTCCATAGTCCTCAGGTCAAAATTACTTGATTTTTGTTTGTTCATTGAAGTATAATTGATTTACAATGTTGTGTTAATTTCAGATGTACAGCAAAGTGACTCAGTTTATGTAAATAAATATGCATAATACATTGCAGCTCAGAAAATCAAAGACCAAATGTTTCTTATGTCATTATGACCACTCAATGACTTATTTTACCTTTTTTTCCACTCTTCAATAATTTGTGTAATAGCAATGTATCCAATAGAAAATCAGTGTTTAACAATTCAAAAATATACATGAACGAGAAAAATGAAAAACAAAAGTACTAATTAAATTTAACTACGTTGTGTGGAGTAAACTGATCATCTTGCTTCATGTACCGAATTATTTGAGCCCAAGGAAATGGAGGCTTATTAAACAGTTCTCATCATACTTCTATCATGCTAACAGATACTATTCGTTCCATATCATGATTAATACCAAAATTAAAAAAAAAAAAATCTGAGATAGAACTGGTAGTGAAACTCCAAACAAAATCATTTTATGGAGATTAACAAAAGAGATAAAATATCACTTACAGATAACCATAATGAACTTGGAGTGACATACTCTTCCCCTCTTTAACATCTAGAAAATTTTATAGTTAGCAGTAGGAGAAAGTTACAATAGAAGAGACTAAGATATGGAGCTTTTTTCCCCTCAGGCTAGATTTATAAATTTAGCATGAAGTTTCTTCTCTAGAGTTGGGTAAAGTGGTCACACATAGCTATGTAACCCAGTCATTTCCATCACTGTGTATATATCATTGTTTGNCTTGCTTCAACAATTCACTAAGGCAGCATTACATACAGCTCAGGGATTACCCCAATTTGAGAGCTTCAGTTCTTTCTATTTGGAAAGTGATTCTGATGGATAGTATTAATATTATAGTACTGCATCAGAAAAGCTATCAAATATTCATTTTTAAGTAATTGTAACACCAATTTTCATTACCTAGAATGATAGCAGAGATCACCTAGGACAGTACTGGCAATTTCACAAATAAATCCTAAGATGGATCTAAAGTTTTGTTGATTTAACTTGAAAGCAAAGACCAGGTCATTATGTCAGTTAAAGAAATGGCTTTTAATGTATTTTTCCTGGACCAGAAGCAGCAGCAGCCCCTGGAAACTGCTGGAAATACACATTCTCATGTCCCAATGCAAATCTACTGAATTAGATACTCTGGGGGTAGAGACCAGCAATAGTGCTTTAACAATCTACCCAGGTGATTCCAATGAACAGAGTTTGATAAACACTGGGTTAAAGGATGAGAAAGGGAGACAGCAAGGAATAGAGAAAAGGAGGACCAGGAAGGAGAGTAGGGGGGAGAGAGACAAAGGAAAAAAGGAAGAGAGGTGGGAGAGAAAGAAAAGGTGAGGGCACTCAGGGGGATGAGGGCTAGGGAAACTGAGCGGAAGGCTGAGAAGAAAGATGGGAGGGGCCTAGGAGTGTGAGAGGAAGGGAGAACCACAAGTGTCCTTTGATGGATATCTAGGGCTTTCCTGGTAGCTCAGATGGTAAAGAATCTGCCTGCAGTACAGGAGACTGGGGTTCCATCGCTGGGTCAGGAAGGTTCCCTGGACAAAGAAATGGCTACCCACTTCAGTATTCTTGACTGTAGAATTCTAGCACAGAAGAGCCTGGTGGGCTACAGTCCATGGAGTCACTAAGAGTCAGACACACCTGAGCAACTAACACTTTTCAGTTTCACATGAGTATTTACACATATATGATCAACAATTTTGTTCTTGTTTAGTCACTAAACCATGTTGAACTCTTTTGTAACCCCTGAAGACTGTAGCTTGCCAAGCTCCTCTGTCCATGGGATTTCCCAGACTAGAATACTGGAGTGGGTTATCACTTCCTCCTCCAGGGAATCTTCCTGACTCAGGAATCAAAGCCCCATCTCCTGCATTGGCCGATGTATTCTTTACCACTGAGCCACCCTTGAGGTGGTATTTTGAAGTGAATAATAATTACCTCACAATATTATAAGAATTCATCTGAGAAAATTAAAGTAAAATGCATTTCTGGCACCTAATATGGGTAATATCTGTATAAAATTACTAACCCCCAAACAGCTTAATATTAGCTTCAAAATCCCCTTCAAAATCCTAATTTTCCTCCTTTATTAACTATTATTTATTTTCTTCAAGGCATATCTGTCTTAGGAGGCCTATTCTCCATCTAACTTGCCTCTTGGCTTACTTTAATTTTGCTTTCATTCTAAATCCTGCACTACTTTCTTGAAACTCCCTTTACTGCCTATGTTCAAACTCGTCTAGCTGATTTTCAGCTAATAAAAAAGTTGAAAAAGATGCCATCTGGGGAGTGGTGAGACTTAGACGGCCATGTAAAGTCCACTGGTGTAACATCTTGGCAAAGAACTATAGATAAGATTAATGTTTGTTCACATGGAGACAGGAACACTTTCCGTCTAGAGCCAGAGAGAAGCAGAGTCAAATTGTTTTTAGTATCATTTGACTTCCTTATGGAGACCTAAGATTTCCTGGAGTTTTATTATCAGCAGAAAGTACTTGAGAGGCCAACTAATTCCAAAGATTCAGCTCTTCTTCGTTGTTTAATAAAAATCATAAAATCCACCTGGCTAGGAAATTTAAAGCTAAAAAAACAACTAATTAAACTTAATTGGGTCAGTCTGGGCAGGCTGATTACTCTGATTGGCCTCAGGAGAATCTGATCATGGATTCACCAAGAGAAACTTGGCAAAGGAAAGCTTGAAATCAGGACAGGTGCTGTATTTCTGTCTGACTGGAGATGTAATTTTTAGTGAGAAATACACAAAAGAGGTTAAAGAGGAAACAGAGTATTGGGGGAAGGTACTATCAACTATAAGCAAGTCATTTCAGCCCATCCTAATTTCTCAGAGTGAAGCAGAGGGAATTATTATAATAAGGTCACAGGCTTATATTATAGGCCCTGGATTTCTTTTACCTGAATTAATCAAATACATTTTATCAGTTTTTATTTGTTGATATCTTGTTGAGGCTTTTATTTTTTTTGCAAATGCTTTCTTGCTGGCAACCTAGAAGAGGAACTAAAGAAAGCCATGTCAAACCGTTGATGATGGTCACATTTGTCTGAGGAACCCACACCACTATACAGTAGGAATGTAAATTCCTAGAATTTGAGTACAATCTTATCCCACCAGCATATATGCTTATGGTAATTATTTACTTGGAACCTCTTCTTTTGAATGTAGTATTACTCTGGTAATTAATATTGATTTTGATTACAACAAGATAAAAATGTTTCAGCATATAAAAATGATTTTTGCACTTAGAAAACCACTTTGGAATTTCAGTCTTACCTTATAGAAGAACTCCAAGGATTAAATGTTTTATTTAAGGTTATATAAATCCACGCTTCTCAAACTGACCCATGGAACTCCTGCACTTAACTCATTAGAAATATGGCTTAAAAATATAAATTTCTAAGCCCTAACCCAGGCTACCAAATCAGTTTCTTGTATTAGTTTCAGGGAAATGTTCTTTTTGATCATTTGTTTTCCAGTGCTTCCAGGTCGCTATGATTCACTCTAAAACCTGATAAATGTACTTCCTGATTATGAGATAAGAAATGCCGGGCTGAGTAGCAAAGTAGTAAAGGGTGCCAGCTCCATCATACCATAAGTGGCATAATTTACCTTAAGCAAGTCATTTTTACCACCTTGTGCCTTGTTCCTAAAATGAAAATATTAAGAGTCCTTATCCCAAAGTATTATGGCAAAGATTAACACATGGCAAGTGTTTATTACATTGCCTTGACTCTTACTGTTGTTATTAAAAAGAAGGTTACCTGGGTAAAAATGGTAGGCCAAACAAAAAATGTGTCTCAATGATTAAATGAGACGATCCTTTTGCACATTTCAGTTACTGCACTATTCTAGACAATCTTTATTAAAAGCTAACTTTTATCGCTGTTGAACCTTTTTTGTCTTTTACTGTTATTCCTAACACTATGAATCTCTTGAAAGAAAATAAAGCAACAGACAAGGAAACTTTCTAAGACACAAGGATAACACAAGAGACCCAGGTTTAAAGAGACGTGGCAGGGATATCCATACATGACCATAGGAGGAAATAGCTGTAGATCTTATGACCTGCAATTACCCAACATAAGGGTGATGGCTTAGAGAAAAAGAGCCTAAAGAAAAAAAGAAACTCAGACACAACCACATTATTTAAAAAAATTAGTTATATGTCTTATGAAGTATGTTTCTCATCACTCTGAGATATGTACATTTTTCATCAAAAAATAACAACAAAAGAAGATAATGAGATGCATACCACGGAAAAGCCGCAACCAAGTTATCTGTGCTTCATCAACCATAGTGTTTATGCTGTTCCTACAAATTGATATGTGTGATTTCATTTAATTTAATTCTCAGAAAACCATGCAAGGAAGACAGTCTTTTTCACGGGGAAGGAAAATAAGTTTAGAGATTAAGTAGCCTGCCTAGCGGGGCACTCTGCATTCAGCTCTTGGCTGATTGTTTCTGGCCCCAAATCCTGTTCTTGATCACCTGACCTGAGCAATAGATACACAGCAGCCTGCTGGGTGCCCAGCATTACTAGCAGCTGCAGACACAGCCCCAGCTTGTCCTCCAGGCCCTTTCAGTCTAGCAGGAAAGCCAGAGAATGAACACATTCTGAGCAGAATTACAAGTGGACCATGGGAGACACGAGGAGTTCTAAGAGCATATATCATGGAGACTAGTTTTACTGAGAGGATGTGGAAAGGCCTCCCCAGGGAAGGACCATTTAACCTGAGAGATGAACTGTGAGTAGGGTCAATAAGGATAGGGAAATAAAGTATTGGTAATGGAGGGAGCAGCATGTATGAAAACACCCAAGCTACACTGAAGGAAAACAATATCCAGGAAGGCTGGAGCACCCAAAGCAAGAGCTGAAAAGAGACTAAAGAAAAAATAATGGGAAGGCTGTGTAACGTTCTGGGAATTCATCCTAAAATCAAATAATATTAATACTTTAAATTAAAAATTCAATAAAGAGATTAAGTAGATGAAAGGCATGTGCAGATTTTCTGATTTATAAGGCTCTCCCACATCAGTGACTGGCATAAAAGATTCTACACACTATGCCCAGTGTGTGTTTGAGCACCAGATCCATGGCTCTCAATACTGTACTCTTGCCAGTTAAACTGATGCAGCACAAATACAATAAATACTATAAATACACTGCAATGTCTACTAAACTATAGCTCTAAGCACCATCTCTTATCTTGATTTCAAGATGTACATCATCTGTTTCTCTCTTGGCTTATTGTCTGCAGCTGTGTAATAATGACACCCCAAGCACCCGTTAGAGTCAATTTTATTGGTAACTTCTGCTTACTTAGGAAGACTATCATTAATCAGCCTCTGGCAATCAAAGCCGACCACAGCCTCTGCTCTAACATATACCTGCAGTCTACCAAGTACTAGAACTATGAGGAAATACAGAGCAATTAAAAACAAACAAACAAAAAAACTTTGTATAGAGAAATGCCCCTTTGTGTCTCATTGATAAGTCACTGGCTACCTTAGTTTTTAGCTGGAGTCACTGCTGACTGTAGAATGAAATTCACTGTGTTCATCTTGACTAATATCTTAGCCTTGAATGCTCCTCACACCTTCTAAACTTTAAAAAAAAATTCATTAGCTGATTAACTGAAGATTTTAAAAGGTGTGTGAGTCAATAGCTGAGCTGATCTTATTCCTCTTTTCTTTTGATTTGCTACTGAATTGTAAAGCAAGATTACAAAGTCCTTCCTTTTGTCCCCTTGCTGTTCTTGTTCTTATCTCATGTATACATTTGTCTCCTAAAATCCTCCCCCTAGCTAACCCAGTCCTATTTCTTCACACCTTTCCTCTCCCAAAGTTCTCACTTTCAACATTGAGTTTGGAACTAACAGTTTTCAAGGATGAACCCTACTCCTCGGAGGCTGAAGCCACAGAATGTAAAGGAGAAATGGAAAATAAATAATTTATGTTGTAGTCTGATGTTGTGATTCTCATCAGAGCCTGCAGAACAAATACAGGAAGATCGGGACACTACCTGGATTCTGCATCAGGGAGGCTTAGAAGGAAGATGTTGATCCTGCTCTTCTCCATGAACTGACTGCTCAATTAGTAACTCGCCACTGACTCTCCTAAAATTAAATAAAACCTTGAAGACTGGCAAGTGTTAAGTATTCTTTCAAAATGTTCCTAGTGTAGAAATTTAGTGGACACACCTAAGGTGACCCCAATGAGACATGCCCTTATATAATTACCTCCCTTGGAACAGGGATGGAACCTGCTAGAGCTTCTAAATGATAGATTAAGGCAAAAATGATAAGATATCAAGACTTTGATTAAGTTGGTTTGTATAGCAAATGTGATGCAGTGTCGCCCCTATGAATATTACATAAGACTCTGGCTTAGGAGACTGGGGAGAGAAATTCTCCCGTTGGCCTAAACGTAAGGCTGTCATATTGTGAGATGGCCCATCAAGATGCTCACATTGTATTGAAGTGGGGGGCCTCTGGTAGCTGAGAACAGCCAACAGCAAGAAATAAAACAGGGACCTCAGTTTCACAACTGCAAGGAGATAAGCTGACAGCAACCACAGAGAGCTGAGAAGCAGGACCTCCTCCAATCAAAGCTCTGATGAACCTGTAGCTTGGCTGGTACTGAGAGAGCGGACTGTGAGATCCAAGAGGAACCATTTCTAGCGAAGCTGAGCCTGTGCTCCTTCCCCACAGACACTGTGAGATGATTAGCTGGGTGTTTTTCACCCCCCCCCCCCC
>SJYW01033636.1:67627-97403 GCA_006410735.1 Raphicerus campestris
CCCCCCCCCCCCGCCATTTTCCTTTAATACTTGAGTAATATTTCATTATCTTCTTACAACTAGTTTTCTGTTGCAAAAATTGCGACTTAAAACTGATTTGGAGTTTTCCGTAGGTGATCCCCCCTTGTTCTACTGTAGTTGTTAGAATTTTCATTTTGTCTTAACCAAATCCATATAAATCTTGGGATTTATATGGATGGCACAATCTCAAGAAAGCGCAGGTACAGATGTTTCTGAAATGGCACAATAGGAGCTCTGTTGACTCTATCACTGGTGAAATAACCATAACCGGTGAATATTAGTGAAATTTAAAAAAAATTAAGTCTCTGGATATTGCCCTAAGGACATAAGCAAATGGAGAAACACCTAAAATATATGCAGCCTTGGTAAGAACACATAGTTTGTGTTATTTTAACCCTCTACTTTCCTCACCCCAGCTCACCATGACTGTGACCTTAACTCCTTGACCTTAACCACCTCAGATTCAACCAAGAACCCAGGGATCTCTTCTCCTGGGGTCACACTATCTTCCCCTGGCAGAGCAGGCTGCCAGGGCATTTCATGCTCCAGCTCTGTGCTACAGAAGCCATATTCCAGGCAAGTGTGGCTGAATGGTCCAATGATCCCTTCTTCCACCCAGCTCTCACTCAAATGGTGGAAGCCAACTTCTCCATGCATCAGATTAAAAATACTGGTTCCTGATTGGCTCATCTCTACTGGCATATAGATAGGACAGTTTCCACATGTGAAGAGGCAAGCCAAGGCCAGAAGCTAATGGCCCAACCAGTGGCCCACTTGTGAGAAAGGAATGTCATCTCTTGAGAAGTGGGTCATAGCCCTTGACCTCAGCTCTGAAGCAGTGCTACAGAGGTTCAGTGGTAAGCAATTAAAAGGAGGCCCATAGCTCCATAAAAAAGCAACCAGCTAAACCTTAGACCCAGGAGAAGTTTAACAAAGAGCACCAGGGAAAGAGACAGACAGCTAAGAGGATCCCTTCTGAGGTCAGAACAAACCTCAAAGGCAAGCTTCAAAGACTACCCTGCAGAGAATGGACTTCAATTGGATTGGACTGTGGAGTGGTTTATGCCCCAGGACATTGTCAAAAACAATAGAACAATCAGCGAGCAATTAGAGGAGACTGGCAGTGGGTGTGATACCATCAGAGGCAGACAGTTTTAACAGATCCGGGAGACAAGAGAGATCAGCTAAAGCCACTGTCCTTCCAGGGTACCTGTGTGTACTACAGAAGGCTACGTTCTCTGACACTGCATCCTGTGAAGAAACAGATTCACTGAAATGTCCAGCCAAGCAACTAAAAGTATAAACAAACGTCAACAACCACGGTGAGCCCTGGAGGGACAAATCAGTATCCAGAGATAGAACCCATATAGAAGACTGATGGAAATAAAAAATGGTGCAGTCACTTTGGTAAACAGTCTGATGTTTCTTCAAAAGATTCAACAGGCAGCTACCATATGATCTGGGCTTCCCAGGTGGCTCAGTGGTCAAGAATCCGCCTGCCAAAGCAGGAGACACAGAAGAAACTGTTTCGATCCCTGGGTTGGGAAGATCCCCTGGAGGAGGGCAACTGACTCCAGTATTCTTGCCTGGAGAATAACACGGACAGAGGAGCCCAGTGGGCTACAGTCCTTGGGGTCACAAAGAGGTGGACATGACTGAAGTAGTGAGCACACATGCACACACCACATGATCTAGCAATTCCACGCCTAGGTGTACACTCTTCCCCCCAAAAAGAAAGCACACATCAAGTGAAGGAAAGGCCCACAATGTGAAAGTGATGAGTTTCAGTTTTATTTGGTGACTTCTTGAGGACTATTACAGCTCAGGTCGCAGTCAAGGACTGCAGTCCTTGGGTCAAGGACCCAATTCTTGAAGAAGTGGGTTCAGTTCAGCTCAGTCGCTCAGCCATCCAACCATCTCATCCTCTGTCATTCCCTTCTCCTCCTGCCTTCAAATTATTCCTAGCATCAGTCTTTTCAAATGAGTCAGCTCTTCACATCAGGTGGCCAAAGTATCGGAGTTTCAGCTTCAGCATCAGTCCTTCCAATATTGAATCAGTCCTTCCAATATGAATATTCAGGACTGATTTCCTCTAGGATGGACTGGTTGTGAACAATATTTCTTGTTGCCACAAGTATGGGTAGGCCATTCAAGAGGGCTGTTGTCTGGCTCTCTGTATGTCCCATGTTTGACCAACTCTGATTCACTCATAGGACTATCCAATCCCCTTAATTATGGACCTTAATTAGCAACTGCACATAAACTGTCCCCTGCCCCAGCTGCTGGTTTCCGTGATAACTGATAAGCCACCTTGACATCAACTCCCCTTATAAATGGTAGCCTTCTCCCCTAAGGGGTGAAAACTGCTGCCATGTTCTTCCTGACCTCTGCCATCCATGGTGGGATGTTACTCCAGAACCTTTGGTTCAGACATGTAAAGTCCCCTGTCCAATAAACTGTTGATTTCTCTGCTGCTGTCTTCAAGGTCTTTGTTCAGTATTAAGCCTGGAAAACTATCAGGCTTGCAGGCCTTTGGGGTGCAGCCTAATTGAACTTGTTGTTGTTAAATCAGTAAGTCATGTCCGACTCTTTGCAACTCCATGGACTATAGCCTTCCAGGTTCCTCTGTCCATGGAATTTCCCAGGCAAGAATACTAGAGCGGGTTGCCATTTCCTTTTCCAGAGGATCTTCCTGACTCAGGGATAGAACCCACGTCTCCTGCATTACAGGCAGATTCTTTACCACTGTGCCAACTGGGAAGCCCTAACAGCACATGTCTCCAAACAAAAACATACACAAATGAACATAGCATTATTCATAATAACCAAAAAAGGTATAAAAAACCCAAATATCCAACACTGGTAAATTTACAAATGAAATGTGGTCCATATATCCATATAATGGGAATATTATTTGGCAATAAGAATGATGAAATACTGATACCTGCTATAATATGAATAAACCTTGAAAACATTATGCTAATGAAATAAGCCACACATGAAGAACACAGTTTGTCCATAGAGAGAGAGAGTGAGTGGTTGCCTAAAGCTGAGGCTGTTGGTAAGAAATGGAAAAGGACTGCAAAGTTATGAAATTTCTTTTTGAGGTTATTAACAGTTTTTCATATTGATTGTGGTGATGGTTTAAACTGAACTGTACATTTTAAATGGGTGAATTGTATGGTAAGTAATTTATATTTCAACACAGCAGTTTTTTAAAAACTAGCAATTCAACCAGTTACCTTCCTTGATGAACTAACACATACACAATTAGGATTTTACCTAAAATTTTGTGCTTTTTCCCAAAATTTTTAGAGTATTCCTATAGTTATGTGGTGGAGAGAAGGGACATTTTAAAACTACTTTACAGGCTCTTTTTTCCAATAGTAAAGTACGTGTTGCTGTAGATGAACACCTGGCCAGGAACTGAAAGATTCAGTATTGCTCTGTGATGTGAGATTTGCCTCTAAAGATCTGAGGCTTAGTAAATAAGATGCATAGTTTTCCTTCCATTTCCTCATCAATGATTGGCTTAATTCATTATTAGTTATGTATTCAGGTATACAACGTGCTTCGATGCTGTGCTTTGAGTTAAAGAGAGTCAGCTTTTAAAATTAGGCTTATTTACCACTCAATGATATTAAACCCATAGTTTTTGTCACCACACCACATCTATGCTTTTTTAAAAAGCTGTTTATATTTAAGAAAAGAGATTAGAATGTATCTTATGATACTTAAACATAACCCTTTATTAAAGCAAATAAATATAAGGAACATTAGTCAATGAAACATAATTCTTTTAGAGGAAGATTTCTTTCAGAAATAAAAACCTAGGATGTATTTCTTAGTAATTCCTTTAAAGGGATTGGGAGTGGGGAAAACCTCAGCTATTTCTCTTTTAACATGCATCTCAGTTTGTGCTTAAAAACCTCACCAGAAATTTATTCTCAGCCATCCCCATTATTTGAGTATCCAAGGGTCTCTTAACTTCTCTGTCACAGCCACAGACTGTAAATCAGTGTCCACATTAATTAAGGAAAACATTGGTTTACTTTTTCTACTTGAGGGTAGAACCTCTGTATTTCTCCCGTGCACTTAGCAGAAAAGATAAACTTCTGCACATTTCCTTATATACCCTTCACATGATTATGGTCATTCAGAAAGTCCATTTTCAAAGGGAGCAGTACAGTCATCGGTCATTTCTTTCCATGAATCTTTTTAACTCCTCCCTCCCAGCAGTCATTTGTCATTTTGTGCCAGATGTCACTTAATTGATGTGTATCTGTTTACATTTTGAAAACAATCTAAGATAGGCCTCACCAAAAAAATCTAAATTGTAGAAACTATCCTAAGGCACTGAGGTTCCTTAAATGATCACAATATTTTGAAAACAACTTAAACTAGACTTTTAAATAGAAATAGTGCTTGTCAAGCATGGCAAAATGCTGAACCACATTGGGCACAGTAAGAAGCCTGTATCTAGCCAACCACATCCAATCCAGCATCTCCTAGCTTGTGGCAGCCGCAATAAATTGATGGCAATGATGGATCATTAAATTCTGGTAATTAGTGGGATATTATTCCTTCTATCAAATTTAAAGTATAATTGATTAATCCCTTAACTTCAAGATATGTCACATCAATTTATTTTGCTTGTCTCAATAGCAATCTTTCCATGCTCTTAATAGTTATTCCAAAATTATAGGTCAAGCAATCAATACAAATTTACAAGTGACAAAAAGATGTGAGTTATTATGCTGGACTTTATGAGAAACACATTAGATAAAATCTCTTTGCTACTAAGTCACTTAGGTTTTAGATGGACAATTGGGAACTGCTAGGGATTAATTTGGAAGGAATGATGCTGAAGCTGAAACTCCAGTACTTTGGCCACCTCATGAGAAGAGTTGACTCATTAGAAAAGACTCTGATGCTGGGAGGGATTGGGGGCAGGAGGAGAAGGGGACGACAGAGGATGAGATGGCTGGATGGCATCACTGACTCGATGAACTAGTGGGTCTGAGTGAACTCCGGGAGATGGTGATGGACAGGGAGGCCTGGTGTGCTGTGATTCATGGGGTCGCAGAGAGTCGGACAGGACTGAGCGACTGAACTGAACTGAGGGAGGGGGAAATTTCCCCTCTACCCATGTTGTGCTCTTGCGGCCAGACTAACCGTGAAATTGAAAAAAAAAAACAGGTTAACAGAAGAAAAAGAACCAGATTTGAATTCAGGCATTTGGAGGTCTCAAAGAAATGAAACTTAAGAAGTGGCTAAAGCAGGCAGTTTTTATACTTTTTGACAAAACACACACACACACACACACACACACACACATTTAGCATATAAGCAATTGACAGGAGGGTGCTGAATTAGCAAAGAATCCAAAAAGAACTGGGGCTTGGGTAGTAAATTAAAGAGGTAATAATGTTTGTTTATACAGGCTTCTGGGCCTAAAGTCCTTATCTCTGGCATTAAGGGTGTCCTTGTGCTTCCAGATGCAGGGAACGTATCTTTCATATGAGAGATTTATTTCCTGTTTTCAGGGAGCAGGAAGGAAGTGTCAGAGTGTCCCTCTTGTGTTGACTGTTTTTTCAGTTCAGTTCAGTTCAGTCGCTCTGTCGTGTCCAGCTCTTTGTGACCCCATGAATCGCAGCACACCANAGTGGGTCTGAGTGAACTCCGGGAGATGGTGATGGACAGGGAGGCCTGGTGTGCTGTGATTCATGGGGTCGCAGAGAGTCGGACAGGACTGAGCGACTGAACTGAACTGAGGGAGGGGGAAATTTCCCCTCTACCCATGTTGTGCTCTTGCGGCCAGACTAACCGTGAAATTGAAAAAAAAAAACAGGTTAACAGAAGAAAAAGAACCAGATTTGAATTCAGGCATTTGGAGGTCTCAAAGAAATGAAACTTAAGAAGTGGCTAAAGCAGGCAGTTTTTATACTTTTTGACAAAACACACACACACACACACACACACACACACATTTAGCATATAAGCAATTGACAGGAGGGTGCTGAATTAGCAAAGAATCCAAAAAGAACTGGGGCTTGGGTAGTAAATTAAAGAGGTAATAATGTTTGTTTATACAGGCTTCTGGGCCTAAAGTCCTTATCTCTGGCATTAAGGGTGTCCTTGTGCTTCCAGATGCAGGGAACGTATCTTTCATATGAGAGATTTATTTCCTGTTTTCAGGGAGCAGGAAGGAAGTGTCAGAGTGTCCCTCTTGTGTTGACTGTTTTTTCAGTTCAGTTCAGTTCAGTCGCTCTGTCGTGTCCAGCTCTTTGTGACCCCATGAATCGCAGCACACCAGACCTCCTTGTCCATCACCACCTCCCAGAGTTCACTCAGACTCATGTCCATCAAGTCAGTGATGCCACCCAGCCATCTCATCCTCTGTTGTCCCCTTCTCCTCCTGCCCCCAATCCCTCCCAGCATCAGAGTCTTTTCCAATGAGTCAACTCTTTGCATGAGGTGGCCAAAGTACTGGAGTGTTCAGCTTTAGCATTATTCCTTTCAAAGAACACCCAGAACTGAGNTGTTGGTAGCAAGGTAATGGTTATACTGGTGAGGAAGTAGAAGCAAGAAGCGGCATCTAGGGAGCTGGTATGTCTTTCTCTTGGTTTGCGTGATGATTAAGTGTGTATGTGAAAATTTATCAATCTGTATATTTATGATTGGTGTGCTTCTCTGTATATGTGTTATAGTTCAAAATCAAAGTGATTAGAGCAGACTTTTAGAAAAAGATATGATAAATTTTATATACAAATGCTAACATCAACAATTAGCTGGGAGATTATAAAAGTTGAAATATAATAAGAAAGGACAAATCTTTTATTAAATCATATCTCAATTAAACATATAATAGTGTAAAGTAGTTAATTTCTGCTTTATTTCTACAGATTCATTGTTGTCTTTGGCGACCCTGCTCTGGACAAGAGACATTACTATCCTAGGGGATAGTTATGGCAGGATGACATACTTTCTTATCATATGTACCATGCATATAAACTACCTATCTTAAAAGTGAATTAGTCATGGTATTTGAATATAATATTTTCCCACTGCTCTTAAGATATAATCTAAACATTTCTTGTTGCCCAGCCTCATTCTTCTCTCAGTTGGCACGGTGAGGCTGTCAACAGCTTGAGAATAATCTTTGTTATGTTGTTTAGGCACTAAATCATGCCCAACTCTTTGTTACTCCATGGACTGTAGCCCACCAGACTCCTCTGTCCATGGGATTTCCCTGGCAATATTACTAGAGTGGGTCACCATTTTCTTCTCCAGAGGCTCTTCCAGATCCAGGGATCAAACCCACGTCTTCTGCACTGGCAGGTGGATTCTTTATCACTGAGCCACGTGCGAAGCCCTGAGAATAATTATCTCACTCTTATTTTCAACACAGCCCTCTATCAGGAAGGCCCAAGGACTCAAGTTATAGAAAGCAGACTGTCTACACTGGCTGACTTAACTGGTGAAATATCTGTCTTCTCCCTACCCTAAGAAAAGACCAAAAGTCTGAAAGGGGATGTCTGTATATACTGATCATGTGTTTTATTGTCATCAACTAAGAGTGGCCTCAGTGGATAACTAATTCTGTCACCTTATTATTAACAGAAAGTATGGCTTAATATACCTCCTTGAAAGTATTAAAACTTTTTGGCAGTCTTCTAAATCTTAATTGGCTTATACTTAACAACTTTATATCATAGGTCAATTCAATTATTTACCTAGATGTATGTTTTTCTCATCACAGTTTATGTTGGAGATATACCAGGAATTGTGTTGGGTTAATATTAGGCATTCTGTTGTTTCCTTTTTGATATTTTTATGGCTACCATGAACAATTGCGGATACCTTCTTTGGCTTTATGTTTTCAGAATCAAATATTTATAACTGTGGTATATAGTTATCTGGCATAGAATTTGGGGAACTCAAATGCCCCTTCACTCATTTATCGAACTATACCTGACACTAAAAAATGCCTTGGGATCATATGGCTTGTGAAATGTTCTCCCCAAATTCAGATAATAAGTAGAACTGAGAAACAACTTTTAAAGGAATATCTGATTTCCAAGGCTTATTGGAGAAGATATTTTCAAATCATCTGATGTTCAATTTTTAAATAGACAGGAAATAAAATTCAAAGAGGATTTCAATTACCCATTTTTCTAAACATTCCAAATCCTGAAACCTGTTTTCCACTGCCCTTAGAATAAAATCCACACGTTTTACCACAGATTACTATGTCTCGTAATTCCATCTCAATTCCATTCACTATGGTCCAGTCACACCAGTTTCCTTGTAATCTGTCCTACTAACAAAATTGTTTCTTTCTCTGGAATCTTGAAATTACTTTTCTCTAATAACTTTTTTTCCTAATCTTGTCATGTCTATTTACTTATCATTAAAAATGTGCCTCAAAAAAATGACTTCCCTGGTAGCTCTAGTAAAGACTCTGCCTGCAGTGCAGATCAGGGTTAGATCCCTGAGTCAGGAAGATCCTCTGGAGAAGGTAATGACAACCCACTCCAATATTCTTGCCTGGAGAATCCCAAGGGCAGAGGAGCCTGACAGGCTACAGGCCATTGGGTAGTGAAGAGTCAGACATGACTGAGCGATTAACACAGACACACACATATATTCATCCGCCTAGTTATTCTCCATCACATAATCCTCTTGTATCATTTTCATTACTCTTAACACTATTTGAAACAAATTTAGTTTTGGTTTTGGTTGTTTTATTGCCTACTTTCCAAACAGTACCTCATTTCTGAAACATTATCTATCTCCAGTGTCTAGAACAGAGTTCACCATGTAGCAAATGCTCAACATTTTAAGTATTTTCTAATTGACTAAATAAATAAATCTAGATTTTTAGAGTAGTCACCTACATTGAGGGACAAACAGCCATAAAATCTCTTTTAAAAATTCGAGAATTTACTCTACCATATTTCGCAGTATTCCTTTAAAGGACTCAAAGGAGTTATTTATTTTACATATTTATATACAATAGCAGCTAGCAACTTGTATACTCAGACCTGGGATCACATATCTCTTGTAACCTATCTTGTTTCTAATCTTTGCTGCCAAGAAACCCAGGACCAAATCTGAGACCCATCTTCAAAAGCCAGACAGAAATTTATGGTGCATATTGAGAGTTCTGAACTCAACCCCAGAGTCATTGCATAGTATCATTTTATCCATCTCTTATTTTATTTTAATGTTGACCTGTATGCATTTCCGTAAGTTGTTTTAAATTCTATTTGGAATGAGACAAGTTGAAAAAAAGAAAAACTACATAAAATATGCATGTCATTCGGTGTCTGTAGGCAGCCTAGCTCAGGATTTCCTCCTGTGTAATTTTCCGAATCCCAGGGATGGGGGAGCCTGATGGGCTGCAGCCTATGGGGTCGCACAGAGTCAGACACGACTGAAGCGACTTAGCAGCAACAGCAGCAGCAGCAGCTCTTGTCCATTGACTACAATCATATCTGTTGGTTACAGTTCAGTATTTGGTCAAATACTCTGATAATATGTTCTAGCTGCTTTGTAACATAGATTCCATAAGATTTTAAGTCCTTGAAAGTGAAAGGGAAGTCGCTCAGTCTTGTCCCACTCTTTGCGACCCTGTGGACCGTAGACTGTAGACTACCAAGCTTCTCTGTCCATGGGATTCTCCAGGCAAGAATACTGGAGTGGGTTACCATTTCCTTCTCCAGGGGATCTTCCCGACCCAGGGATCGAACCCAGGTCTCCTGCATTGGGGGCAGACGCTTTAACCTCTGAGCCACCAGGAAAGCCCTTTAAGTCCTTGGGTATCTACATACGTTCTCCACAGCACTTAGAATAGTACCTGCCACATAATAGGTATTCAATAGGTGAAGGTGGTGAAGTCGCTCAGTCGTGTCCAACTCTTTGCCACCCCGTNCAAAGCAGGTACGATGAATCTATGGTGTTGGTAGCAAGGTAATGGTTACACTTGTGAGGAAGTAGAAGCAAGAAGCGGCATCTAGGGAGCTGCTATGTCTTTTCTTTCTCTTGGTTTGCGTGATGATTAAGTGTGTATGTGAAAATTTATCAATCAGTATATTTATGATTGGTGTGCTTCTCTGTATATGTGTTATAGTTCAAAATCAAAGTGATTAAAGCAGACTTTTAGAAAAAGATATGATAAATTTTATATACAAACGCTAACATCAACAATTAGCTGGGAGATTATAAAAGTTGAAATATAACAAGAAAGGACAAATCTTTTATTAACTCATATCTCAATTAAACATATAATAGTGTAAAGTAGTTAATTTCTGCTTTTTTTCTACAGATGCATTGTTGTCTTTGGCAACCCTGCTCTGGACAAGAGACATTACTATCCTAGGGGATAGTTATGGCAGGATGACATACTTTCTTATCATATGTACCATGCATATAAACTACCTATCTTAAAAGTGAATTAGTCATGGTATTTGAATATAATATTTTCCCACTGCTCTTAAGATATAATCTAAACATTTCTTGTTGCCCAGCTTCATTCTTTTCTCAGTTGGCATGGTGAGGCTGTCAACAGCTTGAGAATAATCTTTGTTATGTTGTTTAGGCACTAAATCATGCCCAACTCTTTGTTACTCCATGGACTGTAGTCCACCAGACTCCTCTGTCCATGGGATTTCCCTGGCAATATTACTAGAGTGGGTCACCATTTTCTTCTCCAGAGGCTCTTCCAGATCCAGGGATCAAACCCACGTCTTCTGCACTGGCAGGTGGATTCTTTATCACTGAGCCACGTGCGAAGCCCTGAGAATAATTATCTCACTCTTATTTTCAACACAGCCCTCTATCAGGAAGGCCCAAGGACTCAAGTTATAGAAAGCAGACTGTCTACACTGGCTGACTTAACTGGTGAAATATCTGTCTTCTCCCTACCCTAAGAAAAGACCAAAAGTCTGAAAGGGGATGTCTGTATATACTGATCATGTGTTTTATTGTCATCAACTAAGAGTGGCCTCAGTGGATAACTAATTCTGTCACCTTATTATTAACAGAAAGTATGGCTTAATATACCTCCTTGAAAGTATTAAAACTTTTTGGCAGTCTTCTAAATCTTAATTGGCTTATACTTAACAACTTTATATCATAGGTCAATTCAATTATTTACCTAGATGTATGTTTTTCTCATCACAGTTTATGTTGGAGATATACCAGGAATTGTGTTGGGTTAATATTAGGCATTCTGTTGTTTCCTTTTTGATATTTTTATGGCTACCATGAACAATTGCGGATACCTTCTTTGGCTTTATGTTTTCAGAATCAAATATTTATAACTGTGGTATATAGTTATCTGGCATAGAATTTGGGGAACTCAAATGCCCCTTCACTCATTTATCGAACTATACCTGACACTAAAAAATGCCTTGGGATCATATGGCTTGTGAAATGTTCTCCCCAAATTCAGATAATAAGTAGAACTGAGAAACAACTTTTAAAGGAATTTCTGATTTCCAAGGCTTATTGGAGAAGATATTTTCAAATCATCTGATGTTCAATTTTTAAATAGACAGGAAATAAAATTCAAAGAGGATTTCAATTACCCATTTTTCTAAACATTCCAAATCCTGAAACCTGTTTTCCACTGCCCTTAGAATAAAATCCACACGTTTTACCACAGATTACTATGTCTCGTAATTCCATCTCAATTCCATTCACTATGGTCCAGTCACACCAGTTTCCTTGTAATCTGTCCTACTAACAAAATTGTTTCTTTCTCTGGAATCTTGAAATTACTTTTCTCTAATAACTTTTTTTCCTAATCTTGTCATGTCTATTTACTTATCATTAAAAATGTGCCTCAAAAAAATGACTTCCCTGGTAGCTCTAGTAAAGACTCTGCCTGCAGTGCAGATCAGGGTTAGATCCCTGAGTCAGGAAGATCCTCTGGAGAAGGTAATGACAACCCACTCCAATATTCTTGCCTGGAGAATCCCAAGGGCAGAGGAGCCTGACAGGCTACAGGCCATTGGGTAGTGAAGAGTCAGACATGACTGAGCGATTAACACAGACACACACATATATTCATCCGCCTAGTTATTCTCCATCACATAATCCTCTTGTATCATTTTCATTACTCTTAACACTATTTGAAACAAATTTAGTTTTGGTTTTGGTTGTTTTATTGCCTACTTTCCAAACAGTACCTCATTTCTGAAACATTATCTATCTCCAGTGTCTAGAACAGAGTTCACCATGTAGCAAATGCTCAACATTTTAAGTATTTTCTAATTGACTAAATAAATAAATCTAGATTTTTAGAGTAGTCACCTACATTGAGGGACAAACAGCCATAAAATCTCTTTTAAAAATTCGAGAATTTACTCTACCATATTTCGCAGTATTCCTTTAAAGGACTCAAAGGAGTTATTTATTTTACATATTTATATACAATAGCAGCTAGCAACTTGTATACTCAGACCTGGGATCACATATCTCTTGTAACCTATCTTGTTTCTAATCTTTGCTGCCAAGAAACCCAGGACCAAATCTGAGACCCATCTTCAAAAGCCAGACAGAAATTTATGGTGCATATTGAGAGTTCTGAACTCAACCCCAGAGTCATTGCATAGTATCATTTTATCCATCTCTTATTTTATTTTAATGTTGACCTGTATGCATTTCCGTAAGTTGTTTTAAATTCTATTTGGAATGAGACAAGTTGAAAAAAAGAAAAACTACATAAAATATGCATGTCATTCGGTGTCTGTAGGCAGCCTAGCTCAGGATTTCCTCCTGTGTAATTTTCCGAATCCCAGGGATGGGGGAGCCTGATGGGCTGCAGCCTATGGGGTCGCACAGAGTCAGACACGACTGAAGCGACTTAGCAGCAACAGCAGCAGCAGCAGCTCTTGTCCATTGACTACAATCATATCTGTTGGTTACAGTTCAGTATTTGGTCAAATACTCTGATAATATGTTCTAGCTGCTTTGTAACATAGATTCCATAAGATTTTAAGTCCTTGAAAGTGAAAGGGAAGTCGCTCAGTCTTGTCCCACTCTTTGCGACCCTGTGGACCGTAGACTGTAGACTACCAAGCTTCTCTGTCCATGGGATTCTCCAGGCAAGAATACTGGAGTGGGTTACCATTTCCTTCTCCAGGGGATCTTCCCGACCCAGGGATCGAACCCAGGTCTCCTGCATTGGGGGCAGACGCTTTAACCTCTGAGCCACCAGGAAAGCCCTTTAAGTCCTTGGGTATCTACATACGTTCTCCACAGCACTTAGAATAGTACCTGCCACATAATAGGTATTCAATAGGTGAAGGTGGTGAAGTCGCTCAGTCGTGTCCAACTCTTTGCCACCCCGTGGACTGTAACCTACTAGGCTTCTCCGTCCATGGGATTCTCCAGGCAAGAATACTGGAGTGGACTGCCATTTCCAATAGACCTCTACTAAATTAGTAAATGAGCAAATGGCTTAATATGGCCCATGGCTCAATGAAAGGATAAAATTGTTTTAAAACTTCTAGAAAAATCAGTTCAACCATTCTAATAGTCTTTAATCATACCAATCAAAACAACAGGAAGTTAGGGAATTTTTTTTGTCTAATAGGTTTCCTACAAGAATAAAGAAAGCGTTGATGATGTTCAACTGTATGAATATTAAGAGACAGTGTATGCCATGCTTTCAAAATACAGAATTTTACTAGACACAGATTCGTCAACTCTGCAATGTTTTTGTATTGATTCTAAAGTGCTTTTTGGATGAACTTTGAAAGCCATTTGCTGAGTGTGGGATTTTGCATGCTTGGGGTTGTCAATAAATATGTTTTGCTGTAATTATTAACTATATGTTCTTGCACCTGTGGGGACGCTGAAGCATCTAATTTCATGTTCAGCAATAAACATGAGAAACTGTCTGCAGGATTCCTCTTTTGATTCCAGCTGCCAACAGCTTGGAATGCTTTGAGTCCGGCTAACTCTACATTCCCTCATTAGCTGGTGTCCCCATTTATTTTTTTGCCTAAATGGGTAGAAAAGTCATTTTGTTTAGCTCATTCAGATCTGTTGAGAAAGATACCAGCAAATCAACACCTGTCACTTTTCAGTAAATCCTAAGAGGCACTGGGGCTTTGTAGCAGATTTGCCTTGGCAGGAAACAAAATGCTTGAGGGTTGCAGCAAATGACTGGATTCTCTGAAATGCCATCTCCTACCTTAAAATGGAGAATGAGCATCAGTCTATTATGGACATAATCCAAATCACTTATAAGATAATAAAAACTGAGAACCCACCAATTGTTGTTAACAGGCTTTTCCTCATTTGTAGCTAGTGAGTTAAATTTGTTGAGGCTATTTTTTTCCAACAGTTAATTTTTTAAACACCATTTTATTTTTAGTTAAGTAGCTTTGCTATAACATTGCTTTTAGTGGTAGATTAAATACATCCATTATTTTCAACTTTCCTACATTTTGGAAACAGGAACTAAATTCCTGGGTTTGTCTTTATATAATTGTCATTCTCTGCACCTTAGAGACTTTTTCTGTTTATTATCTATTAGGAGAAGTATTTCCCTCTCATCTCTGAACAGCTGGGCATCTGTCTTTGCACTGGTTTTTAGGTACCTCTATGCTTGGGAGCACAAACATGGCAAAGCATTTCAAAATTCATTCTGATTTGGTCAGATCCTGTTTTGAATTAACTGTTGTGAGTGAGATCGTCCCTTAACAAGGACATTATGGATTTAATGACCCTCATATCCACAAAAGATTAAACTGACCCCAGAAATCTGCAGTTCATTCTTTAAAAAGTAATTTAAGAACTGACATATTAATTATTTTGCCGTATACCTGATATTTTTTGTAGCAGTCTCCATGGTTTATCTTTCTTTTTCTTTTCCATGGATTATATTATTTACCTGAACTAAAATATTCTATAAACCAGATAATATTACCAACCCTCCTTCAGTTCAGTTCAGTTCAGTTGCTCAGTAGTGTTTTAAACCCCATGGACTGCAATAAGCCAGGCTTCGCTGTCCATCACCAACTCCCAGAGTTTACTCAAACTCATGTCCATTGAGTCAGTGATGCCATCCAACCATTTCATCCTCTGTCATTCCCTTCTCTTCCTGCCTTCAATTTTTCCCAGCATCAAGGTCTTTTCCAAGAAGTCAGTTCTTTGCATCAAAGGTGGCCAAAATAATGGAGTTTCAGCTTCAGCATCAGTCCTTCCAATGAATATTCAGGACTGATTTCCTTCAGGATGGACTGGTTGGATCTCCTTGCAGTCCAAGCCACCCTCCAGAGTCTTCTCCAACA
The DNA here is from genome assembly GCA_006410735.1 of Raphicerus campestris. Taxonomy (NCBI): domain Eukaryota; kingdom Metazoa; phylum Chordata; class Mammalia; order Artiodactyla; family Bovidae; genus Raphicerus; species Raphicerus campestris. The sequence goes on from SJYW01033636.1 coordinate 82,960, forward strand.
CCACAGTTCAAAAGCATCAATTCTTCAGTGCTCAGCCTTGTTTATAGTCCAACTCTCACATACATGACCATTGGAAAAACCATAGCCTTGACTAGACAGACCTTTGTTGGCAAAGTAATGTCTCTGCTTTTCAATATGCTGTCTAGGTTGGTCATAAATATCCTTCCAAAGAGTAAGTGTCATTTAATTTCATGGCCACAGTCACCATCTGCAATGATNGCTTCCTGACCTGCATATAGGTTTCTCAAGAGGCAGGTCAGGTGGTCTGGTATCCCCATCTCTTTCATAATTTTCCACAGTTTATTGTGATCCATGCAGTCAAAGGCTTTGGCATAGTCAATAAAGCAGAAATAGATGTTTTTTTCTGGAACTCTCTTGCTTTTTCCATGATCCAACGGATGTTGGCAATTTGATCGCTGGTTCCTCTGCCTTTTCTAAAACCAGCTTGAACATTTGGACTGTAAATAACTATAAGTAATAAAAGACTTCAGTTATGATGGCTGGATACAAAATCAATGTATGAAAATAACAGCCTCAGTATATACAAATAAAAGTCTACTAGATGTTATGATGGAAGAAAACATGTTCTTTATAGAGCTAATCATGGGAAAAAAGTAATGTAACTAGGAATACTCTTAAGAAAAGTAAAAGATCTTAATGTAGAAAAATCTTAAAGTGCTACTTCAAGGATTAGAAAATAACCAAGGAAGCCTAGGATAAATATAAAAGTAATCCCTCGTCTTAGATGTCAAATCCTCATGAATTAGCTTATAAATTTAAGATGACCTCATTAGTTAAAAAAACAAGCAGTATAATGGAGATAGGAAAGCAATTAATCTTAACTACTCTTAATACTTCATATTCTGTAAAAATAAGTTCTAGATGGATTATAAATGTAAACATGAAAGAGAAGCATTAAGTTCCTAAATTTAAGATATAGGCAAACACATCTTGATATTTAGTTAGGAAAAAAATCTGAAATGGTGTACAAAATATCCAACCAAAATGTAAAATATTGTTAAACTTAATAGTTTAAGCTTAAGAATTGTCAAAATATGTCGTAAAAATCTGAGAAAAGCAAATCATGGAATAGAAGAAATATTTACCCTACACAATCACACACATTCAACAATAATCAACAAAGGGCTCAAATTTAGACTATACAAAGCACTCCTATAAATTAGTAAGAAAAGAAAGATAACCCAATAGAGAATAGATAAAAGATTTTAACAAGCAGTTACAATAAAGCGTGTCCTAGTGACCAAGCATGAAGAGCCATTCAGTTTCACTTATCATCACAGAAATGCAAATTTAAACCATATTATAGCATCACCACACGTCCACCAGGTGAGCTTAATTACAAAAAAAAGAAAAATAGAAATTTTGATGAGAGTGTATAGCCAATAAAACATTGATCTTTGGCAGGAGTGTAGTTTCAGCAACTTTGAAAAATTGCTTGGCAGTATCTGCTGGAGCTGAAAATGCATGCATACTCTTTGACTCAATAGTTCTCCTTTCAGATAAATGCCCAACATAACTAAACTCCTATGCACCAAAAGAGAACAAGATGTTCATAGCAGTATTATTCAGAATAGCCAATTAAAATAGCTATTTAAAGAGGTAGATGAACCTAGAGCCTATGATACAGAGTGAAGTAAGTCAGAAAGGGAAAAACAAACATCATGTACTAACACAAATATATGGAATCTAGAAAGATAGTACTAATGGACCTTTTTGCAGGGCAGCAATGGAGACACAGACATAAGAACAGATTTATAGACATGGGGGCAGAGATGATGGAGAGGGTGGGATGTATGGAGAGAGTAACATGTAAACATATTTTACCATTTGTAAAATAGATAGCCAATGGGAATTTGCTGTGTAACTCAGGGAACTCAAACCAAACATGGGCACGGGAACAACCCGGAGTGCTGTGATGGGAGGGAGGTGGGAGCGAGGTTCAGGAGGGAGGGGACATAGGAATACCTATGGCTGATTGAATCAACCTGTGGCTGATTCATGCTGATGTTTGCTAGAAACCAGCACAATATTGTGGAGCAATTATCCTTCAATCAAAAATAAATAAATTTAATTTAAAAAACAGCTATTTAATAGCAACTCAAGTCCCCATGAAGAGTTAGAATGAATAAATAAGAAATAGTACATTCACACTACAGACTATGATTTAACAATGAGAATGAACAGTCTACAACTATACAAAACAATATGGGTGAGTATTATTACTATATTTTTAGCCAAAGAAGTCAGATACCAAAGAATACATATACAATTCTGTTCCGTAAAGTCCAAAGCAGGTACGATGAATCTATGGTGTTGGTAGCAAGGTAATGGTTATACTGGTGAGGAAGTAGAAGCAAGAAGCGGCATCTAGGGAGCTGGTATGTCTTTCTCTTGGTTTGCGTGATGATTAAGTGTGTATGTGAAAATTTATCAATCTGTATATTTATGATTGGTGTGCTTCTCTGTATATGTGTTATAGTTCAAAATCAAAGTGATTAGAGCAGACTTTTAGAAAAAGATATGATAAATTTTATATACAAATGCTAACATCAACAATTAGCTGGGAGATTATAAAAGTTGAAATATAATAAGAAAGGACAAATCTTTTATTAAATCATATCTCAATTAAACATATAATAGTGTAAAGTAGTTAATTTCTGCTTTATTTCTACAGATTCATTGTTGTCTTTGGCGACCCTGCTCTGGACAAGAGACATTACTATCCTAGGGGATAGTTATGGCAGGATGACATACTTTCTTATCATATGTACCATGCATATAAACTACCTATCTTAAAAGTGAATTAGTCATGGTATTTGAATATAATATTTTCCCACTGCTCTTAAGATATAATCTAAACATTTCTTGTTGCCCAGCCTCATTCTTCTCTCAGTTGGCACGGTGAGGCTGTCAACAGCTTGAGAATAATCTTTGTTATGTTGTTTAGGCACTAAATCATGCCCAACTCTTTGTTACTCCATGGACTGTAGCCCACCAGACTCCTCTGTCCATGGGATTTCCCTGGCAATATTACTAGAGTGGGTCACCATTTTCTTCTCCAGAGGCTCTTCCAGATCCAGGGATCAAACCCACGTCTTCTGCACTGGCAGGTGGATTCTTTATCACTGAGCCACGTGCGAAGCCCTGAGAATAATTATCTCACTCTTATTTTCAACACAGCCCTCTATCAGGAAGGCCCAAGGACTCAAGTTATAGAAAGCAGACTGTCTACACTGGCTGACTTAACTGGTGAAATATCTGTCTTCTCCCTACCCTAAGAAAAGACCAAAAGTCTGAAAGGGGATGTCTGTATATACTGATCATGTGTTTTATTGTCATCAACTAAGAGTGGCCTCAGTGGATAACTAATTCTGTCACCTTATTATTAACAGAAAGTATGGCTTAATATACCTCCTTGAAAGTATTAAAACTTTTTGGCAGTCTTCTAAATCTTAATTGGCTTATACTTAACAACTTTATATCATAGGTCAATTCAATTATTTACCTAGATGTATGTTTTTCTCATCACAGTTTATGTTGGAGATATACCAGGAATTGTGTTGGGTTAATATTAGGCATTCTGTTGTTTCCTTTTTGATATTTTTATGGCTACCATGAACAATTGCGGATACCTTCTTTGGCTTTATGTTTTCAGAATCAAATATTTATAACTGTGGTATATAGTTATCTGGCATAGAATTTGGGGAACTCAAATGCCCCTTCACTCATTTATCGAACTATACCTGACACTAAAAAATGCCTTGGGATCATATGGCTTGTGAAATGTTCTCCCCAAATTCAGATAATAAGTAGAACTGAGAAACAACTTTTAAAGGAATTTCTGATTTCCAAGGCTTATTGGAGAAGATATTTTCAAATCATCTGATGTTCAATTTTTAAATAGACAGGAAATAAAATTCAAAGAGGATTTCAATTACCCATTTTTCTAAACATTCCAAATCCTGAAACCTGTTTTCCACTGCCCTTAGAATAAAATCCACACGTTTTACCACAGATTACTATGTCTCGTAATTCCATCTCAATTCCATTCACTATGGTCCAGTCACACCAGTTTCCTTGTAATCTGTCCTACTAACAAAATTGTTTCTTTCTCTGGAATCTTGAAATTACTTTTCTCTAATAACTTTTTTTCCTAATCTTGTCATGTCTATTTACTTATCATTAAAAATGTGCCTCAAAAAAATGACTTCCCTGGTAGCTCTAGTAAAGACTCTGCCTGCAGTGCAGATCAGGGTTAGATCCCTGAGTCAGGAAGATCCTCTGGAGAAGGTAATGACAACCCACTCCAATATTCTTGCCTGGAGAATCCCAAGGGCAGAGGAGCCTGACAGGCTACAGGCCATTGGGTAGTGAAGAGTCAGACATGACTGAGCGATTAACACAGACACACACATATATTCATCCGCCTAGTTATTCTCCATCACATAATCCTCTTGTATCATTTTCATTACTCTTAACACTATTTGAAACAAATTTAGTTTTGGTTTTGGTTGTTTTATTGCCTACTTTCCAAACAGTACCTCATTTCTGAAACCTTATCTATCTCCAGTGTCTAGAACAGAGTTCACCATGTAGCAAATGCTCAACATTTTAAGTATTTTCTAATTGACTAAATAAATAAATCTAGATTTTTAGAGTAGTCACCTACATTGAGGGACAAACAGCCATAAAATCTCTTTTAAAAATTCGAGAATTTACTCTACCATATTTCGCAGTATTCCTTTAAAGGACTCAAAGGAGTTATTTATTTTACATATTTATATACAATAGCAGCTAGCAACTTGTATACTCAGACCTGGGATCACATATCTCTTGTAACCTATCTTGTTTCTAATCTTTGCTGCCAAGAAACCCAGGACCAAATCTGAGACCCATCTTCAAAAGCCAGACAGAAATTTATGGTGCATATTGAGAGTTCTGAACTCAACCCCAGAGTCATTGCATAGTATCATTTTATCCATCTCTTATTTTATTTTAATGTTGACCTGTATGCATTTCCGTAAGTTGTTTTAAATTCTATTTGGAATGAGACAAGTTGAAAAAAAGAAAACTACATAAAATATGCATGTCATTCGGTGTCTGTAGGCAGCCTAGCTCAGGATTTCCTCCTGTGTTATTTTCCAAATCCCAGGGATGGGGGAGCCTGGTGGGCTGCAGCCTATGGGGTCGCACAGAGTCAGACACGACTGAAGCGACTTAGCAGCAACAGCAGCAGCAGCAGCTCTTGTCCATTGACTACAATCATATCTGTTGGTTACAGTTCAGTATTTGGTCAAATACTCTGATAATATGTTCTAGCTGCTTTGTAACATAGATTCCATAAGATTTTAAGTCCTTGAAAGTGAAAGTGAAGTCGCTCAGTCTTGTCCCACTCTTTGCGACCCTGTGGACCGTAGACTGTAGACTACCAAGCTTCTCTGTCCATGGGATTCTCCAGGCAAGAATACTGGAGTGGGTTACCATTTCCTTCTCCAGGGGATCTTCCCGACCCAGGGATCGAACCCAGGTCTCCTGCATTGGGGGCAGACGCTTTAACCTCTGAGCCACCAGGAAAGCCCTTTAAGTCCTTGGGTATCTACATACGTTCTCCACAGCACTTAGAATAGTACCTGCCACATAATAGGTATTCAATAGGTGAAGGTGGTGAAGTCGCTCAGTCGTGTCCAACTCTTTGCCACCCCGTGGACTGTAACCTACTAGGCTTCTCCGTCCATGGGATTCTCCAGGCAAGAATACTGGAGTGGACTGCCATTTCCAATAGACCTCTACTAAATTAGTAAATGAGCAAATGGCTTAATATGGCCCATGGCTCAATGAAAGGATAAAATTGTTTTAAAACTTCTAGAAAAATCAGTTCAACCATTCTAATAGTCTTTAATCATACCAATCAAAACAACAGGAAGTTAGGGAATTTTTTTTGTCTAATAGGTTTCCTACAAGAATAAAGAAAGCGTTGATGATGTTCAACTGTATGAATATTAAGAGACAGTGTATGCCATGCTTTCAAAATACAGAATTTTACTAGACACAGATTCATCAACTCTGCAATGTTTTTGTATTGATTCTAAAGTGCTTTTTGGATGAACTTTGAAAGCCATTTGCTGAGTGTGGGATTTTGCATGCTTGGGGTTGTCAATAAATATGTTTTGCTGTAATTATTAACTATATGTTCTTGCACCTGTGGGGACGCTGAAGCATCTAATTTCATGTTCAGCAATAAACATGAGAAACTGTCTGCAGGATTCCTCTTTTGATTCCAGCTGCCAACAGCTTGGAATGCTTTGAGTCCGGCTAACTCTACATTCCCTCATTAGCTGGTGTCCCCATTTATTTTTTTGCCTAAATGGGTAGAAAAGTCATTTTGTTTAGCTCATTCAGATCTGTTGAGAAAGATACCAGCAAATCAACACCTGTCACTTTTCAGTAAATCCTAAGAGGCACTGGGGCTTTGTAGCAGATTTGCCTTGGCAGGAAACAAAATGCTTGAGGGTTGCAGCAAATGACTGGATTCTCTGAAATGCCATCTCCTACCTTAAAATGGAGAATGAGCATCAGTCTATTATGGACATAATCCAAATCACTTNAATAGACCTCTACTAAATTAGTAAATGAGCAAATGGCTTAATATGGCCCATGGCTCAATGAAAGGATAAAATTGTTTTAAAACTTCTAGAAAAATCAGTTCAACCATTCTAATAGTCTTTAATCATACCAATCAAAACAACAGGAAGTTAGGGAATTTTTTTTGTCTAATAGGTTTCCTACAAGAATAAAGAAAGCGTTGATGATGTTCAACTGTATGAATATTAAGAGACAGTGTATGCCATGCTTTCAAAATACAGAATTTTACTAGACACAGATTCATCAACTCTGCAATGTTTTTGTATTGATTCTAAAGTGCTTTTTGGATGAACTTTGAAAGCCATTTGCTGAGTGTGGGATTTTGCATGCTTGGGGTTGTCAATAAATATGTTTTGCTGTAATTATTAACTATATGTTCTTGCACCTGTGGGGACGCTGAAGCATCTAATTTCATGTTCAGCAATAAACATGAGAAACTGTCTGCAGGATTCCTCTTTTGATTCCAGCTGCCAACAGCTTGGAATGCTTTGAGTCCGGCTAACTCTACATTCCCTCATTAGCTGGTGTCCCCATTTATTTTTTTGCCTAAATGGGTAGAAAAGTCATTTTGTTTAGCTCATTCAGATCTGTTGAGAAAGATACCAGCAAATCAACACCTGTCACTTTTCAGTAAATCCTAAGAGGCACTGGGGCTTTGTAGCAGATTTGCCTTGGCAGGAAACAAAATGCTTGAGGGTTGCAGCAAATGACTGGATTCTCTGAAATGCCATCTCCTAACTTAAAATGGAGAATGAGCATCAGTCTATTATGGACATAATCCAAATCACTTATAAGATAATAAAAACTGAGAACCCACCAATTGTTGTTAACAGGCTTTTCCTCATTTGTAGCTAGTGAGTTAAATTTGTTGAGGCTATTTTTTTCCAACAGTTAATTTTTTAAACACCATTTTATTTTTAGTTAAGTAGCTTTGCTATAACATTGCTTTTAGTGGTAGATTAAATACATCCATTATTTTCAACTTTCCTACATTTTGGAAACAGGAACTAAATTCCTGGGTTTGTCTTTATATAATTGTCATTCTCTGCACCTTAGAGACTTTTTCTGTTTATTATCTATTAGGAGAAGTATTTCCCTCTCATCTCTGAACAGCTGGGCATCTGTCTTTGCACTGGTTTTTAGGTACCTCTATGCTTGGGAGCACAAACATGGCAAAGCATTTCAAAATTCATTCTGATTTGGTCAGATCCTGTTTTGAATTAACTGTTGTGAGTGAGATCGTCCCTTANTGAACAGCTGGGCATCTGTCTTTGCACTGGTTTTTAGGTACCTCTATGCTTGGGAGCACAAACATGGCAAAGCATTTCAAAATTCATTCTGATTTGGTCAGATCCTGTTTTGAATTAACTGTTGTGAGTGAGATCGTCCCTTAACAAGGACATTATGGATTTAATGACCCTCATATCCACAAAAGATTAAACTGACCCCAGAAATCTGCAGTTCATTCTTAAAAAAGTAATTTAAGAACTGACATATTAATTATTTTGCCATATACCTGATATTTTTTGTAGCAGTCTCCATGGTTTATCTTTCTTTTTCTTTTCCATGGATTATATTATTTACCTGAACTAAAATATTCTATAAACCAGATAATATTACCAACCCTCCTTCAGTTCAGTTCAGTTCAGTTGCTCAGTAGTGTTTTAAACCCCATGGACTGCAATAAGCCAGGCTTCGCTGTCCATCACCAACTCCCAGAGTTTACTCAAACTCATGTCCATTGAGTCAGTGATGCCATCCAACCATTTCATCCTCTGTCATTCCCTTCTCTTCCTGCCTTCAATTTTTCCCAGCATCAAGGTCTTTTCCAAGAAGTCAGTTCTTTGCATCAAAGGTGGCCAAAATAATGGAGTTTCAGCTTCAGCATCAGTCCTTCCAATGAATATTCAGGACTGATTTCCTTCAGGATGGACTGGTTGGATCTCCTTGCAGTCCAAGCCACCCTCCAGAGTCTTCTCCAACACCACAGTTCAAAAGCATCAATTCTTCAGTGCTCAGCCTTGTTTATAGTCCAACTCTCACATACATGACCATTGGAAAAACCATAGCCTTGACTAGACAGACCTTTGTTGGCAAAGTAATGTCTCTGCTTTTCAATATGCTGTCTAGGTTGGTCATAAATATCCTTCCAAAGAGTAAGTGTCATTTAATTTCATGGCCACAGTCACCATCTGCAATGATTTTGGAGCCCCCCAAAATAAAGTCTGTCACTGTTTCCACTGTTTCCCCATCTATTTGCCATGAAGTGATGAGAACGGATGCCATAATCTTAGTTTTATGAATGCTGAGCCTGAAACCAACTTTTTCACTCTCCTCTTTCACTTTTATCAAGAGGGTCTCTAGTTCTTCTTCGCTTTCTGCCATAAGGATGGTGTCATCTGCACATCTGAGGTTACTGATATTTCTCCTGGCAATTTTGATTCCAGTTTGTGCTTCATCCAACCTGATGTTTCTCATGATATACTCGGCATATAAGTTAAATAAGCAGGGTGACCATATACAGCCTTGATGTACTCCTTTCTCAGTTTGGAACCAGTCTTTTGCTCCATGTCTAGTTCTAACTGTTACTTCTTTACCTGCATAGAGGTTTCTCAGGAGGCAGGTAATGTAGTCTGGTATTCCCATTGCTTAAAGAATTTTCCAGAGTTTGTTGTGGTCCACATAGTAAAAGGCTTTGGCACAGTCAATAAAGCATCAGTAGATGTTTTTCTGGAACTCTCTTGCCTTTTCAATGATCTAAGGGACGTTGACAATTTGATCCTCTGCCTTTTTACATCCAGCTTGAACACCTGTAAGTTCATGGTTCATATACTGTTGAAGCCTGGCTTGGAGAATTTAGAGCATTACTTTATTAGCATGTGAGATGAGTACAATTGTGTGATAGTTTGACCTTTCTTTGGGATTGGAATGAAAACTGACCTTTTCCAGTCCTGTGGTCTAGGAAAGGAAGCACAAAGAGTTTAAGCAGCTTTCCCAAAGTTACACAGCAAGTCAACGGTGAAGACATACTTTAAACCCAAGAAATCCAGATTTTACTCATGATACTCCTTATTCCCTCACTTGGCTATGAGATAGAAAAGTATGCACATATATATGTTCACTCATTTCCCTAAAGCCTATACCATGCTTACTGTCACAAACCACTGTGATCAATACCATAAAATTCCATAGACTATGTAGGTGCCTTTTTGGTAGATCATGTCCAAAGTAATAGTTATTGCCAGGTGACAAGTCGCTCCTAGTTGTAGCTACACAGCTGTTTTAGAACTCACTGCCTGTCTCTTTTTAAGCCTTATCCAAATACAGATTTCTGGCAAGGATTCTCTGTTTTACTTTGAGTCAGTCAGAATTGCTATGATTATAGATCTTGACCTCAGTTGACTTTAAAGTATCACCTAACCTTCAACAGAATTACTTTGTACTGTGGGAGAGTTGGGTTTGTCTTCAAATAAGAAAATACTGTTCACACACTGCTGATAAGATTTGCATTGTGAATGGTGTTTGCAGCCATGACAGTGATGATGCACAGGCATCTTCTGGCCCGTGAATCAACTGAAATTATTTGCAAGTGATCTAATTGGAGTTAGGGGTGTGTGATAATTAAATACAGATATAAATTCTTTACTACTTCTCCCACTGAGAGGTGGAGTTTAATTTCTCTCTCTCCTTGAATCTGAGCTTGCCTTATTGGTGTATTTGACCAATTTCAATGGGGAGAAGAAAGTGATAAACTGGAAATTCCAAGGATGGGTCTTAGACAAGAGCTTTCACTTAGGTCTTTCATTTGCTTACTCTGGGGAAACCCAACTACCTTGTGAGAACTTCAACTTCCCTGAAATCGTATGTTGTAGATGCCAAATATAGGTGCTCTGGTCAGCAGTCTCCACTGAGTCCAAGCTTCCATTCATTCTTACTATCTATTGAGTGAAGCCAGCTTGGACCTTCAAAACCAACCCAACTACAATCTGAGTACACAAAGTGACCTCTAGCAGTACCACAAAAACAGATAAGTCATACAGCCAAGTCTGGTCCAAATATCTAACCTACAAAATTATGAGATACAATAAAACATTGTTTAAAGCCACTGAGTTTGGGAGTAGTTTGTTATGCAGCAATGGATAAATAACCACAACAGAAAATGATAGATGGCTCTGCCCCAAAGGAATCAAATATGACATTCTACCATCACATAACCTCAAAGTCCCCAGGCTTTAAAGAAGTTAGTTCACATTTATAAGCAGATTTCACATCCATTTGGGGATTCAACTCAATAAACAGGGTTTCTGACTCTACTCTATTGCTGGCCACTCAGAGTACATGCCCAACGTATTCAGAAATGAGTCCATGGACTTCCTTGAGGGTCTAGTGGTTAAGGATCCACTTTCCAATGTGAGTTCAATCCCTGGTTGGGGAACTAAGATACCACATGTATAGGGGCAATTAAGCCCACAGGCACAACTACCGAGCCTGTGTGCTCTGGACCTCATGTGCTAACACAAGACCTAAAACAGCCAAATCAATATTTTTAAAAAAGAAAAGAGTCCATACAAAGCTGACTGCTTTCCTGGAAGAATTCTTTATCCCCTTGGCCAGTTGAAGGAGCTTCAGCTCCCATAGCTTCTGGCCATAATTCATATCTTCATTGACATTTTCACCTGGACACAAAAATCAGTTCATGCAACTAAATAAGTATTCAGATAATGTCCAGTTCTTTCATCTGCATTTCCTTCCCATCTGCCCTCCTCTGTCAACTTCTTTGATCTACCCCTTGCTCTCATTGATTCTCTCCCCTGCAGCTCCATCTCCTTCCCAAACTTGCTGCTTCTTTCTGCCTCCTCCTTTCACTTCTGTTTGACCTCAGGCAGTCTCTTTACCTCTCCTCATATTTAGGGATGCAGTGATCATTAAAATTAGGTCATGTGTGCATGCTAAGTTATTCAGTTGTGTCCAACTCTGGACCTGGTAAACTGCCAGGCTGCTCTGTCTATGGGATTCTCTAGGCAAGGATACTAGAGTGGGTTGCATGCCCTTCTCCAGGGGATCTTCCTAACCCACGGATCAAACCTGCATCTCTTGAGTCCTGCATTGGCTGGTGGATTCTTTACCACCAGTGCCATCTGCGTCACATAATTTAAACAGCACAGGATACAGAGTAAGTGCTCAAAATATTTCACTTTTTTAAAACATCATTACTAATATCCTTCAGCCTAAAGCAATAGTGAACTTGACACTCCATTCATGCCAATACAGGCCAACAAACACTTGTCTGACTACAACTACTACAACATGTCAAAACTCCTTCTCATAAAAATCTAAATTCCATTTGGGCTCATTCAGGACCACTTCTACCATAATCAAAACCTTCAAATCAAAGTATCCATACTTTCCAGGAAAACAGTGTGCCATGGTGTGAATAAGTATAATGTCCAACCCTAGCATGCAAATAAACTATCTATCAAACTGTCACTGAGGTCATTCCAGAAAACCAAATTGTGCAACAAAATTACTCTTTTTAACTTCATAGTTTTGTTCAATATGATTGCATTATTTCTAATGGACATATCAAAATTATTTTAAATTGAATTAATCTGATTAGCAAAATATTTAAATTTATTAGAGCCTCCCATTTGGTGCTAGTGGTAAAGAAGTATACTATGATACTGANTTGCCAGGCTGCTCTGTCTATGGGATTCTCTAGGCAAGGATACTAGAGTGGGTTGCGTGCCCTTCTCCAGGGGATCTTCCTAACCCAGGGATCAAACCTGCATCTCTTGTGTCCTGCATTGGCTGGTGGATTCTTTACCACCAGTGCCACCTGCGTCACATAATTTAAACAGCACAGGATACAGAGTAAGTGCTCAAAATATTATCACTTTATTAAAACATCATTACTAATATCCTTCAGCCTAAAGCAATAGTGAAGTTGACACTCAACTCATGCCAATACAGGCCAACAAACACTTGTCTGACTACAACTACTACAACATGTCAAAACTCCTTCTCATAAAAATCTAAATTCCATTTGGGCTCATTCAGGACCACTTCTACCATAATCAAAACCTTCAAATCAAAGTATCCATACTTTCCAGGAAAACAGTGTGCCATGGTGTGAATAAGTATAATGTCCAACCCTAGCATGCAAATAAACTATCTATCAAACTGTCACTGAGGTCATTCNTCTACTGTAATCAAAACTTTCAAATCAAAGTATCCACACTTTGCAGGAAAACAGTGTGCCATGGTGTGAATAAGTATAGTGTCCAACCCTAGCATGCATATAAACTATCTATCAAATTGTCACTGAGGTCATTCCAGAAAACCAAATTGTGCAACAAAATTACTCTTTTTAATTTCATAGATTCGTTCAATATGATTGCATTATTTCTAATAGACATATCAAAATTATTTTAAATTGAATTAATCTGATTAGCAAAATATTTAAATTTATTAGAGCCTCCCATTTGGTGCTAGTGGTAAAGAAGCATACTATGATACTGAAATACATTTTCTTATCAACCAAGAAAAATATAATTCTTCCTAGAATACTGTTTTATTCAGAGATCTCTAAACATTTTAACATTATGTGAATTTCACTTTTATAATATGATAAGGTCAGTAATAACTATTAGAATTTCCCCTTTAGGATTCTTTTCCTCTCAGAATATAATAGATATTGAATAAGATGGGTACTTACAAATAACCAATTTGTAAAAATAAACATACAGCTGCACACTAGACTTCTCTATTCAGATGTTCCAAAAAATAACATCAACAACAATCATAATAATGACTGAAACTTACCACAGCACTTACACTGTACTCAGCACTATTTGAAGTACTTGTTACATTTTCTCAACCTTATCACCACAGCTATCATTGCAACAAGCCTATGTGTAGGCATTACTATTCCCATTTTATAAAGGAAACTGAAGTATGAAAAGTTTAAATAATCTGCTCAGGATCACACAACTACTGAGTGTCAGAGCCTGGATTTAAACCCAAGAAGACTCCAAAGTCTGGCTTTTAACCACTGCTTATACACCTGACCTGCCTCTTGAGAAACCTGTATACAGGTCAGGAAGCAACAGTTAGAACTGGACATGGAACAACAGACTGGTTCCAAATAGGAAAAGGAGTATGTCAAAGCTGTATATTGTCACCCTTCTTATTTGACGTATATGCAGAGCACATCATGAGAAACACTGGGCTGGAGGAAGCACAAGCTGGAATCAAGATTGTCAGGAGAAATATCAATAACCTCAGATATGCAGATGACACCAACCTTATGGCAGAAAGTGAAGAAGAACTAAAGAGCCTCTTGATGAAAGTGAAAGAAGAGAGTGAAAAAGTTGGCTTAAAGCTCAACATTCAGAAAACTAAGATCATGGCATCCGATCCCATTACTTCATGGCAAATAGATGGGGAAACAGTGGAAACAGTGTCAGACTTTATTTTAGGGGGCTCCAAAATCACTGCAGATGGTGACCACAGCCATGAAATTAAAGATCCTTACTCCTTGGAAGGAAAATTATGACCAGCCTAGACAGCATATTAAAAAGCAGAGACATTACTTTGTCAACAAAGGTCCATCTAGTCAAAGCTATGGTTTTTCCAGTGGTCATGTATGGGTTTGAGAGTGGGACTATAAAGAAAACTGAGCACCAAAGTACTGATGCTTTTGAACCGTGGTGTTGGAGAAGACTCTTGAGAGTCCCTTGGACTGCAGGGAGATCCAACCAGTCTATCCTAAAGGAGATCAG